>PPLR02000006.1:0-414927 GCA_003706535.2 Teunomyces kruisii
GACTGCCAGAACCAGAGCCACCAGCGCCGCCAGGACCGCCAGAACCAGAGCCACCAGCGCCGCCAGGACTGCCAGAACCAGAGCCACCAGCGCCGCCAGGACTGCCAGAACCAGAGCCACCAGCGCCGCCATTACCACCAGTGCCAGAGCCACCAGCGCCGCCATTACCACCAGTGCCAGAGCCGCCGTTACCGCCATTACCACCAGTGCCAGAGCCGCCGTTACCGCCATTACCACCGGGACCAGTTGGACCAGTTGGACCAGTTGGACCAGTTGGACCAGTAGGACCAGTTGGGCTTGTTGGACTAGTAGGACTAGTAGGACCAGTAGGACCAGTAGGACCAGTAGGACCAGTAGGACCAGTAGGACCAGTTGGACCAGTTGGACCAGTAGGACCAGTAGGACCAGTTGGACCAGTTGGACCAGTTGGACCAGTAGGACCAGTAGGACCAGTAGGACCAGTAGGACCAGTTGGACCAGTAGGACCAGTAGGACCAGTAGGACCAGTAGGACCAGTAGGACCAGTAGGACCAGTAGGACCAGTTGGACCAGTTGGACCAGTAGGACCAGTAGGACCAGTTGGACCAGTTGGACCAGTTGGACCAGTAGGACCAGTAGGACCAGTAGGACCAGTAGGACCAGTTGGACCAGTAGGACCAGTAGGACCAGTAGGACCAGTAGGACCAGTAGGACCAGTAGGACCAGTAGGACCAGTTGGACCAGTTGGGCTAGTAGGACCAGTTGGGCTAGTAGGACCAGTTGGGCTAGTAGGACCAGTTGGGCTAGTAGGACCAGTTGGGCTAGTAGGACCAGTTGGGCTAGTAGGACCAGTTGGGCTAGTAGGACCAGTTGGGCTAGTAGGACCAGTTGGACCAGTAGGACCCGACGAAGTTGGAGTGACTGAAGAAGGAGGAGGAGGAAGAGGGACACATGGGCTGCATCCAGTTGGTTGAGTAGCGCCAGCGGGAACAGGACCAGAGTATGAAACCGCACCACCTAAAATAGGGAGAATTCCAACACCGTAGTTAGCGGTAACGACTTGAAACAAGCTAGGGTCATAGCCAGTACCAATTTTGAAGTGTTGAGTAAATGGTCCCGAGTTAAGTGTTAAGGTATCACCAGAGTAGGAATATGGTGTAAATGGCCACAAACTAAGTGGCAAACTTAAACCGATAATATTGCCATTACCATACCCAGCAACTGTGAATGTCTGTGTAAGACTCAAAGCTTCAACTTTGAGAGAAGAAGAAGAAGTCTGCAAGTAAACTATCTGAGTTTCGTCGAATGATAAGAGTGTGTTCTCAATCCAAATATTAGCGTTAGTTTCGGCGACAAGACACCCACTGCCACTGATTGCAGTGGTTTGGGCATAAATTTGATTGTAGAAACAAATTGTACCCTCGTTTTGGATATTAAGTCCAAGAGCACCAAGAGCAACCAAGCCAGACGATCTATGGGATTGAAAGAAACGAATGAAACCAGTATTCTTCCAAACGGCAGAAGTAATCGACATGATTGGTATACCCACGGAACCATCACCACCAAGGAAGATATTTCCGTCATTGAGGAAGGAAGCCCCGATAAGGGTGTATGTGGGAGCAGTCAATGATTCCACAGAGGAAAATTCAATCGTACCGTGATTTTCAATTGAGTTCAACACACCCAAGAGGGTAACCGTCAATGCAATTAAGTTGTTGTTACTGGAAATGTACAATCCTGCACCGTCTCCAACGTAAAGCGAACCCACAAAGGCACTAATTGCATTATTGACAATGGACCAATAGACACCAGGATTGATGGAAATGGAACCAATTGAAAGATCAATGGGACCCACAGTGACAGTATCATGGTCAATAGTTCGAGCAACCACAAGGGCTGCCCATATTAACAGAGAAATGGCAAACTTTGAGAATAATTTTGATTTCAACATGTCTTGGTCTTTCATGTTTTGAAGCAAACTAAGTACGTATTTATATGGCGTAACCTCATGAAAATGTTGTACGAGAGTTATAAGAAAATGAAGGAGAAAATGATGCCTGACCCTTTCAGGAAGTTCGGGGTCCGTGTTTATCTTTATCCAAGAGTTTATTTTGCAAAGGTAAATAGTACGCCCGAAATTTTTTGAGAAAGTGGAAGGTAAATGTCCTGAATTGTCTAGCTGCATCCTTCCCATGATCAAAAGTCACAGAGGCAAACGGCACAAATTAAAGTTTTTGGTGAAATATACCCCAAAAACATTGGCAGGGAAAAGTTAATAAAAGTTGTACAAAGGATCAGAACAGATAATTGGTTGGGGAAGCTCGTCAATAGTTGGCAAGCAAACTATACGTTTAAGACGACTAAAGAGTCAGACGTTATTGTCTATGAATAAGCTATTATACTTTGATAGGGTAAGATAATGCCTGAGAGCGTTAGGGTCTTCGTTACTGTTTTTTTGCATCAATTGGGGATATTTTTCTCTCTATGAAGAAAATGGTTCTACAGCTAAAAATAAATCATGGATCCATTCATGTGAAGTTTACGGAAGCAATAATGCGGGTTTTGATGATGGGATTATTCTGTAATAAGGAATGGTAATGCCCTTATTGGGCCATATCAAAGATTGAACGCGGTTGAAAATAATTATTACACTTTTCTGAAAAAATATGTAGCCGAAACTTGCATGAGCGAATCGATTGCTAAAAAGGGTCAAAACTTTAAAATGGAATACGAATATGTCAGACAAACGATGCGGCCAAAAATTAAAAATAAGATTCTAGACATTATTGAAGTTCACACATGCTAACGAGAAGTTATTTCCGTAAACGGATGAACATTTGGGTCCCTTTCTTAAGCAAAATACTTAGAGTATACTTGCATGTTCAACATACCCCAATATAGGCAGCGTCGAGGATCATACTGGAGACGTGCAGAAACAGCGTAGAAATAATTACTAGAATGCGTTAACCAGACACGAATTTTTACGAAACAAAGGCACGAATTACAATTGGGAGCCCATAGACATCTCCTCTTCGTCTACGAGCTAATGCAACTCATAACCTTCTGATGATTCAAAAGTTGTCCGTGCATCTACAAAGTGCTCGTAATCATGCTCCACTTTGATGCCAACATTTTAGTGGGTTTGAACTAAACCAAAACGCGAACTACTCAATAAGTCTATGGGAGTGGAGTACCGAGGCAACCAACAAGGGCGACAGGATAGCAAGATCAGTCATTCCACAATTTTTTTTACCAGGATTGAATTTTGGGGTTAGCGTCGCTTCCCACATGTGGTGAATATTTTCATAAGCCCTTTTCATATGCTACAATGAAATTCTGGGTCAATGCAAAGATGTCATTAATATCATTCATTTATATTTACAACAACGTCGGCCGTATTATATAGTTTTCATCTCGGTCATCAATATCATGTAAAATCAAGTTTTCAGGCACCAAATCCTTGAACTTGTAACCAAAAGATCTAGTCATTCTCCAATTATCTGGATGCGACGCAGCTAGAAGTTCTTTAAGAGTAATTTGTTCCTGTCCAAATCCCTTCACACGGTAATTACAATCCAAACTGATAGCTTCTATGAGGTCTAAGATATAGAAGATTTTCCAAGGCAGTAGTGTATCACCACGCAACTTCACCACAATATTGTCCATTACTTCTTGTGTGATAATCGTAAACTCGGAATCTTTGATGCGGTCATAGTTTCGCAAGAGGGCATCTCTCATTTCTGGCCATATGAAAAAGTTGATCAAATGGTTATATGGAATCCTATGTTCAATATAGTATTCTTGTAAAGAAGTTGGCTTGAAATATGATGGGAATAACAGTTTTGCTCGTCGGGAGTATTCAATATACAGCGCCGATGATACCACCATCATGTAATTGTTGAATGGACGCAAGCTCAATCGGATTTCTAATTCCTGGATAAGCCGTTCTTTAAGGTGATGAAATTCGTCCTTAATCGTTCCCTTTCCGTCATCGAAAAGAAAACTACGAATAAAGCGAAGGTCCTGACGTTCAAACACAATCACTAGGAGCTGACCGCAAATCCAATGGAAGCCTCCTATAGCCAAAGTGAAACTCTGAAGCTTTGGTAGTTTGACAAGAATCTGCTCAGCATATGAAGCAAGGAGATTAATAAAAGTAGGATCAACTATCCTTTCTGGAGCAGGGACATGGGGTATGATGCTGAGGGAATTATAAAAATTGCTTTCGATATTGTTGTATGTTCCCCGTATTGAGTATTCGGTGAAACTGGGTAATTGTACTATGGGAGGATACACAAAGGATTCGTTATTGAAGAGACCCACAGGCAGAGGCATCTGCTTTATGTTGGATATTGGTATGACTGCCTTATCGTCGTTGCTATAGTACGGGGTAACTTCTGGAAACTGCGGCACAGATCCGGGGGTAAACAGGTTAACCCGATTTATGGTGGTAACGTCGCTTTCTGAAGGAGAAGAGTCGTCCAGCTCCAGAATATCTGCAACAGGGAGGACCGACCGCAAACTTTCTGAGACTTGATTCCGTATACCGTACACCACTGCTGACCTTTCACCGAGTTCTGTGATCTTGCGATCAAGTATCTGGTCGATCTCAGTCAACGCCCTAGAAGCGTCAGAAACTTTTGCCCTCATGGCCACTAAAACATCAACCAAGTCCTTGTCATCTCGTAAAGTCTCATTGCTGGTCAATTTTGCTCGTAAGTTGGCCACTTCGTTTTCAAGATCTGTTATGCGTTCGGTTTGGCGGGCGCGATGTTTCCGTTGACTGAGTTTGTTCTGCTGTCGTTTGCGTTCTCTCCGCTGCTGGTCCGTCGACATGCTGTGCAACGTTGTACTAGTGTCCACGAAGTTATCGGGCATGCTTGCCGTAAACCGCCGGTTTGCTGTTTCTGTGCGTCGCTGTTGCTGCTATCATTTAGTAAACGGTTTTTTTCGCCGACGCACGCATAAGGTGTATTCCATGTGGGGAACCAAATAATATATGGTTATAAATAGAAATGGATTTCGGGGATGGATATTTCTTTACAATAAACTAACTGCCACAATAAACTAAAACATAAAAACCAAGTCTTCTCCATCAGCATAACCAATTGATCCTATTGTGCCATTTGACCAGGCTGATCAATTTCAAATTTCAAGTTGCGAAAAAAATGTGTCACACAATACTTTTTTAAGCGAGCAAGCTAACCACTTTGTCATATTTAGTTTCAGTCACGTAATCGTTGCCGGAACATAATTCAAAAGTATAACGATTTCTCGTAGAAAAAAGCTTGTATAGCAATGATGCGTTTAAGGCGGGTACATTCGGGGTTATACAACCACAAATGGATTTATGCTCCCATCCCCCTTGAACCCAAAAAGAGAGTCCCCGTCAATGAAACGAAATTAGATTTGAAGCCGCGCGCGCACCTCGCGTACACTTAACATGCACAGGGACGCCCCGACATCTCGGTGCACAAAGACATTTGTTGGAATTGTCCCATTCCCTGGCCCCGACGTCTGATGACGAGGCGCTTGGGTTCCCGCTCAATCTCGAGGCGGTGTCCGCCTTCTGGGGGGAACGATTCCTGTTAATTTGAGCCACCAATTCCCGCAATGTAGGCAAGAGACCAAGTTCGCGACATCCCGTTGTCGATCAATCGGTCTTCCCAGTCGCTTCTCGAAAACCACTGCCAGGCTTGTCTTGGGTTGAAAAGTGCCGAGTTAAGTATCAAAATACCCTTCCATCCATCTGGGATTTGATCAATGATGGGTGCTATCTTCTGGTCCCATTCTTCTCTCACAAAGCGCTCTCCTCTTATGTACGAAGAAATTGGCGTGATTGGAAGCATATGTATCCCATGGATCCATTCATCAGCTATTGTACCCCTGCCGAAGTAGGTAGAAAAGTCGATTTTGTTCTCGAAACTAATACCTGCTACTTTATTCCGGATAAAATTAGGAGGCTGGATCGTATTGTCGTCAGAATACAACATGTACAAGTTCATTGCTCTTTTCATGATGGCAAGCATAAGGTTAGCACGGCCCTCCATGGCTTTGTCTCCAATCACATTTGCAAAAAGCTTCATGCCGTAGGCAAAATGGTAATCTTCTGATGAAGACTCTTCATCTTTACCATCTCCAGAAGCAAAGATTCCATGAGCAAACGAGTGTCCATGGAACCAATCAAATGATCTTGATTCTGGAAAATACGAATCGGCCCTAGGACTGGCCACATCTCTTAACAAAGCAATAGCATAGTTCCTGACTAAGTTGTCATTATTTGAAAGCCAATCCGGATCAATTTTAGCAATTAGAGCAATGGCATGGATATGATACCCATAATGGAAATGGTGATCGTTATAGTTGGAGTTTCCAAAGTCTGCACCAGGTTCTGCAGAGGAAATCAAGCCTTTCCAAGTACTATCATAAACCAAAGGATACTTCTGCTTATTGCTTGCAAACCTTTCAATGGATTTCTTTACTCTTGGTAGAATTGAGGAAGTTAAACCGTCGTCTTGCAAGATGAAATGGCAAACGTACGCAATATAGGCGAATTTATCCAAGATCTTTCCAGAAGTATACATCGAATCAATGTCTGACATACCAATAACATCCTGCTTTATATCCTCCTGTGCCGCACTTCGTATTGCGTTCAATGCCGATTCACTGAAAGAAGCTTGGTGTGCAAATGAGGCCCAAGGTTGCCAAAGGATGTCAATAGGCAACTCTTCTTCCATAACCAATTCATTTGTAGCATATCCTTTCATGACCCCCTTGGTAGTGGAATCAAGCAACAAACCGGTATCTCCAGAGCTGACCAATGCTTGTTGGTGATGAGGCAAACACCAAACAAGACCAGTTCCCGATCTAGACGATCCCTGCGTTTCATAGCAAAACTTGTATTGCCCTTTATTTCCATTGGTGGTACCGTGAATAGAAATAGAAACGGGGAATTTCCCTGCGGTGTCATCGTAGTGAGGTGACTCTCCACGGGAAAACTGAACAGTGGCAGATCCTGGTCTATCGCCCACAATATGGTTTGGATCTCTCAACTGGAAGGATACTTGACCTCTGACGTAGAATACCCAAGTAACTTGATTAAAGAGCTTTACAACATACTTTGCTAGATCTCCAACATCAGCTACTCGTTTAAATTCTTGAATCCCTACCTGAGACGCAATTACAGGCAAAATATTGTTGTAAATTGCCGTGACAAAGCCCATTCCATGTGCCAAAGGGAAAACTATGTTTCTGTCATTATCCAACACCAACTTTGATACTACCGACATCTTATTGTGATTTTCTAGTTCCAATTTGGTACTTTCGTTGATGCCATCTCCCGAGAACACAAACGACTTGATTCTGGGCGGATTAAAGTAGAATTGTGCCGGATTGGAGCCTGGATCCGGGCCAAACACCCTCTGTGATGCCTCAGTATGATTGAATGCTAATCCCACGTCCTGGCCCGGTTCTTTGGCTAACCAGAGCGAGTAAGGCTGGGTCCAAACGGGAAACGTTTGGTCTTCCAAGGTGAGATTGTTGTAAAAGTTATTCGTTTGAATTGGCGAATCGTTCTGTCCATACCGGCACCCTTGAGGTTTCACATTATGAGAAACTATCTGAAAGAGAGAGGGAGGAGCATTGGTATCGATTGGTTGGGCAAATATATCGGAGGCAGTGCTGGCTTGTTGGTGTGGTAAAGGGGCACGCGGTCTATTGTAAGCTTGTTGTTTGTTTGACGGGTCCAATTGAGGAGACAGGTTCTTGTTTCTCACCGAGGCATCAAGCTTCTTGATGGCGTTCTTGAGATCTCCGAACCCCATTGCAACATGTGTTGGTTGCTAGTCGCGGTGAAACGGTAAAATGTTGCAGCAGGTCGTGCCGATGCCAATATTTTGAAAGCTGCGACTGCAACAAAGTCACCAGTGAATGGTATCGACTGATAGCCTCATTTCGGAGAGTGTGTAGCGAGGTAGCGTAAAAGAAGAAATGTGTAGAAGCAAAAACATTAATTGGGAGTAAATATACTAAGTAAAGGGATTTGTTTAGAGTGAGACCCGTGGAAATTGGTGATGTACGTCTAACTGATAAGGAACTATCAATCGCAAAACACCCAGTGAATTCAATACCAAACAGATGCTACAACTCTCAACACTCTCCGCATGGCTAAATGGCACTTTAAAAAACCAACCCATCACTGACTGTAACTACAAAACGTCTCGAACCGCCATAAATCGGAGCCGAGAAATACGTTGACCAAGTAGATCGTCCCCGAACAAGAAGTCCAAATACAAACACATGCCAAAGCGGAAATTGGGAACAATAGTTGGCGAGTCATTCATAACTACTAAAGTATCCTATAAACGGATAGTTCACTTTGCCCACATCCGTATACCTAAGAAAACGAGCCGGTTCGGTGGCCCGCATTGGGAGCCTTAGCGGGTTGTTCCCAGATAGGCAAAAATGCCGCCAAATTCCGTCCGATATCATATAAGAACATTTGTAACCACAAAGAACACACAGTAAAATAGAACCAGCCCAAAACCATGAAGCTCTTACCGTTGGCCTTTGCCCTTAGTACTGCCACAGCCAAGTTTCGCTCTGGCCCCACCGAGTTTGATGTCGCTGCCGACGACACCAACAGCACCTTGGAAGAAATCTGGGGTGGATACTGGCCATTCCAAGGAATCGCTACGTTTGCTCACCTTGACCACCACAAGTGTTTGCTCGACAAAGAGAAGAAGTACGATGTTGCCTTGCTTGGTGTTCCGTTTGACACGGCCACCTCTTACCGCCCGGGAGCCCGGTTTGGGCCTCGGGCCATCAGAGATGCGTCTCAGAGACAGACCTCGCTTCGTGGGTACAATCAACGCGCCAACTTCAATCCGTATGTCGATTGGGCTACCGTGATTGACTGTGGTGATGTTCCTGTAACTCCCATGGACAACACGCTTGCGTTCAAGCAGATGACATTGGCATTCGAAGAGTTGTTAACGAGAAGAACCACGTACTCGGACGCAGTTCCTCCAAGATACGTCGTGCTTGGCGGAGATCACTCCATCTTGTTGCCTCATTTACGTGCATTGCACAGCATCTACGGCCGCATTAACATCATCCACTTTGATGCCCATCTCGACACTTGGGCCCCAGACAAGTACCCATCTTTCTGGCACACCGACCAATCCGAGCTCAACCACGGGTCGATGCTCTGGAAGGCCCACCAAGAGGGCCTCACCACCAAACACAATGTCCATGCTGGGTTGAGAACCAAGTTATCGGGCCCTGAAGACTACGATGACGATGATGATCAACATTTCGTCAGAATAGATGCTGACGATATCTGGGTCAAGGGTGCCGAATGGGTAGTCAACAAGATCTTGGATACCGTGCCACAGGATATTCCCACCTACATCTCGGTAGACATCGATGTTCTTGATCCCGGCTTCACCAGTGGGACTGGTACCCAAGAACCAGGTGGATGGCTTCCTAGAGAACTCCTCTATGTGTTGCGTAAGCTCGAAAACTTGACAGTGGTAGGTGCCGACATCGTCGAAGTGGCTCCGGCTTTTGACCACGCTGAAATCACTGCTACAAACGGAGCTCAGGTTGCATTTGAAATCATCACCAGTATGGTCAAGAAGGGCAAGATAGAAGCCAGTTTTATCGAACGTGAGCCCGAAACCAAAATGAAGTTTGCTGGAAAAATGCCCCAATCGCTTCACGACAAGATTGCCGAGTTGGAACTGCTCAAGACGGAGATGTTGCAACAGGTACAGATGTTGAGAGATAAAACCGGTGTATAAATTCTACAACAAAATTTCAATAAAAAGATTAAATCTGTATATTATAAAAAGGTGTATCATGTCCTGCCAATGTAATCACGGAACGGACGGGTGGGAATAAGTTCAAAAGAACACGGACGAAATAAATAACAATGAAGGCTTTGGCGAGTTTAGCTGCTTAGCTGCTTACAAAAGCATAACCACAGCAGCAGCAACGGCACCAGCAGCACCAAAGTTAAAAGCAGCAGCAGCACCGTTGGAAGAAGAGGTGGTCTTGGAACCGTTGGTACCGTTGGTTGCGTTGGAAGCGTTAGCGGCCTTGACAACAACTTGGTCTCTCTTTTCTGGAACAAAAACGGTGACGGTGACTGGACCCTTGGTCTTATCGAATCTTCCAAATCTGTGAGTACCGGAAGAGGTGGAAGTAGTAGCAGGCTTGGTCTTGTCAAATCTTCCGAATCTGTGGGTACCAGAGGAAGTCGAGGTAGTAGCAGGCTTAGTCTTGTCGAATCTTCCAAATCTGTGAGTACCGGAAGAGGTGGAAGTAGTAGCAGGCTTGGTCTTGTCAAATCTTCCGAATCTGTGGGTACCAGAGGAAGTGGAAGTGGTGGCAGGCTTGGTCTTGTCGAATCTTCCAAATCTGTGGGTACCAGAGGAAGTCGAGGTAGTAGCAGGCTTGGTCTTGTCGAATCTTCCAAATCTGTGGGTTTGGGTAGAACCGGTAACAGTGGTGTAGACGGTTTCTCTTTCTTCTTCACCCTTGGAGGCAGAGGCCAAGGCGGCGGCGGAAGTCAACCCGATGACAATGTTAGTTAACTTCATGACGATTGGTAGCTCTAACAGTAAGAAGAAGGAAGAGAGTCGAAGATGAAGAATTTTGTTTTGGATTTCCGGGTTGGTGGTGCGGGCTTTTTTGTCTTTGTGTAATGTTTGCTCTTTTTGTTGTTTCTTTTCTACCGGTCCGAATGGAGTATGCCGACATAATACTGGGAATCAACGACATTTGTCCGTAAGCCAGCGGAAAAATTACCGCATTGGTCGATTTTTTTCCCAAATGGGACGCTGGCTTCCGGCCACCATGGATAAGCCGGGCTGGTCGGTCTGCAGACTCGGTAACGTTTGCGGTAATTTTTTATATCTAGCGGGATGTGCGGCTCGTTATTCCCGATGGTTCAGGGTCAGATAACAAGCGAACTGTGTATGGCAAAGAGGGCAGAGAAAAAAGCGGGCAACTACAGTCAACTCAAACCTATAGCAAGTATTCCACAGAGACAATTTCTTGTCTTCCCGACAGTTTGTCTGAATTGTTGATCGTCTTATCGCAATTAAAAATTTTTTTTCTCCACATAACCTGATGACAAAGTAAACTCTTCTAATTTGTTGCGGAGCTCCAACGCCCGCGGAGTACACTACTTTGGATGCTTAATAGTACTAAATTGTGATTACAGAAATACTGGACTACAAATACTTGTACTATGTTAGTATTTTAGGCAACGGGGTCCAATTGCAAAACTAAACCATGCCAACGGTTTCTGCTCCAACAATAGCCGGTAACACTTTTTATCGAACATTTTTGCGATTTGGTTCCCTCATCACGTCAGACGACATTTTTCCATCGCCGTTCCTGAGCGGCGACATTCCAGACATTTCTGACAATTTTTTTCTGTGTTCTTCTACTTTCTCCGACACTAATTTAACCCACTCTACGACATTAGTGTGACAACGGTCTATGTAATAAAAGATGTATATTAAGAGATGCAAGAGAGTGGTAAAAATTTACCAAAAAACCTATAAATAGAGATATGTAGACCCGGAGGAATCCGTACAGCAAAGTATGAGACATTAAAAGGAGAAGTTTTGCGGCTGGTTTTGGTTAACTCCAAAACCGTAGGCATCACCGTATGCTTGTGGTGCAATGCCTTCATCATCGATTTGATCATTATCTTCAGAGAAGTACTTTTCAATGATGTTGTAAGCCTTTTGGTAGATCTTTTCGTTTTGGTTCGATTGGCAGTCAAAGATCTTTTCCATGCCACCGGCTTCTTCGATGTACAAGGCGTTCTCGTTGACAGCGGTGTTGTTAGCTTCCTTGTCCATTTCGCCCATTTTCAAGATGTTTTCCAACGAGTCCAAGGTAACTTCGATGATCTTGGAGTCGGCAACAGCCAACAAGTCACACAACGGCTTGATACAGCCCTGGCTGACCAAGTAACGGATTTGGTCTGGCTTGGTTAAACCACCAGAAGAGGCGTTGGAAATGGCCCAACATGCTTCCTTCTTGGTCTTGTAGTCACCGTTTATTAACAATCTGATAATTTGTGGAATCAAGTTGGCGTCGATGACGGACTGGATCTGGTCAGTGTTACCAGCAGTAATGTTAGAGATGGTCCAACAGGCTTCCTTACGGATGGTTTCCTTTGGAGAGTTCAACAATGGGGACAAAGCGGGTAAAACACCGGCATTGATGACCATCTGCGTTTGCAAGTCGGTACCGGTGACGATGTTACCAATGGCTCTCAAGGCAGGGGTCTGGACGAGGGTCGATTCGTGGCCTAACAATTCAACCAAACGTTGAGGAATACGGGCATCCACAACGGCCTGGATAGCTTCGCTGGTACCGTCAGATAAGTAGGACACAGCCCAACAAGCATCAACCAAGGTTTCAGAGTCAACCGAGTAGATCAACTTGGCGAGGGTTGGGATGGCTTCGTGAACAATATTCCAGCTAGGAGGAGGGTTCTTACCTCTGCACAAGTTGGACAAGGTCCAGGTAGCGGTTCTGATCAAGGACATCTTGGTGCTGTTGAACAAGGACAACACAGGTTCCATGGCCTTGCATTCGAGGACGTAGTCTCTGTAGTCAGACGAGTCACCAGCAACGTTACCCAAGGCCCAGATGGCCTGCTCCTTGACTTCCAACGACTGCGAGTACAACAAGTCGACAAAGAGAGGAACAGCACCCGACTGCACAACGACACGCGTTTGCTCCGAGTTACCAGAGGCGATGTTGGTCAAGGCCCAGGCAGCTTCCAACTGCAACATGTCTGGGTGGTCCTGCTTCATGAACTCAACCAAAGTAGGGATAACACCACTCTGAATGACCAAGTCAATAGGTGGGTTGTGTTCACGCGACAAGATTTGGCGGAACTTGACCGTGGCGGCCAATCTGTTATCAAAGTCTTCGGTCTGGATCATCTCGATCATCTTGGGCAAATCCTGCTGCAACTTGGAGTAAAACTGGGTTTCGTCATTCGAAACTTCTTGGTTGAAATCGTCTTCGTCTTCGGAGTCGTTGGCGCCTTCGTTTTTGTAATTTCTTCTCTTGCTCAACACCTCTTCACGCTTTTGCTTTCTCAAATCGACCTGGTGGTTTTCTCTTCTTCTTCTCAATTCGTCATTTTGAAAACGGCCTTTGTTCTTGAAGTTGGTACGGCGATATTCCGGGATGAACCGGTTACTGGTGTCGGAATCCATGGTGGTGATGCAATCTCCTTGTTGTTGATAAAATTTTTGAATAGCTCATGGGAGTGCAGATAGCAACATGCAACATGAATTTCGAAACACAATTTTTTTTGCAGTTTGCATACAAGCCGCTCCAAATAGATTTTATATACCGAATTACCTGGGTCCCGATTCCCATCTCCATCACCCCAGTATGTTGTGCCGCTCGTTGAAAACCAGCTGCAGAAGCTTGTCATATAGTTCGGCGTTGCGGATCCAACACAAGGGAAGTTTCCGGACCTCCGATACGACGGTTGAAGACGACGAGATCGTCACCGAAAACAATCCATGGTCGCCTACGCTCTACAACGATATTGTCTACATACGAAAGGCCAACTCGATCAGCAACACTGCACTTCCAAGCAAGTTTAGATTGTCGTACCAGGCGTTGTACGAAGCACCCGGGGCCAAGTACGTTGCCATGCTCAAGAGAATCAGCTTGAGTTTTGCCGTTCTAGGACTCTACGGAGCCAAGTTGTTCTACGAATCGCCGCAGTTTGAAGATATCTACGCCATTGTCACGGCGGCCTCCTGTGCTGCACCCGCCGTATTTGTCCAGTACAAAACAAGAGACTACGTCACCCGTATCTTCAGACTCTACAACAAGGAAGAGGTCCAGACGCTCGAGAACTTGACGGCCAATGAAAAGTTGATCATGGAGAAGTTGAACCCGACCGGAGGCAAGACCTACAACACGTTGCTCCACATTTCCGATAACAGCTCGTTGAAGTTGCTGGACCCCAAGAAACAGGGCCTTTTCGCTCCGTATTCGGCATGGGAAGAGATCGACCCGGAATCAAACACGAAGAGACATTTCTATGTCGCCGACAACATCGGCGGCTTGAAAATGGACCGTCTTTGGGGCATAGTTGAACATAACTCCGGTGTAAATAACGGTAGATACCTTGAAAAGTAGTGTGTATATAGAAACAAGCATCGAGTTATTACTGCGGCGTGGATGTCAAACTTGACATAAAGGCGAAAATTGGGCACAGTTGGTACAAAAGTTTGGCGAAAAATTGCAGCAACTCCCATAAAACCACCTATACAAGTGGGTAATGCATTACTAAAGCAAAATCCCCTGTGTTTATGTCGTACTTTTTTGGTATCGAAACAACTCCAGAAACTACCCCGGAGACCCTGCACAGAACCAGAGACTGCTGACACGCGCCCCGGTAGTCACACGACCAAATATCACCGGCGCCGATAAAATCAAACGACGATCACAACCACGACGTCCATCACCGGCTAAAGATGGTTTTCTTCGGGGCCACGAAGAGCACAAATGGCCACTTGGCACCAGGATACCATGACCCAACAGCACCCAACAAGTATACGAAGGCAAAGACCAAGAAAGACGACACAGAACCCGAATCGACCCTGGATGGGGACAAGGAAGAGTTGAAGAAAGAAAAGCCCGAAATCGTTAAAAAAAAACGGATAGTGCACGATGTGGTGACTGAGAACAACACACGGTTGAATGCGTTGTTGTACCACACCAGCGAGGAGTCTGTGGACTTGTATAAGCAGCAGAACAATTCGTCTGATCTTTTGGGACGGCTTTACTACGACGACTACGATTCCGATTCGGTCATCACGTCGCCTGCAGGCTCTGAAGCCAACACGCCACTACTTTCTCCACACGTCACTGGCGGCGGTTCCGACTATTTCCAGAACCGTTTGACGGCGGCGTCGCTCAACAACATCAACAACGCCCTTCTTTCACGGTCGAGTTCGGCCACCAGGCTCGCCCGTCCTGCGCTCAGCAAAGTCCATTCGTTCGAGAGAGGCATTTCCTTCGATACTTCGACGGACGACCACCACAAGTCGCTCACGTTCAAGGTCAAACATCCGCAGTTCAAGTTCAGACGGAACAACAAGACGTTTTTGACGGGGTTCAACAACGACCAGGAGTCGCTCAAGGCCATCGAGTGGCTTTTTGAAGAAATGATTGTTCATGGCGACACCGTGATCGTGCTCCAGGTGTTGGACGAGAAGCAGTACGACCGGATCGACAAGGTGCGTGCCAACAAGGCGTTGGCCACGATCGAAAACCTCAACACCCACATCAAGAAGGTGTCGCTTGTGTTTGAGGTGGTGATCGGGAAGCCGCAGAAGCTTTTGAAGAATGCCATTGACGAGTACAACCCGGCGATGATGTGTATCGGGACGCACCACCACGACGGGCGCAAAGAGCAGAGGTCGTTTCTTTCAAAGTCGTCGTTTTCCAAGTACTTCTTGGAGTGTGCGTTGGTTCCGGTGATTGTGGTGAAGCCCACGTACCAGCATGTGGAGTACTTGAACAAGGACGTTGACTCGGAGGAGTATTTCCAGACATTGGTCGCGACGCTCGATCTTTCACGGACGTATGTCAAGGACAAGAGCAAGCGGAGAAGCAAGCTCAATCCATTGAGTCCGTCGTCGTCACGGAACAGTTCGTTCACCAACCTCTCGTCGTTGATGCCGGAACGAGGCAGACCGGTTGCCACCAACGACAACCACCCGTTCCGCCACGACGAAGAACAACGCGGCCGAGGAGGAGCCGGAGAGGACGGGCTGGGGTCGGACTCGGGATCGCGGTCGAGATCGACGTCGCGGTCGACGTCCAAGTCGCGGGGCTTTGCCAAGTTCTTCCACCACTAGACGTTGTCGAGGCCGAAACACCTAAAAAACCACCACACTGCAGCACTAGACGTGTATTGCATCTAGTTCTTGGGCCTTATAGTAGATAGCATGAATGTATGAGATTCACACGAAAAATTACTTTTCCGCACCAGTCCGAGGCCGTGACGAGCCGCGTAGCGAGAAGTGAGCCGATCGCAGTGCGCGGTTCTCCCCACGCTGCTCCCCACGTCGCTCCCCACGCTGCTCCCCACGCGCGGCGTGCGCCAAAACCTCGCCAGTCCTCGCCAAAACCATCCCACGTCCGCCGTCCCCACGTCTAGCAACCGTCGGTGGGCGTGGGCGGTCAACACGTGCTGCCCCTATCCCGACACTGTCCTGGCACAGCACGACATGGCACCGCACGACACGACACCGTCCTGGCACGACCCTGTTGGTCCACGCCTAAACGGTCGCGCTGTTTGAGCGCTGTCCTGTTCCTGGCTTCGCTACGTCGCTGTCGCTGTCACTGGCGGTGGTATTTTTTCCGTTGCTTGCCCTCGTTTTCCATTGCTGCCACCAACCCCAACCACAACCCCAACCACAACCCCATCCCTAACAACCAACAACCAACAACCAACAACCAACAACACCCCGTTTATATCCTCCAGCCCCTCCACATCGCCCTCCCTTTGCCATCATGTCGCGCAGAGTGGTCGGAAACCGTGCTATCTTGCTTATCGACGGTGTGTCGTTCGTGCTCGCGTACCTCGGCATGCACCGCAACATCTTCGTCGCCGAGTTGCCTCCACACTTGGAAAAGGGTGGCCACTGGCAGTTTTTGACCAACCTCTCGTTGGTGTACTCGTTGGTGGTGTTTGGGCTCGGCTTCGTGGCCCACTTGTTCCACTCCACCTGGCTCTTTTCCATCAAGAACAACTTGCACCCGGTCGGCTTGGCCCTCGAGAGCATCGTCACCGTGGTGTACTGGCCGTTGCGCCTCTTCTTCCTCCACTTGTTGATCAAGGACCCGGCAGAGTTCAACATCCCCATCCCCGTGGACTTGGCCATCCACTTGTTGCCGTTCGTGTCGCTCTTGGTCGACTACTTGGTGTTCATGCCCCGCTGGACCATCAAGAACTCCACCGCGTTGGGCTTGGTGGTGGTGCTTGCCACCGCCTACTACTACCTCTTGGAAAACTTGATCGACGTCGAGCAAGGCGCCAGATACCCCTACGCCTTCTTGGAGGGCAGCGACGAGAAACGCTTGGTGGTGTTTGGCATCATCACCGCGGTCTCCTACATCCAGTTCGTGTTGTTGAAGACGTTGTACCCGTTGGTGGTCAAGGGGACCGAGGAAGTTGACGATAGAATCGACGGCAAGAAGAGAGTTTAACTATCATTAAAGGTAAAGTTACTATAAAATTTAGTATAAAAGTGTATATCCAGTAAAGTTTATCATGGTACTTAATCTGTACAGCCACACAACCGAGATCTACTGCTTGAGCTCCTCCACCACCCAATTGACCAAGCTCAAGCCCACAAAGCCCAGCATCCTCAGCACCCGGCCCCACAAACCCACATCGTACAAGAACGGATACGGCGGCCGGGCCGTGTGGGTGGGGTCCGTCAACACCACGTACTCGATGTAGGCCACGTAGGCCGCAAACACACCCACCGTCATGTACACCGAGTGTGCAAACGGAATCTTGCCCTTGCAGTCCAACAACATGTAGACGTACGGCAACAAGTGGATCTTGAAGTCCAAGCCGTAGTCGAGGTCGAACGAGTCGGAGTTCAAGAACCCGGGGAAAAGAAAGAGCAACGACCAGTACGCCACCGTGACGTTGAACTGCAAGTTGGCCACGGTGTGGTGGAAGTACCGGACGAACCGCTTGTTGACGGGGAAGATGTTGACGGCGATGTACGCAATGGCAAGCACCAAGCTGACGTTGGTGAGGAAGTTCCAGTGGCCGCCACGCTCCAAGTGTGGAGGAAGCACAAGCGCCGTCGAGTCAATGAGGCCCGAAAAGAGAAATCCAAGGAAGATAGCGTCGTACACAATGGCTCCTGGACATTTCATGGTGTGGTGGTGAATGCGAATTTCGATTGCAAACATTTGATCAAGAATCGAGACCAGTCAAGACGTAACGAAGTAACAACAAGTAAAGAGGTAACAGGAAAACAAAGAAATGTATTACGGGCTTCAGAACAAGATCCTGGGATCAAGATCTTGCGATCAAGGTCCTGGAGGATCAATGGAATGGCGGTTCCACGACAAAGCAACTAATAAAACTGGTATACCATTTGCATCATACTCTATTTACACAACGATCCAGCAAACTCGCCTCAAACTCCGCCCCAATGGAACTCTCTTCATCTCTGCACCTCCAACAGACCATTCCGTCTCAACGAGTCATAGGCACACTTGGCAATATGGCGGAACCGGGCAGACCCCAACGGCGTGCCGCCGTACCACCGCGTCACAATCACCACCACATTGACATACCCGTTGGGAACCAACACCTGGTCCAAGAGCCGGGCGCCCGCGCCGTTTTCTCCGTTGTCCTTGAACCCTTGCTGCAAATTCACCACGCGGTGCTCGGTGCTTTGCGGCCGTTTGCGCCCGCCACACGTTTCCCCGGACTGTAGCTGCACCGTACCGGTCCGCCACGCCACCATGTGCGGATGGGTGGCGTTTTTGGCGATGTTCTTGTGCTGGTGCAAGAGCTGGCCCAAGATGGCCGGGATTTCACTGGCATCGGCTATGGCTACGTGGCGGGCCTGGAACCGCGACTTCCGGTCAACAACCACCTCCGAAGCATGCCATTCGCTGACACTTGCAACTCTCCTTATGGCCCGGATCATCACTTACAAGCCGAACTGCCGAACTCTGTCTTGGTACACCTCTAGCTGGAGTTGGTAGTATCGGCCAGTGTGTCCTGCACCCAGACAAAAGATGAAAAATTTTGAGGTCGCAAGTGACTGAGTGAAAATCTCCCCCAAAGCTGTAGTACCGTCTCCATCTTCAGTATCCACCCACCATGATCTACTTGAAGTCCCTCCTTAACGTCATAGACAACTCCGGTGCCCAGGTAGTGGAATGCATTAAGGTGTTGCGTCATGGCCCCAGAAATTTTGCCAAAGTCGGCGACGAAATCACCGTCGTCGTGAAACGGGCCAGACCTTTACAGTCGGAAATCACCGGCCAGGCCTCCAACAACAGAGTCAAGAGAAGAGATATCTGTCGTGCCATCGTGGTGAGAACCAAGGCGCCATTCAGAAGACCAGACGGCTCTGTCATCAGATTCGACGATAACGCCTGTGTTTTGGTGAATAAGAACGGCGATCCCTTGGGAACGAGAGTTTCCTCCGTGGTTGCCAAGGAGTTGAGAGAGTTGGAGTTCAACAAGATCGTCTCGTTGGCTCCAAAGACCTTTTAGGGTATATGACTTGTATATAAATGAACAGTTCGACAATGTATGGTTTCTTTGTCTTGTAACTTTTTTATTCGTATGCTCATGCTAGTTCTAATGCTAGTTATCCCGTGTTTTTCTTTTGAGTGGTTTTTGTTGTCAACTACTCGGCAAATGCCCCTACCATTCGCTCGACCAGTGTAATCACCGTGTTGACCTCGGGCGTGCCGATTTTGGCCAATTCCGCCACAGATTCCAACAAATCCTCAAATTCGTACCGTAATTCCGGCCCTATACCTTGGCCAACCGTCCTGTAGTAGTATTGGAGTGCTTCCACTGCGTCCTGAGGCAGCTGCAGCGGTTTAGATGTCAATGATTCGTATGTACGATTGAGAGTCTCGTTCCTTTCGTCGTCGTCGTCTTCGTCGTAACATTCTAATGCTGTTTCTAGTTGTGTTTCCAAGTCTGCCAATTGGCTATGCATCGCCAGAAAACGCGGCTCCATGTCGTGTGTCTGCATTTCTTGGAACTGGCGGGCTATTCCATCCAACAGCACCAATTTCTTATCAATCAACACGGCATTCTCGCGGAAAAGTACCTTGAGCAGCTCAATTTGTACCGATATTGGATCCAGGATAGTCTTTTCACTGGCCGAAGCCGGTGGTGTGATCATATCTCGAGATTAGTCGTCACCGTCTCGTCTCGAATCATGTACTGAATTAAAGGTTAAACGTGTAAATATGGGCACGCGGTACATTTCAGAATTTACACCAGATCTGCAAATAATTTGTGAGTCAAAAAAAATTTCCAAAAGAACACGAGCCTACCATCTCATTAAGAACCCCAAAACATGGCTTCTGAATTACAGGAAAAGGTAGCTGAGTTGCTGGTTGAGGCCCCCACCCAACCAGCCCCAGCAAAACAGTCAAAAAAGGACAAAAAGGCCGCCTCTCAATCCAAAAACCCATTGTTCTTGGACCCACAACCAGACTTCATCCAAGAACGTATCGCGTTATTCGATGAATTGAAGGCCCAACACGATGCCGAAATTGCCCAAAAGGAACGTAAGACCATCAATGTTACTTTGCCAGACGGAAAAGTCAAAGAAGGTATTGCTTTTGAGACTTCTCCATTAGATATTGCAACTTCCATCGGTAAGTCGTTCGCTGACAGACAAGTCACCTGTAAGATCGACGGCAACTTGTGGGATTTGGCCAGACCATTGGAAGCCGATGCCAAGTTGGTTTTCTACGATTTCGAACACCCAGAAGGTAAGGCTGTTTTCTGGCACTCGTCTGCCCATATTTTGGGTGAAGCTTGTGAATGCCACTTTGGTTGTCACTTATCGCATGGTCCACCAACTGACGACGGTTTCTTTTACGACATGTCCATCAACAACGGTGAAACTGCCGTCACCCAAGGTGACTTCAGCAACTTGGAACAAGTAGCCACCAAGGCCATCAAGGAAAAGCAAAAGTTTGAAAGATTGGAACTCTCCAAGGAAAACCTTTTGAAAATGTTCCACTACAACAAGTACAAGGTCAAGTTCATCAGCGACAAGATCCCAGACGGAACCTCCACCACTGTCTACAGATGTGGTCCACTTATCGATTTGTGTACCGGCCCTCACATTCCCCACTCCGGTAAGATAAAGGCCCTCAAGGTGTTGAAGAACTCTTCTTCTTACTTCTTGGGTGATGCCACCAACGACTCGTTGCAGAGAGTTTACGGTATTTCTTTCCCAGACAAGAAGTTGATGCAAGACCACCTTAAGTTCCTTGCAGAAGCTGCCGAAAGAGACCACAGAAAGATTGGTAAGGAACAAGAATTGTTTTTGTTCAATGAAATGTCTCCAGGTTCCGCCTTCTGGTTACCTCACGGTACCAGAATCTACAACACCTTGTGTGAATTGATGAGAAAAGAATACCGTATTAGAGGATTCGAAGAAGTCATCACTCCAAACATGTACAACTCCAAGTTGTGGGAAACCTCTGGTCACTGGGGTAACTACAAGGAAAATATGTTTACCTTTGACGTTGAAAAGGAATCATTTGGTCTTAAGCCAATGAACTGTCCTGGTCACTGTTTGATATTCAAGTCGCGTGAAAGATCGTACAGAGAATTGCCATGGCGTGTTGCCGATTTTGGTGTTATCCACAGAAACGAATTCAGTGGTGCCCTTTCCGGTTTGACTAGAGTCCGTCGTTTCCAACAGGATGATGCCCACATTTTCTGTACCCCAGATCAGATCGAAACCGAAATTGCCGGTGCCTTTGACTTCTTGCAAAAGATCTACGGAATCTTTGGATTCGAATTCAAGATGGAATTGTCCACCAGACCAGAAAAGTATGTTGGTGAGATCGCCACCTGGGACCTTGCTGAATCCAAGTTGGAAAGCGCTTTGAACAAGTTTATGGGTCCAGGTAACTGGACCTTGAACCCTGCCGACGGTGCTTTCTACGGTCCTAAGATCGATATTAAGATTAGTGACGCCTTGAACAGATGGTTCCAATGTGCCACCATCCAATTGGATTTCCAATTGCCAGTTCGTTTCGAATTGGGCTACAAGGGCGAAAACAACGACAAGGGCAAGGACTCAAGACCAGTTATGATCCACAGAGCCATTTTGGGATCTGTCGAAAGAATGACCGCCATCTTAACCGAGCATTTCAAGGGTAAGTGGCCATTCTGGTTGTCCCCAAGACAAATCTTGATTGTTCCAGTTGGTCCAAAGTTCTACGACTACGCCCAAAAGCTTCAAAAGAGATTGAATGACGAACACTTGTTCTACGCCGACGTCGATGTTTCCGGTAACACCTTGCCAAAGAAGGTCAGAAACGGTCAAATCTACAAGTACAACTTCATCTTTATTGTTGGTGAAGACGAACAACAAAGTGAAAGTGTCAATGTCAGAAACAGAGACATCACCGAAGAACAAGGTAAGAACGCCATGGTCAAGTTCGATGACGTTGTCGAACAGATGCTTAGATTGAGAGAAGAAAAGAGAACCGACAACAAGTTGGTTTAGACCTCTTGCAACAATTATATATATAGGCATTAATAAAGAAACAGTTTAGCTCCCCGATGTAGACTACAACGGTTGCAAAGAACGACCAAATCGGGCAAGGTCACAGACCCACCAGGTAGCAAATATACTGCACACAACCGCCAACTCAACCCAGCTCGCGACAACTCTCAAATCACACAATTCACACCACTATTGCTCCACCAATAATGTCGAATAACACCGAGAATAACACCAACAACAACAATCCGCTCCTTGACAGACTTACTCCTGCCCAATTTAATGCCAGTGTTCATTTCTACGAGGCCGACCAGCAACTCACGGCCGAAGACAGACGGGAATTGTCCGCAGGCTTGAAGTCGGTGATGTTGCAGTCGACGTTTGTTAGTTATGCCAGTGCCGTTGGCGCGCTGGTTTTGCCGACTATATACGCACACGTCCAGAACATACGACCTGCGCCCGTAGTTGGGGCCGGAATCAAGCAGGTGAGACCCCGCGTCTACAAGCCGTTCCTCTCATTCATGCTTGGGTTGGGGACGCTTCTTGTCGTGAACCAACAGACCGCCAAGTACAAATTCAACCAGATGGGACGGGCATTGGAGGATGTCTCCACCAAATCTAACCAATTGAATGTCTGGAAGAACATGGACCACCACCAATCGGCCATGTTCTACCTTTACTACTACAAGACGGCCCAGGACCCTTCATTTATCATTCCGGATCCACGCACGATCACCAACCAGAAATTGCACGAGGTTCAGTACCATCCAAGAAACAATCACCAGCAACCCAACGCAGCCGCCCAAAAGACCCATTGGGACGAAATCAGGGCCGAAAACGGTTTCGTACCCCAGACTCCTGCGCAGCCCGAGCAGATCAGCGACATTTTGGACCCAGAAGGTGCCCAAGACAACGAAACACAACCAAACAGCGTTTCTCCACCGCTGAACCAGACTTCTTGGGACGCTATCAGGAACAGAAGCGGCACAAACAAGTAAATAGGTCGTTTTGCAAGGATTAAGTAGATGAAAATGTACGTGTATATACCGGTTTTCTCAAATTGTATGAATAGCGTGCACCTACCAATATCACGAGTCGTGTTCGTAGATGTTTAGAAAATCCAAAAGAACACCACACACCAAGATGGACGCCTTCAGTGATTCGGGTGAGTTATACACGATCCGCAACCAATTCTACACCAACCAACATGATAAGGTGAAACAATACACGCTTGACCAATTTTCCCCAGAAAACCAGCTCAAAGTGTTGGAGTACCAGGTCAGATCGTCGGTAGCCACTGGTCAGGACGCGTCGCAGTTGATAGAGTCCGGTAAGGTCCAGTTTCCTGACAACGAGCCTCTCTTTCAGTTGTTGAGTGCTTGGGACGATTTGAAGTCGTTTGGAACCGACGATTCGACCTTCTTCGACGATGTCAAGGAAGCCAAGTTCGAGTTGGAAGCAGTGTTAACTGGTCTCTACTTGGTCAAGTTCGCCAAGGACGTCGACGGTGCGATTGCGTTCTTGACTGCCTACATTGACAACACCAATGCCTTGGCCAAGTACAACGAATTAGAGCCATTTTTGGTCTTAGTCCAATTACATTTGATCCAGGGCAACTTTGTCAAGGCCAACAAGATCTTGCAAGACTTTTCCAAGTTCCCAGACGCCACCAGAGACAGCATTATCTACCAGGTGTTGGAATCGTGGTTGTTATCCATAAAGGGTGAGAGTGACAATATCAGCAACGCCTACTACTTCTACGACGAGTTGTTATCGTCAGACTTCGACGACGACTCCCAGGGCAAGTTCAGAATCTTAAATGTGTTGTTTGTGTTGACGTTACAGTTGAAACACATCCCAGAAGCCCAAGAATTGATTATCCAGATCAAGGACTTGGCCCCCAAGCCCAACGCCGATTTCATTGCCAACCAAATCACGTTCGACCATTTGACTAACAACGGCCACGGTGTCGCTGACTTGTTACAGGAGTTGAAGTTGGTAGATCCAGAACACGCCTTTTTGCAAGACTTACAAGAAAAGAACGCCAAGTTCGACGAAATCGTCAATAAGTACAATGTCTCTACTTGAGTTGTATAGAAAAGATATAAATATGAAAAAATCACTCGCTTATTCGTGGCCATCGATCTTAACGACATCGCCATCTTCATTTAACTTCAAGCCCTCGGCCAACAATCTCTTTTCGATTTCCTTCAACTCGTTTTCTCTTTCTAGAAGCTCTTTTCTCTTGTTGATCAAGTCCTGGTGGACTCTTTCTTCGAACTTTCTCAATCTTTCTTCCTCAAGCTTGATTTGTTCTTCCTTGACCAAGTAACTCAGTTCCTCCTTTTCGTGGGAACCCGATTCTTCCTTGTCGTTGTCCTTGCCATGGGCGTACTGGAACTGCTTACCCGACAAAGCTTCGGTTCTGTAGTTCTCATAGATCAAGTCGTGGGTCAATTCCTTGAACTCGTTCAAGTGGGTGATCAACAAGACGTTTTTGAGAATGGTAAAGTCGTTGATATCGGGGTTTTCGACGTTTATGGGTTTGGTATTCACCGGGTTGAGTATTCTTAACTTCAACAAATCTTCGTCCTCATGAGGATTTTCCTGATAATCGTTGGCTCCAATAATGGCAAATGGCACCAATGAGTTCAAGTACTTGTTGTATTCGACAATCTCGTCGTCAATGTAGTCCAGTTCGTATTCGTATTCGTTAAATTTGTAGTAGTTAATGTTGTAGTTGTTTAAGTCCTCTAAAATCAACTGTTTGTTGAGGGAAAGTTCCTTGGGGGTCAAGGAGTCGGCTTTGGCAATCACCGGAATGATGTTGACCAAGTTGTTAACGTGTAACATGAATTTGACGTCGATCTCGGACAACCCATGGCCCGTGGCGTTGATCATATAAAGCAACACATGGATTCTGCCGTCCTTGAACCGAGGGTTACGCTTGACACGCGATTCCTCTAGCAACACCTCGTCGTACTGGTGTCTTATAAAATCAACCACGATCTTGAAGTCTTCGTCACAGTTGATCGAGTTGGCAAAGTTGGGAGTGTCGATGATGTTCAACGAGATTTTGTGGCCATCGTTGTCTTCCAACTCGACGTTTTCGTGCCTGAGAGTCAACTTCTTGGTGAATGGGTCTTGGGTCACCGTCAGCGACGTAGGCACGATCGAGTTCCCGCCGCAAAGCGTATTTATTAACGTGGACCGTCCGCTTCCCGATTCGCCAATGATCATTATGGAAAAGTTGATGCTTTTCTTCAATGTCTTGCGCTTACGCAACACGGCCGACGACGCATTCTGTTCGCCCGAATAGTTGTATCCTGCCATGGCTGTGGTGTGTTGTTAAGTTTAGGTTGTTTTGATTTTTCAACACGTCTACGTTAATCTGCAAACCAAAGTACAGGTTGGGCCACCCTAGAAAAACAGACGACGAAATCGGCCGGGCGCGTCAAATACTGCACACAGACCAATTGACCATTACAACTACTAGGAGAAGTGGGCAGTGGAAACGGGCCTATATCTAAATCATAGGCCGATGCTATTTTGTTTTTAGTTCTAACTCTCTTACTCACGCTTCAATTGCTTAACCACATGTTCGTAGTCGACAAAATCTCCAAACCCGGCACCCAAACCTACGCTCAACCACGCAGGGAACCATCCCAAGATGACGACGAACCAGGTCCAGCACTGCAACTCGTCCCACGACGTCAACAACCCCTTCATCAACAGCACAGACTCCTTTTCCGAGTCAAAATAGTTCCCCACCAAGAAGAGCACAAAGAATGGGTTCGACACCAACAAGCTCAACACGATCTGTAACGTAGGCTTGTTCTTGTGGACGTAGTTGATCAACAACGTCAATGGGTCCTTCTTAGTAGCCCTTCCCTGTTCTTGTTCCTGTTCCTCGCTGGTCAACTTGACCGCATTGACCTTAATCAACAACGGCTGGACAAATGTCAATGGTAACGATAACAAACCAATCAACAACGCCAACGAGAAGTTGACAATCAAAAGCGTCACAATCAACATCGAAATGAAAAAGAGCGCAAGCGAAATAAGGCCGTACGCAATCGTCTTGTTGATTCTGTACTTCTTAAAGCCCAAAAGTGGCAACCCGGCAATGACAATGGCAAGGCCAATAAAGCCGTACAACACAAGCAACACTGTCTCGTCACTGTTGTCGGCACGCTTGACAATAAAGGGCAAAAATTGAGACAACACAACCGCTCCAGATTCGATGGCGGTGAATGTAGTCAACAATTTGGCAAGATTAGCGTAGAACCCTTCGGTATCGATCCCACTGTTCAACAATGCGCCCAATGCACTGGTAGCAAATGCCACCGAGATCAACACAGCAGCAGGAAGGTAAGTACCGATGGACACAAAATGCTTGGGAGACAACATCAAATAAAAGAAAAACGATTGGTGGAACTTTTCAAGCAAGTTGTTGACCGATCTGAAAGTCGAGTCGACAATTCTGGCAAACTGTGTGACATCTGATGGTCCGGTGTTTCCTCTTGCCTTGATTGTAAAGGCTTGGATTTGCCAGCCGGAAAACGCTTCGCAGCCAGGTGTGTTTCTCTTTAAACCCGAAACCGTCAAGCTCAAGATCCCCCTGACCAACGTTCTCAATCTGGTAAAGTACGTATTGACCTTCAATTGGTCACCAGGGGTTCCTTGAATCGACGAACCGATACCTTCATGGTGGGCAATCAAGTTGGCAGTATTCAACAAGTCCAAGTTGGGCAATTGGCCGTTTAAGCCCTCGTAGGACATTTCGTAGTAGTCAAAGTAATCGCCATTGTCGCCATATTCGATCACAATTGCTGCGTCGATGGAACCGGCCGTATTCTCCAACGTTGTATGGTATGCTTCGACCCACGAACGCAATGAGTAGTGGGCATCCTCGGGAAACACAAAGATGATGTTCTTGGACCAGATCGACGCCCGCGAGAAGTATCTCGCAAGCGCCATCGCAATGGCAATGCCACCCTCGTTATATTCTCTGTCCGAGGTGATCCAGGGAACCGTCAATACCATAGCCTCGGTATCGTCTCCCCTGGGTGCGTGCATGATCGAGTATAGTGTGTCGTTGGTCACGCCGTTGTCGTGGTACGTGTTCAACAAGCCGAAACCAGTCAACCACTGTTCGATCTGCTTGTTTCTGACGGCAATTGGCTCGTCCTTGAGCTTCTGCACCTCTTCACGGTACCCACGCACAATGTTCCACTCACTCTCACGAAAGTACGACGTCACCTGCGACGGCATGAGCGCGTTTTCCGAAATGTATGAGTGACGGTACTGGCCCTCGAGTGGGAGCACCAACATCCAGGCGACACTGGCGACGGCCAAAAGAAACGATATCACCGGCAAAAGCCTGATGACTTTTGGAATAAGTCCTAACTTGTGGACCTTACGGAAAACCGTCTCTGCCAAAGCCATCGTCACAATATTTGGTATGTTTGTAATTTTTGGCGTTGGCGTGTTTCTTGATTTAGCGGGTGTTTGGTCGTGCTCAAACCATTTACGGTTTATTTTCGGGTTTTGTGTCATTATCAGCTCTAGTTCTTTGCAAGTAGCCCCAAAAAGTGCCCCAAAGTTTCAGTGTTACGTCAATGGTAAAGCCACTTGCTGGGTATAAGCAACTTATACGACGTTACAATCGACTT
Source organism: Teunomyces kruisii (assembly GCA_003706535.2). NCBI lineage: Eukaryota > Fungi > Ascomycota > Pichiomycetes > Serinales > Debaryomycetaceae > Teunomyces > Teunomyces kruisii. Next base: position 27,980 of record PPLR02000006.1, read on the forward strand.
CCCTTTAATAGTGCCATTATTGCACGTCTTGTTTCTGCTGCCAAATCCCGTTTTCAGACCGAAAATGGCTTCAATTCGAAACAGTATGCTTCCCATCTAAATCTCTTGGACGAAATACTTGACGATGAAAAGTTTGATAAAATCCACACGCTCCTAGATCACATATTTAAGCGCCCAGAACTGTGGTTGGCCGAGTTTAGTACCATCAATTATCTCCAGTTGAAGAAATATTGGCCCCAAGTCCACTTGATCCATGAAATAACCAAAGATCCAGTCATAACCCGTGCCTACGACAATAGACTCGACGACGAGCGCAACGAAGACATTCTGATGATCAAGCATTTCAACTTACACGACAAGTTTCCTCAAAATTTACCTCCAATTAAACTAATGACTACCCACGACCATACAGAGAATGCCGTTCCGAAACTCATGGCAAAAGTTACCAAGGCACACAGCTTCATCTATGACAACCAGGCCAAAATAGCCCGCACCAAGATCCCGTATCTTGAAGTAACATACCCCACAGACAGATTTGCATTACCATTACATCCAGCATCGCGTGATAGACTTCTTCGTGAGAAGGTGGCCTCGATAAAGAATATCCTCCAAGAGTACCTGGCAATAAGCCACCAAGACTTAGAATCCCTAAGAAGATTTGCTATTCATAAACCGGGAAGTACTCCCGAACTCGCCATTAATAGTAATTTCTTCAGGTATATGACCAGGAAACGGGAACAGGAAAAGTTAACCCTAAATCCCATTGTTCGCCACCATCTAAGACCGAAAAAGCTCATTCCAGCGGATCACAATATCAGAAAAGTGTTTCGTGCCTATGTCATGAAGCAGTTTTACTTTGATGAAAATGAGAACAGGTACATGATGAGTCCCATGCAAAACTTTTATGAGAACGAACGGTCCATGCTTGATGCCATAATGTGACATTGCGTTACAAACTGAATACGGCGTAGTTTTGCTTGCTGGAATCAAATAAACATCCATATGGCTCAGTGCTTTTGTTTAATGCCAATAAGTGTGGTTGCGGGATTTGAACCTGATCAAGGGAAATCATTTCGGTGACACACGTAATGTAATCAGGGTCTGGCGACTTGAGAATGTCTTCCAAATCAGAAACTTGAATATAAAATACATCGCTGTCACTCAACACCACCACAAGATTCCTGTTATCTTTAAAGTCGTAATCGACCATCTTAGGTGGCAATCTGACCGTATGTTTGCTGACAACCTCGTGCAATTGGGTATTAAATTTGATAAACGCAAGACTATTTGTCTTTGAATCATAGCTGGTTACAATTGCCAAATCCAGACTCAAGTTCTTTATCTTGAGATTTGTGTCCTCCTTGCTCAAGTCCAACGGAATTGTTTCGTTGAAGACAAAGGTAGACTTGAAGTACTCTTTGAAGGATTGTTCCAAGTTCTTGCTGAAGTTATTTTTTAAGTCAAAGAAGCTCTGCAAGACATCATTCTTTGTGCCTTCCTGAATTAAAATATCGTTGCCGACTGTGTCAAAACTGAGATATTCCCATATTTTGCTATGGAACATGGGACCATTTATGTATTCCATAATTTCTGTATGTTTGAGCGTGGGCGGGTTGGGTTGGTTCAAGTACGATTGAATTTCATCTTCCTTGTAAAGTTTCTCAATGATTTCATATTTAATCCAACTAAAGTAGCTTTGAAATAGCTTTTGTTCTTCGTTGACGTCCCAGATGAACTTGAACAATAATTTCAAATACTTTTTCGATTTGGTGATTAAGTCATGAAGAGTATTGGATTTCAATCCAAATTGATGCAAACATTCCGAATCCTTCAACCAGGTACTAATTCCTTTAAGATCATTAAAGATGATCATTATACGTTCCAAAGAGGAAATGACCTGGGTGAAGAGAACTTCCCGTGTTAAGTCGTAAATGGAATTTCCCAACTGGGTCAAACGTTTGTGTCCTCTTTCGCCAAACTGATTGAGCCAATAGTCCTTGGAGTCCTTCGGTAGGAGTCCCGTCAAGAGAAAATCGTTGAGGCAACTGCTGATTGTAGTATCTTCAGGTAACGAATCCTTTAGGTTTGTCAAGTATCGCTCGAATAGCTGATAGAAGGGATTTATTTCTGGTTGCAAACGTTCTAGCTGAGTTTGTATATGATCAAAGAGAGCCAACACCTTGCAAATCTTCATCACGATATCAACCAAGTGTTTTTGCTCGCTTAGATTGGGCCTTAGTGGCATCAATTCATATGCTGAAGATGGGTTCCGGACCAAGAAGAATTGGTTAAAAAGGTCGTTGTTATCTAGGTGTCCCACAAATGTGTAACCTGGTGGAAATGCAATATCGTTAATTGTTAGCAAGTTGTTGAAGTTGAAGGATAACGACTTGGAATCTATCACGGCAAGGAAATTAAGCAGGTCGGTATTCTTTATTTCGTCAACAACGGTACCCGATTCGTTGCTAAGGCCGGCTAAGTTATTAAGTACGTCCAATTGGAATAGATTGTCGAATTTGCCATAAGTCCTGTTTGTGTTGAGACTCCAGCTCATGAGCAGGACCTCATCAAACGTCTTTTCCAACACCCTGATCAACAGGCCATTATTGGAATTAAAGATCTTGATCAAGCCATCGGTTCCTGTAAGACAAAAATGAGACCCGTCGCTCATAAACGCTATCGAAGTGATGGGCGACTTATTGTTGACAGCATAGATCCGTTCCCCATCAAGACGGTACACCCAAAGAGACATCTTATTCATGGAGATGGTAAGAAGATTAAGCTCGGGACACCAGCTAAGGATCCGTCCATCGGGAAATCCCACGAATTTGGATAATGACAAGATTGAAAGCATAGGGTATAGGCGTGTAAGTGGGACTTTTTGCAGACAATTTAATGAGAGGTGGTGGTCGTGCGCGGCCCGATACCAGATCAGCCATCACTTCTAGTCAAGTTAAGTCAAGTTACTTCTACTTGTCCGAGCTTACCAAGTTAAGTCAAGTTACTTCTACTTGTCCGAGCTTACCAAGTTAAGTCAAGTTACTTCTACTTGTCCGAGCTTACCAAGTTAAGTCAAGTTACTTCTACTTGTCCGAGCTTACCAAGTTAAGTCAAGTTACTTCTACTTGTCCGAGCTTACCAAGTTAAGTCAAGTTACTTCTACTTGTCCGAGCTTACCGTTACGTTATGTAATATTATATATACAAGAGCTATGCTAGAGCGGTCATTTAAGCAGCATTCTTGAAGTTGATCACTACAGATGGCCCAATGGTGGAACTCAAACACGTTTGGCCCAAAAGGTTAGGCTTTCTGGTTCCTGGAGGCTGCGTGGCGTAGATGGCTTCCGAGGCAGCTTTCAAGTTATCGATGATTTCCTTGTCGCTAAAGTCACATCTTCCGATCGGGATCGACAAGTGTTGGTCCTTTTGCTTGAATGGCAAGGCGCCGACGGATTTACGCATCAATTCGGCGACGTCTTCGGAAACAGTGCCCTTTTTGGCCGAGGGCATCAAGCCCTTGGGTCCCACTTGTCTGGCAATGGCCTTGAGTTCTTTTACGATGTCCGGGGTGGCAAATGCATGGGTCAAGGAATCGAGCTTGATGTTGCCGTTCTTGATGTCATCAATCAATTCCAACCCTCCGGCGTACACAGCGCCTAGTTCTTGGGCTTTGGCAATGGTGGCCTCGTCCAAACTGAATACCATGACGTGACTGTCTTTGATGGGCTTGGGCAAGTATACTGAACCTTGCAACGGCTTGGAGCCTCTGTCTGGTATGACGGTCATCAATATGGAGATTGTGGTTTTCTGGGCAGGCTGTCCCACCTCAGCAGCACGCAAGTAACGCATGGCGACTGGGACGTCCATGTATAACGGGTGTTGTTCTGGAGCTTGTTTGTTCTTTTGTTTGACACGCTGCTCCCGCTTGAGCTTTCTTTTGGCGTCCTTCTGTGCATCCTTGGCAAGAACCGGGCTCGACGCCAATGTACGGACAGAAAGGACCCGGGTGGGCCTCAACATAGATGGCCCTAATAAAGCTGGTCGTAACATGGATGGAGATCTGGGCTAGAGCTTGGAGGGTTTTGCGGTGGAAATTTTTCACCGTAATTTTTGGCGGGATGTTGACGTACTGCAGATAACAATACTGGTAAACACACGACAGTTACCTTTTGACCTTTGCAAAGTCGCAAGAGACAAAATAACCGCGCAGTAGAGAGAGAAGAATAAATCCGGAGGACACATCAACACCTACGCCACCTTGACGATGCTCGAAGGGCTACTTTATGGCCCCATTGTCGCACGGTATTTTTTGTCCAGAAAAGCCCAGTGGAAATGTATGTCATCGACAATAAATGCCAACTCGGATAAATCCGCCGTGCAGGAATAACTCCGGAAGAATCTTGGAATTTCGAGCCGGACGTCGATGGAAGGGAGTGCACAAAACGAGGCGCTATAGTGCGGTCCAAAAAAATCGAACCATCTTCGTCTCATGGTAAGCTTTTGCTAAAAGTGACCAACCCTTGGCATGTCGGCTACATGAGCAGTAAGCAAAAAAAAATAATGGAAGGGTTCGATTGCATTGCGTGACATTGACCGCAACTTAGTTTTTTTATTCTGGGTCGGCAGATTTGCAACCGGCCTGCAACACCCACACGACAGTTTGTGTTTGCCACTGCCAGAGGGTAACCTGTTAGCTTAGCTAAAGTTAACGTTGCCGCGACGTCTTATTTTTCTCCCTCACCCCTCCCCCGACTCGCCCAAACAGGCCGGGCTTCGTCCAAGTTTGCTTCCAGCCAAACAAAAACCGCGCACTTGGCCTGCATCTGACGTCAGGTATATGTAGATGAAGGTGCTGTCTGCCGGAGACAATCTTATTATTTTCAAAAAGAAACCTCCCGGAAAAAAAAAAGAAATCGATCCCAGCGTCATCAAGGATTAACATAACTTTTTTTTTAAATAAGCTTGACACACTTCGGCGGGCTATTCTTAGAAGCATTCTTGGTTTCCATCCTTTGTCTATAATACCAGGAGAGGCGCCACCCACCTAGCCCCTTTCTCACGGCAATTCTATCCCCAGCTACCACCGCCGTTTCCCTCGGATACTCCGACAAAATCTGGCTTACTTTTCCACAACACTCTCCACACCAACCAGTTGCTACCCTTTGACTCTGTTTTAGTCCCTTCCTCCATATCCTCCACAACGTCCTTGCTTGCACACCCGCCAGTATGAGGCCCAAATTCATCCCCAACCAACCATCGCCATTATCGTCGGCAGACGAGGTCCCCCAGACGTCGACCATCGGCACCAGACCTCCAGTGTCCCCTATACGACGGAAGTCCCTGAACCCCAAGCAACTCAACTCCTCCACACAGCAATATTCACACGACAACAAAGATGCAGACATAGATGAAGACATAGACGAAGACATAGATGAAGACATAGATTCCATCAACGATAAAGACGACTACAACAATATCGAAAACCACAACCTCGCAAGCGACCCCGATTCCACCCACGACCACAAGTTGGTGCCGCCGGCGTTCCTCAACCTATTGGCAACTTTTCCGTTATTCACCATGGCTCCCAAGTCCTTCCACACCAAAGTAGCATCCAAGCTCACCCTCATGCAATACCACCCCCAGGAATACATCATCAAGAAGGGCGACCCGTCCAAGAGTATGTACTGGATTCTCAAGGGAACTGTAAGTGTGGCATCGACCGATGGCGAGTCCATCTACGCCGAGCTTGCGTCGGGATCGTTCTTTGGCGAGATCGGTATCTTGTTTAACCGTCCCAGAACCGCTACGGTTGTGGCCAGAACTAGAGTTTTGGTTGGAGTCTTAACCAGCGATACCCTAAACACCGTCCTCAAACACTATCCTTTGGTAGAGAGAAGAATCAGAGACGAGGCTCAGGAACGATTGGCCATGCAAGACAAGAAGAACAAGTACGATATCTCCAGCATCGTACCAAAGATCTACAACAAATCGCCGGACATTTCACGTTTGAATCTGCCTCCGACCCTCAATGGCATCAACGCCAGTGCCTTGGCCGCCCAGTCGGCCCCAATGCCCGGTCCTTCCTTACCTCCCATGTCTTCTCCCTCCATACGCTCTTTATCTCCACTCGGTACCACCACCACCTCTGCTGCCTCCGAAATGGCAATGGGACCCTCATCCATATCCGACGAAGTCGATGCATCTATTTCAATTCAAGAGTTTGTCAAAAGCTTACCCATTTTCCAAAATTTACCTTCAAACATCATCCATAAACTTGCGTTGGGCGTGGAGCCACGTACCGCAGGTGCGTTTGAATACATCTTACACAAGGGCGATAAACACTGTGACATTTATTACGTTGTTAATGGAGAAGTCGAAGTCATAGACTTTGTAAAAGACCCAAACAACGCCGTCGTCCAGGAAAACATCCTCGGCAGAATTTCCGCGGGCTCGTATTTTGGTGAAATGGCCTTCTTGTCTTACTTGAATGGCGATAAGACTTCTACAAGAAGTGCCTCTATCAGATCCATATCGTCGGTAGAATTAATGGTGATCAAGAGTGAAGATCTCAAGAATCTTTGCTCCCAGTACCCATTCGTTGCTGATGATATGCGACTCACGGCCCAGGAAAGAAACAACCTGAACATTTCAAACAATTCCAAGGACGACAAGGCCCGGTTATCTATAAACTATCTCATAAATGAACCCGTGACCCCTGTTCAGCCCGAAATCATAAACATTTCTCGTTCGCCTTCACCATCTACAGTTATTGCAGTTCCCAAACCACAATTACAGCATCCACAATCTCAAAAGCTTAATGATTCAAATTCATTGTTTTCCCCACACTGGGACTTCAATAACTCTGGTCGTATATACTCCGGAAAACCTTCAAGATCGGTGTCTCCTATTTCGAACTCGGACACGTCGTCAGTGTCAGCTATGGACTTGAGAAACGAATTACAGAAGGTTATCACAAGAAATACGTCGTTTGACGATCCCAACCCAAAGAAGAGAAGATCGAGCGTTGTAAACACAACTAACAGTCTTGATAACTTCACTACGAACTTGAGTATGCCTCCCATGAATCCAGTAGTGCCATCAGTGAACAACTTTCAAAACTTCCAATTCAACGGACCAGCTCAGCACAAACCTTCACTCAGCTATTTACCCCACAATAAGAGAATACGTCTTGTTAGTGTGTCTGGAAGCAGAAGGAGATCCTCTGTTTTGAGCAACAATGGACCTTTATCTGATAGACTTTTGTTGAAGGTTTTTGAATTTCTTCCCTTGCCGGAATTAATGAAATTGAGAGTTGTTTGTAGGAGATGGCGTCAATTACTTCATGTTGCCCCAAACTTGTTCAAAACATTGGACTTGACTCCATGGAATACTTCTGTTGATGATCGTGCAATGATTTCAATCACTGACTTTGTTGGATCGAGACCCATGTACATCAACCTTTCTAACTGTTTCCACGTAACCGATGAAGGTTTCAGTTACATGGTCAACGAGATTGGTATGTCGGGAAAAATCAAGTCTTTGAAGATGAAGTCCAATTGGGAAGTCAGTGCCATGGCAATTATGGACTTGACAGTTCCTAGCGTGGGTCAACATCTTGAAGAAATCGATTTGTCCAACTGCAGAAAAGTTCGAGACAATGTTTTGGAGCGGTTGATAGGCTGGGATACCAGAAACAACAACATTGACCAAGAGATTCTAAACAACCAAGAATTGGATTTCAACATTGAGCAGATTGGATGCAAGAACTTGAAGATTTTGAATGTTGGTTATTGCAAACATTTGACCGACAATGTGATGTTCCATATTGCCCACCATGCTAACCAGCGTTTGGAGAGTTTGGACTTGACGAGATGTACTACTATTACCGACAAGGGATTCCAGTATTGGACTTACAGATCTTTCCCCAACTTGAAGAAGTTGTCGTTGAAGGATTGTACCTTTTTATCAGACAAGTCAATAATCTCTGTTGCAAATGCCGCTCCAAACTTGGAAATTCTCGATTTGAACTTTTGCTGTGCGTTGTCTGACATTGCCATAGAAGTTTTGTGTATGGGATGTCCAAAGATCCGTGAGTTGGACCTTTCATTTTGTGGTTCCGCCGTGAGTGATTCGTCACTCGTGGCGATTTCTCTCAACTTGAGAAACTTGGAGAAGTTGATACTCAAGGGCTGTGTCAGAGTTACCAGAGCTGGCATAGATGCCATTTTAAGTGGCTGTTCTTCTTTGAGCTATATCAATGTCAGTCAGTGCAAGAACGCACACATATACCCCGGGATGATTCCAGCACAACAGTTACAAGTGAATCCGCAGACCAAATCTGCGTTTGTCAGTGCCGGACCCTTCCAAAACATCATTGAAATTGTTATCTGAGTTTGACATTCACCAGTTTTATTTATCTGTATTTTATCACTGTATGTTCCATCATACCCTTGCATTATATATTTTTAGTATACGTTAACTAAATCTATCTATCCCTACTTTCTCTTCTTTTTCTTGACCTTGTCTTCGAACTCGATAAATGACACAGGGACACCTTTGGCCTTGAACAACTCAATGATCAACTTCCCGTGTGGCCCCTGTACAGTGACTTCAGTAATCTTGGGGTTCTGTGGGTATGGACCAATTGTAGACGATCCAGAACACTTTACCTTGAGTTCATCAGACAACAAGTGGGGTTTGATGTGGAAGTTTTCAAAGTTGGACACTCTGGTGATGATTTTGCGGCCAATTTTCATTTCGGTGATGATCAAGATCTTTGGTGGCTCGCCTCTATGGATCTCGGCCGTGGTTTCTCCGGGCTTTATGATTTGGTAGTGGGGGGAGAAGTTGGTCAAGAATGCCTTGAATACCTTATCTCTAGGAGTCGATTCAGGTCCAAGGTTGGTGATTGCCTTCAAATCATCGTCGATTCGGATATTCTTGGGGTTTTTTATGTTGACCAAATCCTGGATCTTGATGTATTTCTCCAACAAGCCTCTCAATTCACCAGCTGTGTAGAGATTGGCAAAGTTCTCTCCCACCTTGTTGAAGAACATCCGTGATTTGTTGGTGGGTTTGTAGAGGTGGACAATGTTCATTTCGTTCTCCTTCTTGGAGGGCGTAGGTTGCGTCGAGTTCGACTTGGAACTGACAGTCTTGTGCGGCACAAATGTTTCGATGACCGGAGTCAGTTTGTCCATCAACTCCAAGATCAAAATATCGTCATCTTTTCCCTTGATCGTAAGGTACTTTTCCTTTTCCTTGGCCTTCAAGAACTTGGCCGTTTTCTTCCACGAGGTCTTTTTCACGTTGCAATAGCTATTGTCGATGATGGGCAAGTTCTTGTAGACGTGTCCCATAAAGGTTGATGCCTTGACTGGAAGATCGAACGTGTCGAGTTTGATGGTCTGGATCAATGCTCGGGTAAAGAAGTGGTCGATTTCTTCGAGAGTAAGAGTAGATACCGCTTCAGCAACATCGTCAATACTGACACCAGATTCAGATGTAGCAGTTGCTACTGCGGCAACATCTTCACTTTCTGTCAGTTGTGGTCCATTATTCTGTGATTCGTCGTGGTGCTCGTCCTGTTCTTGGTTATCTTCGGGAATCAAAGGTAGCTCGGTGTCCAATTGTTCAGGCATGGGAATATCGACCAATTTGTTCAACCTGAACAACTCGTCGCCGAGATAATGCAAAATTTCGACGGCGGTTCCCGTTCTTCCTATGACACGGTCGAATTGAGTCATGTTCAAGTTGCACCTTCCTATAGCCTTAATAACCGTCGGGTTTGCACTGTCCACCACACCAACAACTGCACCCTTGAGTGCCCGGGCATCGAAGGGAGGAATTGTACCGGGAAGCATCAAGTCGGCGCCTCCGCTAAGAATGGTGATGACGTGCGGATGGGTCTTGATCACGGGCAACACGTAGGGACATTTCCATAGCGTGTACAAGGACGGATATACCTGGGAATCACGAGACTTGAACCAAGTGGGTGTTTCGTTGTCGTCATAATAGATCGTGCCTGAATAGCCCTGGACACTCTTGAACGTTGCTTGCTTGGTGTTTGCTGGTAACAACTCCAACAAACTGTCTCGAGTGAGCCGTTCCTGCGGAAGTCGGTACGTGTTACATATCGTCTGTAAGAGCTTTCTCCTCTCCGACGACTTTATGTTTGCCGAAGCCTTGGGCTGGGGATCTTTCTTAAACATACCAAAGGTAGATGGATGCAACTTTGCCATACAAACTGGGATTTTTTCTTGCATCGACTGCTGCTGCGCGCGCCAAATCGAAATAAGTCTGTTTCGAACACGTACTTTTGCCTCGAATCAACACAAGTAAACACACACACCCTCGTCATGGCCACCAAAGAAATAGCGCCTGTTGCCTCCATCCGGCGTGTGATTTTGTTTGTGGTGGTGCTCTTTGTGGTATTGTTGGGATATCCGTTGTTTTATGCCACCACCAACATCTACCGTGCCGACTTGCCCATAGACCACGCCGAGCTGCTCGCCTCTTCCTTGCAACAACGAGTCCACTTCAACATCCCGATATACTTGGACATTCCTAATGCGTTGGACCACTTTGTGCCGACGGCGCAGAAACTCATCGACGACGAGTTGTACCAGAAACACCCCGAATTGGCCGGGTTCTGGTCGCTCGTCCTCAGACGCGGCACCGACAAAGTCGACAAACACAATGATTACACCGTCAAGTTCGACTACACCCCAGGCTCCCTGGAACTGGAATCGTACTTTATTTCGCCCTACACCAAGGAAACATCGATTCGTATAACCGATAACGTGGTGTCGTTGAAACAGGTCGACTTCTTCTTGAAGACAATCCTTCTCGACCAGGTATTCGCCGAGGAAATCGCCCAGATGTCGGATTTGGTCCAGAAATCCACCAAATCCACCAAGAAGGACTTGATCATGCCCTACAGCCCCCAATACAACATCGTCCTTTCGTTATTGGTCGAAAGCGGCAAGTCCGTCGACTGGGAAATCGAAAAAGCTCTCGAACTCTTTGACCCCGTCTTCTCCAGGCTTACCCACTTTGCCAACTTCTCTGTTAGTACTCAAATTCAGTACTACTCCAAGTTGGCCAATGAAGTAACCCTTGACGAATCCAAAAATGCGTACGTAGTCAAAGAATCGGAATTGTCTACATTCATCAACTTCGGTGACTGGAACTTGATTACACACGACATCAATCCTTCCATCAACTTCTTAGTTTTCTTTCCCGACTCAAACTACGAAGGAAAGAAGATGTACATCGAAGGCTCGAACACCAACTCGTTCTTGGTGCCACAATGGGGTGGGGTCACTATTTTCAATAAGGAATTGCCAGTGTTGAAGGAATCCAAAGCTAGAATCTCCCAGCAAGAATTGTTGCCGATATTGGAAACCTTTGCTTCTCAATTGTTTCAATTGGTTGGTTTACCCAGCATACCCAAGTCTCCTTCAATCAGAATCGATATTTTGTCGAGAATTCAGTTCTACAAGAACATCCAAAAGTCAGTTGAAACCATCCAGACCTTGATCAAACTTACAAACACCTTGAACGAGATCTCGGTACCCCAATTGACCAAGGATTACGTGGTGAAAACCATCGAAAGCATAGAGAATGCCATTGAAGCATTGGACTCCCGCCAGAATTACGACTTGGCCATGCAATTGTCGGCCGATTCGTTGGTGTATTCAGATAAGGCCTTCTTTGAAAAAGAGATGGTCCAACAAGCGTACTTCCCGAGTGAACATAAGTTGGCCGTTTTCTTGCCACTCTTGGGCCCGATCGGCTCTATCGTGACATTGGGACTTCTCAAGCTAATCATTGACTGGAAGAAGGAAAGGAGAAACAAAAAGAAAGTCGATTAAGTAATCGTAATAATGAATGTCTGTATTTAATCAATTGCATGTAGTTCCCCAACATTCCACCGGACCCACGCATAAGGTGTAATATGTAGAAAATACAAATACTTTAAAATAATGTCAAAAAATATGCCAAAACTCCTGTGAGACACAATCATAAACCGACTTCACAATTAATCTAACACCTTGAATTCACAAGGAAATGCACATATTAATCATTTCCCTCATTACCCTCATTACCCTTACATTTGAATGCTTGGCACAAATGGACCTAGAAAGACTCACCTCCTACATCCGAGTCTGTATTAATTATCATACTTACAGTCTAAATACTTGCTATCGACTCAAGAGAATCCGATTCCTTCTTTTCTTCGTCAGCAAGCTTTTTAGCCAAGTCATCTCTTCTAGTAAAATAAAAGGCAATCACCGTCAAAATCAACCCGACGGCAGATAAACATGCGGTGTATGTAAATCCAATGAAATACCGAGGCTTGTCCTTGGTGTTCCAAACAAAGATAGGAACCCAGGCACCAGTAACGTAGGCCAACGTGTTGGTGCATACCACGACGAAATTTCTCTTCATATCGTTGTGAACTAACAAACGGTTGACCCAAGAGAAGATAAATGGTTGACCCCAAGTGGTTGGCATACCGACAAGGAAGTATGAGAACCAATGCAACCCGATAGGAATATCCCAATGAGCCAAGAACGAACAACCCAAAATAAGACACACAAAGAACAAACCAACAAAGTGGTGGTTTTGTTTTCCTCCCCAGAAATCATTAAGGTAAGCAAATATAATGGTAAGACCGATACCGCACGCAGTTAAGATCGATGGGTATGTGTTATAGATGTGTGATGGTTTCTTCAAGGTGATCTTCATCCATGTGGTAAATGTAGGTTGTCCAATAGCCGAACCAGAGTTGTTGTAACACAAGAATAGTAATGGGAAAACATAAATGTGCCAAGTATCAAAGAAAGTCTTGATCTTGGCCCAAGTGTAAGGAGTTCTGGTAGTCAATTCAGCACCAATACGTCTTCTACGTTCCAAACCAACAAGTTTATCTTCTTCGGTAAAGTACCAGGCGTCGGTAGTGGAAGGAGTGTTTGGGTCAACAAACATAGTATAAATACCAATAGGGAAACTGATTATGGCATCAAACACAAACATCCACTTGAATGGAGCCAAAGAAGACTTACCAAATCTCACAAGAATGGCTTGTTGCAATGGACCGGACACAATACCTGAAAGATTACCGGCGATAGCAAAGTAGGAGGATCTCTTCGAAAGTTCCTCGGCACTGTAATTGGAACCGACCAACCATTCCAAACCAGGGAAGTAGCCGCTTTCAACAAAACCAAGAATAAACCGGATGGCATAAAGACCTTTGATATTGTTAGGTCCACAGGTGATCATCAACACTGTCAAGATAGACCAAAGGATTTCCAAACCACCCAAGTAGAATCTGGCGGAAAGACGATGCAAGATCAAGTTGGAAGGAATTTGACCAATAATGTACCCGACGGTGAAAAGGGTAGTCAAGTAATTCAACTGGTTACTGTTCATGTTGTAGTATTCGTTCATACCATTAACGTAGGCAGTAGTAATGTTGGACTGGTTCAAGTTCTTGATAAAATAACCCAAACATGACGAACTCAACAAGAAGAAATCTAACTTAATCAAGTATTTCTGTTCCTTGGGGTGCTTATCAGCTCCGTCCCACAATAATTTCTGGAGTTTGAACCATTTGGAAGTTTCTCTATAGTGTATTTGTTCTGGAGTAAGGTTCAACGAGAGGTCAATGTATGGAATTTCATTGATATCGATAACACTCTCCTGACTTATTTCAACACCATCACTTTTCTCGTTGTAAATTTCGTTGGAGCTTGAAACTTGGAGATTTTGAGCTTCAGCACGAGCCTGTGCAGCCTCAGCGCGAGCAATTTGAGCAGGGTGTTGGACAGATTCTGCTGCAAGAAGCGACTTCTTTAACCTATTCAAGAAGCCCATCGTAATAAACTGCTTGAAAAAAATCTTCTGTTGTGGCCGGTAAAGTCCATGTCTTTATATGTGTGTTTAGTATGCTCTCAATTATTACGATTAGGTGATTTGTTAAAGTGTGGGTGAGACCTGGCTTATCTTTTTTGCAATCAATAGTAGAAATTAGCGCGAAATTGACTACGCAGCCACCCCAAACACAGATGTTTTGGTGGGGGTTATGAACTGATACCACAGTTGCTAGAAATAATAGCATCAGTAATCACGGAGTTAAATTAGGAACGGCAAAACATGGCGACAGATTTGTAATTTGCATTAATTATCTTCGTGGTGGTGACATGACATGATAGGTGCTAAATTTAATTGTTCCAACTGTGGTTTTTGTCATCCAATCCGTCAAATGTGGCAGGTTCCTTCCTTCCTACGACGCTAAAAGCTTTCTTAGCTCATTATACTTGACTTTTTACAAATGTAGACCTCCTCCCGCGCCCGACTCTTATAGAAATGCAACGTTACATTATACGTAACAATCAGCACTTAATACCCCATATGAAAACGAGGCCCACATATGTTGTAACCACAATTCTGCCAAGGCTAGCCTAAACTAGAAAAACAAACCCCGACCAAAAATAAACCCAATTTGCTCTTTTAGCGCGCGGACCGATTCTTGTAGTTGCATTGACACATCCGTGCAGAAATACAGTTTTACCGAAATACGTGAAAAGAAAGCCACGCATTGATAAGTTTAGAAAATCTCCACACTGCCAATCTTACTTCTCACAGAATTGAAGGCGGGTCTGTAGGAAACTTCGGTTTATTTTGATGTTGGAGCCTTATCCAATACTAACAAGTGTGGGGCATCAACAATCTGGACTCAATTCTCCCAATACACAAAATGTATATTCATTTGAGCTTGATGTTTCCAAAATTTCCTGTCACACAATAGTACAACAGCTCAAATCCTTTTAAAAAAGAGAAAGAGTATGTTTGAGAGGCGTACGATTAGTTGGGCGTGGGGTGGTGGCCTTTATAGAAATAAGGTTTGACTCTCATAAACGGGAGAACTATTTTGGTTATTAATTAAATAGTTAATTTTTGCAGACTCCTTCGCTTTATGACCACGAGGACCAAATATATCTTACAGTATAATATCTCAAGGACAAATATCATATTATAGTGTGCAATTTCTAAGTATTAATACGCACGAATCAATGCAATGAAGCCTACCGATGAACTTGGGTCCTCTTGCTATGTTCCTTGTACAATTCCGCTTTTGGGACCATACCGTCGGCCTTGCAGTGGTCAGAAACAACATTCAAACTAAACTAGGGAATTCTGCAAAAAAAATCAGCGCCTATCTGTATGCATGTCTAAAAGCTTTGTAGAGACTGGATCCCTCACTCTCTGACAGTACCCACAACCTCCCAGCATTAAGCGATAATTTTAGAAACCTTACAGGGGCTTTTGAGCATAAAAAGTATTTGAATTACTATCTCAGAAATAAATGGTTGGATCAACCAACCATGAAGAGCCAAGCTTAAGAAATAGTCGAGATGTTGGAATCAGTAGTGTACTTGATAGGAGCAAGGGAGACAGTACCAGCATCCAAGTTGTAGACGACGTAGGCACGTCTCAAAAAAGTGTCACCTAAAATGATTTGCAGTTTTTGCGAAACACCAAACAAACATTGTCCAGTAGAAGAACCATCCTGGTTTAAGATAGGAGCAGCCAAATCCGAGAAAGGAACCTGGATTTCAGCACCTTGTGGGAAAGTGTAGGTAAGATACTGGTCAGATGGTAAGTTGCAATCAACAGTGTAACTGTTTTCCTGACTATTGTAGACACCGTTAACAACTTTAGCAACCTGGCTAGCAACTTTACTTGGAAGGTAGGTAAGAGTTGTACCAGAATCAAAAAGCGCAGGCTGGTTAATAGAGATAGGTTGCCCTCCTTCAATGGAAATACTGTTCAAGGTCACTTCGAAGGCACTGCTACTGGTGAGTTGTTCCGTAACCAAAGTGCCAGTATATTTCGCATTGTCGATTGCACCAAAAAGAACAGTTCCCCCCGAACCGTTCAAACCGTCCAAGTACAACGAATATGCCTTGGTGGAAATAAGGCCTTGGCTCTTCAATGTGTCCGGGAAGTTTGGATAGATCGAGTCGGCTGCTTCGTTGGTATCCAAACCAATTCCAACAATACCTTGGGAGGTTGAAGTGCTAGTGACATCAGCAAATTCAACATTATTGACAGTTGGACCTCCTGGAATCTGGACATTATCAGTTCCATAAGTTCCAGTCGAGCTACTACCATCTCCATAGACAATGTAGAAAGGCACATTCAAATTGTTATAAGTCGATGATTGGGACGAGTCAAACGTACCGTAAGCGGTGCAGTAGTCCGAGTCGCCAGGTGGAGGGTTTTCACAAGTTGCACCTGCTCCAACGACCCATAAATCAGAACTTCCAGTGTCGATATCAACAGTAATCTTTTGTTGGTTAGAACCAAAATACAAATCGGTGGAGTACCAATACTTTTGGTTTACCAACGAGAAAGAAACATCATCTCTCTTAGCAGAATCATCGATGACGTAGTAGGATTTGGTGAGAGTATCATCTCTTGCCTTGGTGTTGTTGAATGGCGAAGACTTGATTTGAAAGTCCAATTTGATATAGCTACCGCCATCTCTTGCAACAAGGTTCTTTGGACCAGCTGGAAGAACCATACCGTTAACCAACAAGGAAAGTGCCAAAGTTAAGAAGGTGCTTGAAGTAAAAGTTGAAATTGAAACCATTTTTGAGTGTAATGGATGATTGAATGAGGATATTGGGAACTGGAATAGTCCACTCTCGGGGCCTTTATATATATTTCGATTGTCACTACTATAACCTGTGGCTCTGACAATATTGGTTACGTTTAATTAAAATTGCTATTGTAACCGCGTACTTGGTGTCTCTATTACACGGCTCGGTTTACATTGGAAACGGAATTTGAAACAACCCATTGTTCGAACTGTTAATTTTAGGAAGGTTATGATATTACATACTTAATCTGATACCATCATCAATAAATAAGGTTTACGGCATGCGATGGCAACGTGATGACAGGTTAACGTCCTAGGAGACATTGGCATTACATGTGCCATTGGATAGACTTTACATTCAACGGGTTTCCTTACCTCTGTCACTATCAAAATTTGTCTCCATGACAATAGATAAGAACATGCACGCGATAAACTATTTTTGCTGCATAAGAGCCAGGATCAATGTTGGAACGTTTAACCGGTTATGATCGACAATCATTCGTGCGGCACATTTCCCCATTTCTGGCACGAAAGTTTCAATCTTTACTACAATAGATAGAAATGGGATGAAAACTGTTGTGACCCAAATAATAGAGTCCTGCAGCTGCTTGTAGTTTTGAGCCTTTCGGGAATACGGGCGTGTTTTTCGCATCACATCCGAGGCAAAACGGGGAGCGCAAAACTAATTTCGAGGCTTAATGGATCTTTATCTCCCTTGCAATACCAAATTCCAAATGTTAGGGTTTGCCTACGGAAGGAGATTCAGACGTAAACAAAACTCCTTGCATAACTGGTACAAGGGGTGTTGATGTTTCGTACAAAATTTTTGATAATAATTTGCACATTCTGGAGATGCAGCATCCCGCATGGTGTCTAAAAATCTAAATTTAGGGCCATGGTGCAACGCGCTTCTAGGTCGTACCACTTCTCGTTTGATTGGATCCTCATAACAATAACACAACCTTATCAATTCACACTTAACCAAACGGCAACGACTTTTTCTTGCTGAGTTGCTATTGTGTTTGATTGTTTACAATTCGTTCCGTTATTCCAGTCATGACCTGACACAATGCCACATTGACACAATTGCGCATTTTATTTTCAAGAAAATAATATTGACATATTAATGCGCTTAAGTATCGAATTTCTTTTCGTAAATACTACCCAGGTGTTTGCGTGGTATTTTTTTTTTTGCAGCTTCTTAGAGTTGTGTCCTCCACTTATTGTTGCTGAAAGTAAACTTCCCCTATTTCGCTTAAAGATACCGCTAGTTCTCTATGGTATAGGAATTATTTTGGAGTCGGAAGTGTACTTGATTTGAGCGAGCGAGATCGTGTGATTATCTAGGTTGAACACAGAGTAGGCTCGTCTCAAGAATGGGCCTCCTAATGTGATCGCATCAGAAGAGGTTATTCCAAGGATACAGAAATCTGCTTTGAAACCATCAGTGCCGTAAACGGGGACAACCAAATCGGTATATGGGAGGTCTATCAGTACCCCTCTCGAGAATTTGAAGGTGAGTGTCTTGTCGGTTGGCACATTGCAACTTACAACATAATATCCGGAATTCTGTGACCCACCGAGTGAATCCGCAATAGATGAAAGAATCAGTTGGGGTAATTTCGAATAAGTGGAACCAGAATCTAGAAGTGCTTCCTGGTTTACAGATATGGTGCGACCATCAATCAGAATACCTTGAAGATTAACCGAAAGTCGGCCAGACAGTACCAATGGCAATGGCGTTAGGTTTCCCAGGTACTTCGCAGTATCAATTCCGCCAAATAAGAGAGAGCCTCCATGTCCATCAACTCCGTCAAAATACAAAGAATAAGCCACATGGCTTATATATCCTTGACGTTTTAATTGAGCCCCGAAATTGGGGTAATGAGAGCTCGAAGTTTCAAGAGCTACCGGTCCTAAACCAAGAACACCATGGCGTACTGAAGTGGAGGATACGTCTCCAAATTGCATGCTTTTAATTGTTGGACCGTTCGGTATTGTAACTTGGTCCTTGACGTAGCTTCCTTGTGATGAAGTGCCATCCATGTACTTGATTTGAAAAGGTTGACGGGATGAACTGAAAGTACTGGATGTTTCAGAGGTATATATTCCACTTAATTTGCAGTAGTCACCTTCTCGTCCAGCTTCTTGAACACAATTTCCGGATCCAGATACTACCCAAAGATCAGCGCTTCCCGTATCAATGCTAACGTTTATATATTGATTGTTAGATCCAAATTGCAAGGTCGTTGAGTAATATGCATTCTGGCTTTCAACCGATAACGATATCAGGTCCCTTTGATGTAATAGTTTGGAAAGGAAAAACGAATGATTAAGGCTATTATGTTCTATTATGTCTGAGGTATCATTATTTGGAGTGAGTTTGGGATCGAAATCCAATTTCCAGTATTGGCCCTTTCCATTTTTGGACTTCGACAAATCGGGTAAGATATGGCCATCTATTGAACAGACTAGGGTTATTAAGGTCAAGAGGGTGAATTCTGAAAACATGGGTCGTCGATAAAATTCAGGATTATCATGTCTTTATAGCATTCATAAATGTGGAGATGTCTCAATCACAGATCAATTTAGATACTGCATTAGGAAGTAGGGAAAATTGCCCAGTTTGAATAGATGGTCTCAGAATTACAACACTGATGTGCAACCGAGAAAAATATACAGAAAGACAAAATCAATAGTTTCCATGATCCCAGGATAATCAAGCTCTTTTTTTGTCGATTTCGATGCTTGTCTGATTGGTTCTTATTTTGTTGCTTCAATGGTCTACGAGGTAGCCGAGGCAGCCAACTTTTTAAAAAACTGCCGAAGCTGTCCTGCACTTGTGTAAAAAAAGGTTGAAACGGTAGACAGGAGTGAAATAGTAAGTTTTAAAAGTTGCATTATTTCAATATTAGAACTAGAAATGGTATTTTCAGGGGGTGAGTTCAGTGTACCTGAGCGCTGTGTGTATATTCGGATTTGGTACCGAGAGGATTTATTAACAAGCAATTCCTTTGTGAAACGAAACTGGACGTGTTATGCAGTTGAACAGCAGTAGTAGTAGTAGTAGTAGTAGTAGTAGTAGTAATTCATTTTAAGTTCTGGTAAACCAGGAATTACAGCAACAAATTGGTATTATTCTGAAAAAGTGTTAAAATTGATCAAAAATATGGAAATTCATCTAAAACGGAGAATAAACAATTACTACATTTCAAATTCTGAATTAGTAAGAGTTTCCATAACGTTACAACTCCACACTGAAAGGGGATGACTTAATTCGGACGTGGGGCAGTTCTTATAGCCGGTGTAGGGTTGCACCCTACAAATTATTTCCGAAGGCTCATTTTGCCAACAGCACGAATGTTGGAATAGGCCAACGCCAACGCCAACAGAAACATGCTGGACATATAGATACGGTTCCCAACATGGTAACAGAGCCAGAATTGATACACATGACCCAAAACGTATCGCGAAATGTAGGAATTCTAGTTCATGGTTGCAACCCATTATTGTTACAATCGCAACTGGTGCTATTGGCGCACTGAAAAAAATCAACCGATGAGAAGTTGTAGTACCAGAACCATCGCCTACAATGAGCGGAAAACTCTTAGTCAATACCTTGGGCTTAGGCAGTGTAGGTATCGCCTCATATTTTTGGGGCAAGTCCTCTACTAGCACTGCTACTGTGGAAACGCCAGTGTCCAACGTGCCGGTACCAGCTAGAGGTAGCGGAAACAGCAGCGTGTTCGATCCATCGACGGTCAGACCCCAAGATTTCTTCAAGTATGGGTTTCCTGGACCCATCCATGACTTACAGTCACGTAGTGAGTTTGTGAGTTGTTACGACCGAGCCAAAAGAAACCCATACTGGGTTGTCGAACACATCACCAAAGCATCGCTTAGCCGAGCCGACGGAGTTGATAGAAAGAAAGCGGTATTTACCGAAGACGAACAGATTCCCATGAAGTTCAGAAACAGATTAAGAGACTACTTCAGAAGCGGATACGACAGGGGCCACAATGCACCAGCAGCCGATGCCAAGTTCTCGCAATTGGCCATGAACGAGACCTTCTACTTGACCAACATGTCTCCACAAGTCGGTGATGGGTTTAACCGCGACTACTGGGCCCATCTCGAGGACTTTGCCCGCAGATTGACGCAGAAGTACGACGATGTACGTGTTTTGACGGGACCCTTGTACTTGCCCAAGTTGGGCGAAGATGGCAAGTATCGGGTTACTTACGAGGTGATCGGATCGCCGCCGAATATTGCTGTGCCCACACACTTCTTCAAGTTGATTGTTGGGGAAAACAAGGGCGACGAAGCGGTGCGAGTGGCTGCGTTTGTACTTCCAAACGAAGTCATTGCCAATTCCGATCCGTTGACCAAGTACCAAGTGCCGATCGAGGCCTTGGAAAGATCGAGCGGCATGGAGTTGTTGGGGAAGGTGCCATACTACAACAAAAAGGACTTGTGCAAGGAAACCAAGTGTGAGATCATCGTGAGAGAATTCCCCAAACAAATGGCCAGTATTGCAGGGCCAAAAAAATCGTAGACGTGTGCATGTGGTGGCAAGCCATTCTATGTGCAGGCGAAACACACCCATAATAAATATATTATTCTTGTCTCGTGTACGTACTCAAAAAAAAAATCCGACAACAAAAACATTGTGGTGATTTTTTTCAGTCGTAGACACTTATGTTGGACCGTATATACCCAATGTTTCTCGCATACGCGCGCTGGCGCCAAACCGAAATATAAACGTTGGTCAAAAATCTGGTACGGGCGCGCGCCCAAACCTGCATATAGTCTAACCAACATCCAAAATTGTTGGGACTACGGACTGCACACAGCTTGGCCCAAACCAGTTCCAGATGCGCTTACCACGAACAAGGTTATTGTTGGATGATTTATTTGCAACAATTTTTTTCAAGTAATATATTTGACTAGTATCGCCGCCAATTGTTATCTTAGGTTCTCATACTCAATATTGATCAAGTACCACGATTAATATAGTACCACACCCTGACCTATTCCATTTCAATTACCGTCTGCTGATACACTTAATCTTCAGTATATTATCCCGCACGTTCCACGTAATAGCGTCTCCCCAATCCAAGATATGTCCTCCACTTCTTCCCACCGCCCGTTTTCGCTTTCCCATGGCTCCATAGAACACACGTTCTTGGTTCCTCAAGAACTTTTCTTTACCTACTCACAAATTAAGGACCAGTTCTCCAAGACATTGCCCCAACCTACTGAAGGATTTGCCGATGACAACGAACCATCATCGCCTCCTGAATTGTTCGGCCAATTCTTGGGTTACATCGCTTCTCTTGTTGACCCATCGAGACCTGATGTCAACCCACTCTTCAACCAAGCCTTGAAGTTGTCCTTGCAAGATTTCAGCAGCAGATTCCTTAATGTAAATAACACCCCAATTGACATCCACTCCTTCGCCACGTCGCTCTTGTCCGAAGAAAACACTCAATACCCAACCACTCCTTCTAAAATCAAAGAAAACATCATCAAGAACTACTACACAGCTCTTTACAACTCAAACACCTTGATCCCACAAGAGGAATCCAACTTGTTGTACCACTCCAAACAAGGCGATGCCAGATTGTCAGCCATCTTTGGTGGTCAAGGTAACACCGATGATTACTTTGAGGAATTGAGAGACTTGTACCAATTGTACAAGCCTCTCATTAACGAAGACTTGATTGTTCCAATTGCCCACAAATTGAACGAGTTGGTCAAGAAGGAATCTTCTTCTTTCGACAAGATCTACACCCAGGGCTTTGACATCTTATCCTGGTTGGAAAACCCAGACAGAACCCCAGACCAAGACTACCTCTTGTCTGTCCCAGTTTCTTGTCCTGTTATCTGTGTCATCCAATTATGTCACTACGCCATCACCTGTAAGGTTTTGGGTCTCACTCCAGGTCAATTTAGAGACTACTTGAAGAATGGTGGTACCACTGGTCATTCTCAAGGTATTGTCACTTCCATTGCCATTGCCTCTGCTGATAGCTGGGATTCCTTCTTGGATAACTCTTTGAGAGCCATCACTTTACTTTTCTTCATCGGTTCTAGATGTCTCCAAACCTACCCAAGAACCACTTTGCCACCTACTATGTTGCAAGACTCTCTTAACAACGGTGAAGGCAGACCATCTCCTATGTTGTCCGTTAGAGACTTGTCTGTTGACCAAGTCCAAACCTTTATCGACCAAACCAACAAGCATTTGCCAGAAGACAAGCACATTGCTATTTCTTTGATCAACGGTGCTAGAAACTTGGTTGTCTCCGGTCCTCCAGAATCCCTTTACGGTTTGAACTTGACTTTGAGAAACAATAAGGCTCCAAATGGATTGGACCAATCGAGAATTCCATACTCTCAAAGAAAGTTGAAGTTCTCCAACAGATTCTTGCCAATTTTTTCTCCATTCCATTCCCACTTATTGAAAGATGCCACTGAATTGATCTTGGACGACATCAAGAACGAAAAGTTGGATTTCGCTGCCAAGAACATCGCTATTCCAGTTTACGACACTTTCAACGGCGAAAACTACCAGAACTACTCTGGTTCTGACTCCATCATTGACAGATTGGTTAAGTGTATCACTCAATTGCGCGTCAACTGGGAGTTGGCTACCAAGTTCAACTCCACCCACATCCTTGATTTCGGTCCAGGAGGTGTTTCTGGTTTGGGTGTTTTGACCCACAGAAACAAGGATGGTACTGGTTCCAGAATTATTATTGCCGGTACCGTCGATTTGGCTTCCATTGACGACGAATACGGCTTCAAGCACGAAATTTTCAAGTCTTCTTCTGACAAATCCATCAAGTGGTCTCAAAACTGGTTGAACCAGTTCAAGCCTAAGTTAGCTAAGACCAAGCAAGGCAAGGTCTACGTTGACACCAAGTTCTCCCAATTATTAGGTAGAGCTCCACTTATGGTTCCAGGTATGACCCCAACCACTGTCAACCCTGAAATTGTTGCTGCTTCCATTAACGCTGGCTACCACATCGAATTAGCCGGTGGTGGTTACTTCGATGCTAGAGGTATGGAACGTGCCATCAAGGAAGTCATTGACAACGTCAAGCCAGGTTACGGTTTGGGTATTAACATGATTTACGTCAACCCAAGAATGTTGCAATGGGGTATTCCATTGATTAAGGAATTGAGAGAAAAGGGTTACCCTATCCAATCCTTGACTATTGGTGCCGGTGTTCCATCCATTGAAGTTGCCACCGAATACATTGAAGACTTGGGAATTACCCACTTGGGTCTTAAGCCTGGTTCTATTGAATCCATTTCTCAAGTTATCACGATTGCCAAGGCTCACCCTACCTTCCCAATTGTTTTGCAATGGACTGGTGGTAGAGGTGGTGGTCACCATTCCTTCGAAGATTTCCATCAACCAATCTTGCAAATGTACTCCAAGATTAGAAGATGTTCTAACATTGTTCTTGTTGCTGGTTCTGGATTTGGTTCGGATGAAGACACTTACCCATACTTGACTGGTGCTTGGTCTTCCAAGTTCAACTACCCACCAATGCCATTTGACGGTGTCTTGTTTGGTTCTAGAGTGATGACTTCTAAGGAAGCTCACACCTCCTTGGAAGCCAAGAAGTTGATTGCCAGCTGTTCTGGTGCCCCAGATGACAAGTGGGAACAAACCTACAACAAGCCAACTGGTGGTATTATCACTGTTAGATCCGAAATGGGTGAACCAATTCACAAGATTGCTACCAGAGGTGTTATGCTCTGGAAGGAATTGGATGACACTATCTTCTCCTTGCCAAAGAACAAGCTTATTGAAGCTATCAACAAGAAGAAAGACTACATCATTGAAAAGTTGAACAAGGATTCTCAAAAGCCTTGGTTCGGTAAGAACGATCAAGGTGTCAGTGACTTGCAGGACATGACCTACCAACAGGTTGCTAACAGATTGATCGAGTTGATGTATGTCAAGAAGTCTGACAGATGGATTGATATCTCTTTGAGAAACTTCTTTGGTGACTACTTGAGAAGAGTCGAAGAAAGATTCACCACCAAGGCTGACTCGATTTCTTTGATCCAAAACTACTCTCAATTGCAAACCAAGCCTCAAGAACTCACTGACAACTTCTTTGAAAACTTTGCTTTGGCTAAGGACCAATTGATTTCGGAAGAAGATTGTGACTACTTCTTGATGCTTGCTTCCAGACCAACTCAAAAGCCTGCTCCATTCGTTCCAGTTTTGGATGAAAGATTTGAATTCTTCTTCAAGAAGGACTCTCTTTGGCAATCCGAAGACTTGGAAACTGTTGTTGACGAAGACGTTCAAAGAACCTGTATCTTGCACGGCCCTGTTGCTGCTCAATTCACCAACGAGGTCAACGAACCAATTGGATCTATCTTGGACTCTATCCACGAAGGCCATATTGCTAAGTTGATTAAGGACGAATACGAAGGTGACGCATCCAAGATTCCAGTTGTTGAATACTTTGGTTCTGCTGCCCCAGCTAAGATTGAACTCCCAGCTGGTGTTAAGGCCACCACTTCTGGAAACAAGGTCACTTACGAAATTGGTTCTCAACTCCCTGAAAAGAGTGAATGGTTGAAGTTGTTGGCTGGTGACCGTTTGAGCTGGTTGCAAGCCTTCATTTCCACTGACAGAATTGTGCAAGGTTCTAACCACGTTTCTAACCCACTTCATGACATCTTGAAACCAAGTGCCAACGTAACTGTCGAAATCTCTGGTGAAGGTGCTTCCAAGAAGTTGGTTGTTTCGGAATCTGTCGTAAGTGTTGTCAAGCCAGTTGTTGAAATCCAATTGATTGACTCTAACACTATTCAATTGTCCTTGATTGAGCACAGAACTTCTGACTCCAAGCCAGTCGCTTTACCATTCTTGTTCACTTACAACCCATCTGATGGTTTTGCTCCAATTTTGGAAGTTATGAACGACAGAAATGACAGAATTAAGGAATTCTACTGGAAGTTGTGGTACGGTTCCGATGTTCCATTTGATATCAACATCAACACTGAAGATATCATTGTTGGTGAAGAACTTACTATTACCGGCCAAGACATTTCCGAATTCACCCACGCCATTGGTAACAAGTGTGATGCCTTTGTTTCCAGACCAGGTAAGCCAACCTTGGCTCCAATGGATTTCGCTATTGTCATTGGTTGGAGATCCATTATTAAGGCCATTTTCCCAAAGACCGTTGATGGTGATTTGTTGAAGTTGGTTCACTTGTCTAACGGCTACAAGATGATTCCAAATGCCACCCCATTGGAAAAGGGTGACGTTGTTTCTTCGAAGGCTGAAATCAAGGCTGTCTTGAACCAAGCCTCAGGTAAGTTGGTTGAAGTTGTTGGTACTATCTACCGTAGTGACAACTCTCCTGTCATGGAAGTCACCTCTCAATTCTTGTACCGTGGTGACTACTCTGATTACGAAAACACCTTCCAAAATGTTTCCGAAACTCCTTACCAAGTTGCCTTCAAGTCTGCTAAGGACTTGGCTATTTTGAGATCTAAGGAATGGTTCCACTTGGAAAAGGAAATTGAATTGTCGAACCAAATCTTGACTTTCAGATGTCAATCCACTTACAAGTTCAAGTCTGCTGAAGTTTACGCCTCTATCAAGACTACTGGTCAAGTTTTCTTGGAATTGCCAACTAAGGAGATTGTTCAAGTTGGTACTGTGGAATACGAAGCTGGTAAGTCTTACGGTAACCCAGTTATCGACTACTTGGCTAGAAACGGTAAGACCATTGAAGAAGCTGTTAAGTTTGAAAACGTCATCCCAATCTCTTCTGGTGAAGAATTGACCTCCAAGGCTCCAGGTACTAACGAACCTTACGCCAAGGTTTCCGGTGATTACAACCCTATTCACGTTTCTAGAGTCTTTGCTTCTTACGCTAAGTTGCCAGGTACTATCACTCACGGTATGTACTCCTCTGCTTCCATCAGATCTTTAGTCGAAGAATGGGCTGCCAACAATGTTGCTTCCAGAGTCAGAGCCTTCAAGTGTAACTTTGTCGGTATGGTCTTGCCAAACGACACTTTGCAGACTACTTTGGAACACGTTGGTATGATCAATGGTCGTAAGATCATCAAGGTCGAAACCAAGAACGTCGAGTCTGACACTCAAGTTTTGGTCGGTGAAGCTGAAATTGAACAACCAATTACCACATACGTTTTCACCGGTCAAGGTTCTCAAGAACAAGGTATGGGTATGGACTTGTACAAGACATCCGAGGTTGCTCGTGAAGTCTGGGACAGAGCCGACCGTCACTTTGTTGACAACTACGGTTTCTCCATCCTTGACATTGTTCAAAACAACCCTAACGAATTGACCATCCACTTCGGTAGTGCCAAGGGTAGAAAGATCAGAGACAACTATATCGGTATGATGTTCGAAACTATTGGCGAAGACGGTGAAATCAAGTCTGAGAAGATTTTCAAGGACATTGACCACACCACTACTTCCCACACGTTTGTTTCTCCAACCGGTTTGTTATCAGCCACTCAGTTCACTCAACCTGCCTTGACTTTGATGGAAAAGGCAACTTACGAAGACATCAAATCTAAGGGATTAGTTCCTTCAGACGTAATGTTTGCTGGTCATTCATTGGGTGAATATTCCGCTTTATCTTCCTTGGCCAATGTCATGCCAATTGAATCTTTGGTCGATGTTGTCTTCTACAGAGGTATGACTATGCAAGTTGCTGTCCCAAGAGATGAATTGGGTAGATCCAACTATGGTATGGTTGCTGTCAACCCAAGCAGAGTCAGCGCCACTTTTGACGATGCCGCTTTGAGATTCGTTGTCGATGAAGTTGGCCAAAAGACTGGCTGGTTAGTTGAAATTGTCAACTATAACGTTGAAAACCAACAATACGTTGCTGCTGGTGACTTGAGAGCATTGGACTCTTTGACCAATGTTTTGAACGTAATTAAGTTGAACAAGATCGACATTGTCAAGTTGCAAGCCACTTTGTCCTTGGATGAAGTCAGAGAACACTTGACTGAAATCATATCGGAAGTTTCCAAGCAATCCCTGGCTAAGCCTCAACCAATTGACTTACAAAGAGGTTTTGCTGTTATCCCATTGAAGGGTATTTCGGTGCCATTCCACTCTTCTTACTTGATGTCTGGTGTCAAGCCATTCCAAAGATTCTTGTGTAAGAAGATTCCACAATCCTCCGTCAAGCCAATCGACTTGATTGGTAAGTACATCCCTAACTTGACTGCTAGACCATTCGAAATTACCAAGGAATATTTCGAAAGTGTCTACGAGTTGACCAAATCTGACAAGATTAAGTCTATCATTGACAACTGGGAATCTTATGAAAAGGCTTAATCTTGCAATACTCTTTACGTTTTTGATTCAACTCCGTGGTACGAGTTGTTTCTGAACGCCTCTTGCTTTTTACATTGTTTGGGTTCTTTTGATACTTTGATTAGAACGAGTCTGCTAAAGTACGGTACGTGGTACTACCTTGCTAAAGGCTACAACCTCGACTATATATAATATTTATATAAAGGATAATTTAATAAACTAATTTATTATAAACTTAAATACCAGAAGTCAACGGACTTGAGATATTAACTGGAGTGAATTTCTTTGGTAAAGATACTCTGGTGAATCTTGACTTCAAACGCTGCGTCACCAAGTCCATGTCCAAGTGTCTAGTCAAACTGAGACGTGGGATACATCCAATGTAGTGATCGTCATCCAATTGGACATCCAACGGATCTTGGGTGTGACAACCTGGAGACAACGACAATCTGATGGAATGTTTCTTTCCGGTAGCACTGTTGGAATCACCAGCTTCGTACAATTCAAACGTAATTTGTGACAAGTAATCTAACTCGGGCAACGCATTTCTAGCAATTTTCATTGGTAATTGTGATCCGTAAATGACATTGAGTAAGGTGTAGATGTGGGATTCCTTGGTGAAGTAATTGACAACAGCAGCAGTATCATGTTGCTTCATGTCTTGAATATCAGACAAGATTTGCTTTGCCAAAGGCAACGAAGTCAACAATCCAATATCCAACTTTTCTTCGTCCTTAATACCGTATTCTTGAGGACAGATGAAATCAAACAACACCTTGGATAAACGGTACAATTCTCTCAATCTGGCAAAAGTAGGATGGTCAAATGGATTATCAGTAGTCTTGGAGTTGGGCTTCTTATCCCCATTACTATCCGTGGAAGCGCCCTTGAGAACCCAGCCGAGAGATCCAGCTGAAACTGGGGTATTTGACGGAGTCATACTCAACAAGTTGTTGCTCGAATTGTGACCGGAATTAGGGTTGGAGTTGGGTGTGCTTCCAGATCCATTGGCGTTGTCGGGAATTTTGAAGTTGTTCATTGCCAAAACATTGATTGGATACTCGCTCACCAAACCGGAGGAGTTAATAGTGTTGCCACATGTGCTACGCAACTTTTCCAAGAGTTCTTCATTGTTCGGATCAAATGAAAACACCCTTTCCAAGAATTGCCTATTATGCAAGGCGTCATATTTCATGGTATCATACAATTCAGAAATCTTGGAAGGGTGAGTCTTTTCGACACTAAGGAATTCTTGGAACAATTTGTCCCATCTTTCCTTGAACAAGTTTGGATCTTCTCCACAACACCAGTTTGGCTGGAACTCATCAACGTTCTTGTGTTCAAAGTTATATTCCATAATCTGCTTGTGGAAATTCATCAACACGCAAACTCTCTTAATAACTTCAAACGGCTGTGGCATCTTTGGTGGCCAGGTGAATTGAGGAGGTGCCTCAGCTCCTTGTCTTAACAAAGGCTTCAACTTTTTCTTGACCTTATCCATCAAGTCTTTAGCTGCATTGGAATCATCCAACAAATCCTTTCTGACAATTAAAAAATCGTCAGGTAATGTTTCGTGATCCTTGTCAAGTCCCAACAAAGCCAACGTAGACAAGTGTGCACTGGCAATAACTCTTCTTTCCGACGAGGTGAATACCTTAACATCTTTCAAGGCATCGCGATTCAACAACTTAATGTTTTGTCTCAATTGTTCACCAACATCCGAAGCTTGGTGCTTTGCTGAATGGGTTGGTTCACCACCCCATTTCAAAATCAATTGAACCTTATCGACAATCTCAGGATTTTCGCTATTCAAAGCCGGTTTTAATTGAATCTTGGTTCCTGGGAAGTTCATCTTCTTTTCCAAAGCGCCTCTCAATTGCTTCAATTTCTTTAGGTCTTCAAGCTGCTTTTCCTCGGCCACCTTGACTGTTTCCAAGACAACTTGCAAGTCAGAAACTGCTCTAATAATGACTTCTTCTCTATGGCCCTTCAATAAAGAAATAAACAAGGGAGATTTAAAGGAATACTTGAACTTCTGCTTTGGGGTACGGTCGGCATGTCTGATAACTGAGACCATTCCTTTGAACACCCACTTTTGTTCCTTTTCTTCGAATTGACTCTTGTGGAGGAATTTCGTCAGGTGGGGGATTCTGGTTTTCAACTCGTCACGACTCTTTTTGGCTTCGATGAAGAGGTTTCTTAATATGCTCGAAGCCGAATCGTAGTATTCGTTGTTGTCCTTGACAAAGGAGAACCCATTGACGTCGATCACGTACGAAGAACCGTTAACTCTCAACAAATCAAACCCACAAATGGTTTGCTTGAAGATGGCACTGACATTCTTGGCCATGATGGTTTCCTTTTCGGACAATTCGGTGATGAATCTGATTTCCTTACCGTGGGTATTACGTCTGACAATGCCGTCAACCACGGGAGACTTACGAGTTTCGGCGTGGCAGAACTGAGGACCGACGGTGTAGGCCTTGACGTCTTCAAAATTGTCGGTATCCATAAACTGTTCGTAGATAAACGAGCCTTCTGTTCTTGGGGTGGACAATTCAGGGTCAAATTCCGACGATTTGTTCCCAATCTTTCTAAACAATCTTCTGCCACCACCACCCGTGGCCTTGGGGTAATAAATATAGACGTTGTGGTCTTCGCCATCAACGGGTTTTTCGACAAACGGCTTCTTCAAGATTTTGTCCCCGACCTTGAGGGTGTCTTCATCGACCATTTCCCATTCTGGTTCGGACTGGTTGGTCAATTCTTCGATGGCGGAGTCGGACATGCCGACTTCCTTCAATTTGTCTTTCAACAAGTCGTCCAAGTGGGGCCCGCCGTCTCTGCTGATCTCCAATCTTTCCGGGGTGGGCACCGAGGCGTGGTTGAGTATGGTGAGGACCAATCTTCTGTCCCAGAGTGCTTTCTGGAGGACCAAGTCGTTGATTATGTAGGGCTTACGGTAGTTGGCGTAGGCGATGGCCTTGTCGAGGGGGAAGCCCGTGGAGAAGAAACTGATCAAGAAGTCACACGTAGGCCAGTTTTCAATGGCTTCGTCGAGGATGACCTTGTCGCCAAAGATGATGGTTTCAAACTCGCCGTTTTCGATCAATCTGTTGAGGATTTTTCTGCATGGTTTCGACATGACCTTTGCGTCCATGGCACAGACCCCAATCTTGCCGATCTTGGGCAACCTGGGGCCCTGGGGTTCCTTGGAGATGGACATGGATCGTTTGGAGGTGGAGGAGGTGTTGGAGACTGTTTTGTTGAGGCTGGCGAGGGCGGAGGCGCCGGCGGAGTTTCTTCTGGACTTGAGATCGTTGAGGTCCAAGTTGTCGGCGGTGAGTCTCTGGACGGAGTCGTCGATGGCTTCTTCGGGGTTGGGGTTGGAGGCGGAGGCGATGGGCAGGAGGGTCAAGAAGTCGGCGACGCCAGCGGCTGTGAGGGACGACAGGGCGACGGGGGAGGACGAGGTGGTGGAGTTGAGGGCGTCTTCGGCGGAGGTTTTGGGCGCGAACGATTCGAGCATGGGGGCTATGGAAGCGATGGCCTTTTCGGTGGCGGGGGACGGCAACGGCTGGGTGGCGGCCAGGAGGGCGGACGGCGTGGGTTTCTTGGATGTCGACGGGGAGGAGGAGTCGAACGGTTGCTGCGAGTCGGACAACGACAACGGGGACATGGGCTGGTTGATCTTGTGGTGGAGATTGAGGGTGAGATGGGACCTGGAGGCGGTGGTGGGCGGAGGTACAGGAATGGGCTTGGGGCCCGAGTCAGGATTGTTTTGGGACATGGGGGAACAGAATTAAAAGCCGCTGCGTCAACGTGGGTTTTTGGCAACGAGATGAGCGAATTATTACCGTGGGCCCCGACGAACGAAACATTGTCGCGGCGGCTAGCAAGCAAGCGCAGCGGCCCACCCCGAAAAAGATAACCAGTGCGAGTCGTGGGGAACGGTGGGCGTATTTGGGTGAGGACGAAAACGGGACGCGGTGTGCGGGTGGTGCAAGCAGGGCCGGGACCACACTGGGACCACGCTGGGACCACGCTGGGACCACACTGGGGCCCGACACCGAGATGGTGGCCGCCCCATCGCCAGGGCCGCGGTTCCCCACCACGGCCACGGGTTCCGCCGTGCTGGGTGGCGGTGCAACATTGATTAGCGATCAGATTAGCGATTGGTTAGAGATTTAGTGTTTCATTGTTGGGAGTGTAATTATGCTTAGTGGACAGACACTCATAAATACTGTCGTAGATTTGGAGAGATGAACGTATACCTACGTTCTTACTGACTTACTGTTCATATTGTTCATACTGTTCTGTTCTTACTGATTTACTGACTTACTGACTTACTGTTCTTACAGGTGTACTGTTCTTACTCACTGTACGTTCAACTCACACCGATATCCTGTCTTCTATCTACTCACTCATGGAATCTCTGTTTGCTCGTGCTCAACTCTATTTGTTCCTCGGTTCATTCTATTCTATCCACGTCATGTAATCTCGCTGTTCATATCTCGTTCAAACGTTTGTAGTCTCATTCTCACACTCCTTCTATACTTGTTTATACTCAACTGTAATAAACTGTTTGTACTCTCTGCATATACTAAATATAACTCCCCACGTTATACACTGTTTGTACAGCAAGTCTTTACTCAAACAGGCGCCGTTCTATTCTCGCTGTCATTCGTACTCCGTTCTTACTCACTTCGTACTCACTTCTCATACTCAGTTCATATTCACTGTTCACTGTTCTCACTAACATACTCTTCAGTATCCTCACCACTTCCAACTCGTTGCATACTGTTCTTACACTCGTCTCTGTTCCTTCCTCTTCCACTTCCTACACTGTTCTAGACATTAGTTGATTACTAAAGACTTGTCCCTCTTCGTATCCAACTACAGGCAACCAAAGGTCCTATCCCGTAGCCTTCTACTCCAAGCATCACTCTCCCAACGCTCCGTTAGTCCATCAGCTCTAGAGGAAAAGATGGCCTGCAGCCCGGTGGCTGCATCGTTGGTACTACAAAATCACCCCCAAAAAAAGGTGATCTGGGGCCAAACAACATATATTTCCAGACAATGTCTACTTGCACTATTCGATGGCGGCCAACGAATCAAACAACACCGAGATCGACTCACCAAAGTGGTCTCTTCTGATACACTCGGCAAAAATCGGCGACACGTCGATCACGGTCAACTTGTGCGCGTGTTTCTCGATACGTTCCTTGCCGATGGGGTAGGTGTTGGTGACGACGATTCTGTCGATGCTGGGACTTTCGGTCAACGTCTCCAAGCACAAGTCGCTAAACACCCCGTGGGTCCCGACGACATACACCGCCTTGGCACCGCAGTTCAAACGCAAGTGTTCGGCGGCAGCAATGAACGACGACGGCTTGTCGATCATGTCGTCGAGAATGATGGCGACCTTGTCCTTGACGTCCCCCACCAACGTGATCAACTTCTCTTGGTTGATCGACGTCGGTTCGTCTTCGTCATCACTGTTGGCGGCATCGTAGCTTCCGCCGAGCGCATCGCTGTCGGCAATGGCCTCGGGCCCGCCGGCAGCAGCAGCAGCCCCGGTCTTGGTGGTGTTGTCCTTGGTCGGGTAGTCGTCATCGACAACGTGGCCCTGGACGATTCTGGCCGTCTGGATCTCGGACACGATGTTGTCCTCCTCCTCGTCGTCGTCGTCGGCGTGTTTCGAGTGTTTCAACGCCTTTCTCTTCGAGTAGTTGTCCTGGGTCCGGCGTCTGTCGGTGTGGATCATGGCAAAGTTGATCTTCAACGAGTCGGCCAATGCCGTGACGCGCTTGGTACCGCCGGGGTTCTTGGACACGACAACAGCATTTTCCCAGTCGGGCACGTTGTGGCGGATCCATCTGGCCAACGTGGGGGCGCCAAACAAGTTGTCCACCGGCTTGGTGAAGAAGCCTTGCATCTGGGACGCGTGCAAGTCCATCGACACCACATGGTCGGCGCCGGCCATGATCAAAAGGTTGGCCAACATTCTGGCGGTGATGGCACCACGGTGTTTCTTCATCTTGGACTGCTTCGAGTAGGGGAACTGGGGGATGACCGCGGTGATCTTGGAGGCAGACCCTCCACGGCATGCCGAGATGAGGATGAGCAATTCCATGATGTGGTCGTTGATCTGCGGCGACCCTGATTGGATGATGTACACGTCTTCGTCACGGATGGACACGCCGATCTGGACCGACGTCTCGCCGTTGGAAAACTTCTTGAGGGTGCACGGAGCAGGCTCGACGCCCAATCGGTCACACACCAACTTTCCCAACTCGGGGTGGGACGACCCGACAAACACTTTACACTTGCGCATGGCGGTGTTGGACGAGGTAATGGGCAAAGACAAAGCGGCGCGGCGGGGGGATGGATGGATGTCGACGGATGAGGTCAGAGCAAACGGAGACTGTGAATTGGGGC
Organism: Teunomyces kruisii; assembly: GCA_003706535.2. NCBI lineage: Eukaryota > Fungi > Ascomycota > Pichiomycetes > Serinales > Debaryomycetaceae > Teunomyces > Teunomyces kruisii. Next base: position 62,436 of record PPLR02000006.1, read on the forward strand.
GAATTGGCGGACACGGGATGCTGGACTGCTGACTCTCCTTTCACATAGACCTTCCATAAACGGGGTTTCGTGGGGGGATGGTGCTGATAAAATTTTAGCGATGGGACTGGCTGGTGCGACGAGGTATGCAGGTCCGGGTAACAGACAAAAAAAAAGTGTCGCTGGAGTCTCGGTAGCGACACGCTTTAGGCGGCGCACGTACCATCATCTTCATCCTACCACCATACAACCTAGCACAGACGTAACTGGCTCAGTGTACGTTGCCATGGAGAAACTAACGGCATTCCGCAAGACCGTGCGAGATTCGCGGTTCTTTGAAGAAATCTCGGCCTCCATCACCGTCCCCATCACCCACATACGATGCATCGCACTCGGATCACCGTCAGACAGCACCAACGCCATGTACCAGCTAGCGCTATTGGTGGAGACGGCAGAACTTCTCCAGGTGGAGCCCGAGGCGGTTTCGCTCTATGACCCTGTCTTTACCGACGAAGATATACTGCTCCTCCACGACAAGCTCCAGTACTCCATCGACGAGACGTATCCACCATCGAGCAGCAGCAGCAGCACCACCACCACCAAAACCAGCACCACCAAAACCTTGTACTTTCTCCCACACGCCCCATTGAGCCTCACCGAAACAGTATTGACCGACACCAACCCCGTCTACTTGCTCAGCAACGATATCGTCACCCACACCGACCGGCTCACCAAGGCCAAGTTGCACGAAAAGTACCCCACCATCAGCCTCATGGTCCACCTCGCGGCCCAGCACGCACCTGCCGCCGACTCGGGATTTGTCACCGTCAAGAAAAAGTCCCGAAAGGCGTTCAAAGAACCCCAGGTCGACTACGACTACACACACTGCTACTTTGACCTGCTCGTGTTGGTACGATACGTTGACAGCCATACCAAGGACGCTGCCTGGGGCACGTCGTTCTCCGACCTAGCATTCCACAAACTCTCACGGGCCGCCATATAGACGAATACACACTGTAACCTTTATTATTGTACTGACGGTAACTATCTTGTTGTTTCTTCGATTATCATTATTGCAAGCGTTGTTTCTTCGTCACCGGATCATCGCTGCCGGGATCTTGTACCATGATTGCGGAGCCCGCAAGAGACCCGTCGCCGGGCGTCTTGATGGGACTGGCTCCGGCTCCGGCTCCAACTCCGACTCCAATTCCGACGGGTGCACCGTTGACAGCACCCTGTTTGTTGTCATCGGTCAAGAGATGCTTGGCCAAGATCGAATACAAGTCGTCCTTGGTGAACGGCTTGGCCAAGATGTCGGACATCCCGTTCTGGAGGTACGTCACCAAGTCGTTGTCCTCTATGTTCCCCGTCATGGCAATGATGGGGGTCTTGGTGTCGAACGACCGGATCACCGACGTAGCGGTGGCCCCGTCCAAGTTGGGCATGACGATATCCATGAGCACCAAGTCGTACTTGGTGTGTTCCACGGTCGAAATAGCGTTGAGCCCGTCGGTGGCCACCGTGACCTGGCACCCGTACTTGACCAAGAACTTCCGACACAACTGGATACACACGTTGTCGTCCTCGACCAAAAGGACATGGAACTTGGGGTTCGCAAGGTTGGTGGTGGTGACCTGGGGGACCGTGGGGGTTGGGCCGAGCTTGGACGCGGCCGAGCCTGGTAGTATGGGCGACACCGCGGTCGATGCTAGTGGTGAGTGTGGTTTGGGGGTGAGGGTATCGTTGGAGGGTGGTGTGGGCCGCTGCTGCTGGACAAATGTGGTTGTCTGGGGCTGTTGTTGCAGCTGCTGTTGCTGTTGCTGTTGCTGTTGCTGGGCTCCGTTGGGGTTGGGGAGCGGCGAGATGTGGGTGAGCGAGCCCGAGTGTGAATGTGAATGCGAGTGTGAATGCCCATGGGGCGGCATCTGTCGCAACGGGGCCAACGGCGGCGTGGCAGCACCGATGGGCGAGATCTGGTTGTGTATGAGTGAGGGTGGTGGTGGTTGTTGGAGGCTCATGAGCGAGGGGTTGGGGAAGTCGAGCGGAGGAAGCTTGATGCCGGCCTGGGCCAAGCAGTTGACCAATATGCCCAACGAGCGGTGGTAGCGTTCGTCGACGGTGTTGAGGGCGACGATGTTGTCGATGAGGGTCTTGTACTTGGTGTTCAACACGCTGATTTCTTGGTGGAGGTGTTTGTTGTCGGACCGCAAGTGGTCCAACTGTTCTTGCATGACAGCGTGGGCGTTGAGGAGCTGGTTGAAGGTGGTGCCGGCGGCCGAGGTGGAGACGATGTCGATGCCGTTGTTCTGGGTCTTTTTGGCACTGGGCCCTTTCCGTTTGATGTTGTCGAGCGAGTCGCGGTCGTTCATGCGGAAGTCAGGGTGTTTGAACTCCCAGGCGTCTTCGCCGTACGGGTACGCCAGTTTCTCCTCGTTGGGGATCTTGACCTTGTGGAAGTCGTACTTGTTGAGCTGTCTGACGAAACTGGCAAAGTTGCTGTGTTTGAAGTGGCGCGGGAGGATCTCCTTGGTGAACTCGTTGGTGTTTAGCACCACGAAGCTGTCGCCGCCGAGGGTCCACCGGACGACGTCTTTGTAGTCGTCTTCCTGGAGCATCTGGAACAACTTCTTGACGAAATCGTTGGAGCCGCTCTGGTTGGAGCTGGCGGTGGTGGGGCCGGGCCCGGTGCCGGAAGGCTGTGGCGGACCAACTGCGGCCACTGTGGGACCGCCAACATTTGATGGAGATGACGATGTTGATATCTGGGGACCGCCGCCAGGTGCGGGCTGCCCGAGGACCGGCGGCGAGAGGCTGGTGCCCAAGGAGGCGGGCTCCATCTTTATATCTCGGGCCGACATGTGCTGCAGAAGTATACTGGAGGGTGGAGGATGGGGGGGATAACCAGAAACAACAAAAGGTGTAGGTCAAAAGATGATGGAAAACGAAAACACACCACACACACAGCGGTTGGTTTTTTTGAAAGTCAAGTAACAAAAAAGGTAACGCTATTTGCAGGTTTTGTAAGTGCATTAGAGGGAGGAAGGGAAAAAAAAAATAATAAAACTGAAACGGTGATGGCCCATGCGCAGGAAAAACCCATGCAGGCATTCACCCACTCGCCGGTGGCCGCAACCGCGCCAGACACGAAACGGTCCAGGGTTACGGACCAGCTTGGTGGGATAATATCCGTGTTTGGCGTGGCGGGGCGGGGCGAGGCGTGGCGAGGCGAGAACGGTTCTATTAATAGGTTTCTGTCACCAGGCGCCATCTGGAACCCGCCAAGGCCAAAGATCCCGTGGGATATTTTTATGCCTAATGCTTAGTGTCTAATAATGCCTAAATGCACCGACGGCATGGATTCTTTGTTTCGCGCACTGGTTGGGAGGTGCGTTTTTTTCTTTCCCTGCGCAGTCCACTCGAAAAACCGAAACATAACCGTTGTTTTTCGTAACTCGTTTCGTAAGCGTCCGTAAAGCCCACAAAGCCCGTACAGCCACGCCACGTAAAGACTCCCCCTTTGGATATAGTGGATGTTTTCTGCGGTAGCGTGACCGTTTTTCTGTCAACGGCTGCAGCATCCCGAAATGGCACCCGCCACCGCCACCGCCACCACTACACACCCGCGCCTCCATGTCGTGCCCCAATTCTACGCCGTCTACCTCTTGCAGTCGGAACCACGCCCCCAATCCTTCTACATCGGGTCCACACCCGACCCACAGCGCCGCCTACGCCAACACAACGGCGTGCTCAAGTCCGGCGGCGCCTACAGAACAAAACTGGCTGCCAAACGCCCGTGGAAAATCGTCGCCATCGTCCACAACTTCCCGTCAAAGGTAGCAGCCCTCCAGTTCGAACACGCGTTCCAGCACCCGTACCAGACCCGCCACATCCGCCCCGACCTCCGCATCTCCACTGCAAAACTGGCCTCGTCCATCCACCACCGCTTGGCCAACCTCCGCCTCCTCTTGACGGCGCCGTTGTTTGCAGCGTGGCCCTTGGCCGTCGCCGTGTTGGATCCAAAGATCCACGCCGTATGGGCCCACAACAAACACAACATCGTGTGCCGTGATGCCCAGCTTACAACCCCGGACGAATTCTTTGCTGCTGCCCTCCTTCACAATCCGACCGCGTTGGACACCGCCAAAGACGCCCTTCTTGCCCCGACGGCCGAGTGCCGCCTCTGCCACGCCCACATCAACTACTTCCCCAATGTGCCCCAACTAACGGCCCAGACAGACTTGGACAGCTACCTTGGCGCAGGAAACATCCCGTTGCTCGCCGTGTGCTACCACAACGGCTGCAGCTCCATCACCCACTTGTCGTGCCAGGCCAAACTCTCTCCACAACTCATCCCTACACTGACAACGTGCACCGTTTGTAACAGTCATTTGGACTGGGCCCAGCTTGCAAAGCTAGCGACCCGCCTCAGACAATATGCGTTAAAAGACTACTTAACCGATACACAAGCTGACTGAAGTACCCACCAACTCCACTGTCCCCACTGGGGCCGACACCAACCTCCACCAGCCAGGCAGAGTTGATCTTCAAGCCCGGATGACGGATCTCCACCTGGTGAGCGTGACTAGTAAACGAGGCTAGCGAAGAACCACCGTCCTGCGAAACAGTCACGTTGACAATGTTCCGTTCGGTCGGCGTCAACACCACAATCTTTTCGACTTCAATATGGCCCAACGTCGAGCCATAGGCTCCGCCACCCGTCACATTGGCAATAATGGTGTTTCCAGACGCCTCAAACTCCACCAAGACGAAATCGCCATTCTCATAGCTGAACGACTCGCCGTCATCGATGTATAACTTGCCCTTGGCATGTCCATCTGCATCCAACGCAACCACAATAGTATATGGATCGTTGGCCATCAACCGGGACGAACGGCGGTATCTGTCTTTGCGGGCAAAGACATGTCCCCCCTGGATCAAGATGGGAATATCGTGCAATTCAACTGCCTTTTCAATCACTTGGGGCTGCTTGAACCGAATAACTTCACCGGAAAACGCCCCGTTGGTATAATCGTAGTACACCTTCGAATCAGGAATATAGATCTCAACAAAAGCAGCAGCTTCCTCGGTAACAGGCTTTACCAATAACCCGGAATCACCCACAAAGAACTGATCATCAATAGAATACGTATCCATGTTGGATAAAGACTCGTAGAACATCGGCTTAATAATGGGCGATCCGTTGATCGACGATTCATAGAAGCCAGTGTAGAAAACCGGCAACAATGCATACCTCAACTTGAGAGCGTCTCTGATGATCGAGGTATACGGATCACCTGGAACCCATGGCTCTCTTCTTCTCGAGTCCAAATGGGCGTGTGCTCTGAAGAACGGATACCAAATACCAGTTTGGTACCACCTCGTCAATAGCTCTTTCGACGGATCGCCAAAGAACCCACCAACGTCGGCACCAGCAAATGGCATGCCAACAACGTTCGACGTCAACACCATAGGAATAGATGCTTTCAAGTACTCCCATTTTGACATGTTGTCCCCTGTCCACATCGCAGCGGTTCTTTGCGAACCGGAGAAGTAAGATCTGGTCAAAACGAACGGTCTCTGCCTGTTTTGGTTGATCGAACGCTTGGCCAACGAATTGTATGTGGCCTCATGAAGGGTTAATCCATAAACATTGTGGATTGAACGATGCTCCCAGCCACCATAGTGCAAGTTATCTCTGGGAGAAGTTGTTTCTGGACCGTTGAACACCGATGGTTCGTTCATATCGTTCCAGAGATGAATGTTGGTGGATTCACCACCCATGAAAAAGTTGTCGGCACCCCATTTGAACTTGGAGTCCCAGAATGCCTGGACGCTTGGGTTCATGGAGTCGACCCACACAGATTCGCCAGGCCAACAGTGTCCTACGTAAGAAGCGTTGGTAGCATCATTGATGGTAAGATGTTTCTTCAACAATTCCTTACTGACACTGTACCCAGTCTTGATATGTGGGTCCACAATGATGATCAAGTTTCTCCCGGTTCTATCCAATTCGGCCAACATCCTATGTGGGTCGGGGAAAAGGGACTTTTGCCAGGTGAAATACTTTTTGGATTCGGCGTATTCAATGTCCAACCAGATGGAGTCGTACGGAATCTGGTGTTCGTCCATCAACGAATTGATTTCCAACACATCCTTTTCGTCGTTATAGTTCCAACGGCACTGGTGGTATCCCAAAGAAAACAACTGTGGTAATGCAGTGTTACCGGTAATGGAGCCGTAGTTGCGGTTAATTTCGGCTGGAGTTTCGCCAATAAAGATCATAAAGTCCAACACCCCGTTTTCAGACATCCAGTGGGCCTTGGAATCTTGGTCCGACTTGTCAATGTCGATAAATGTATCGGCACTGTTGATCCAGAATAGCCCAACCGAGACTTGTGGCTTTGTAGCCAACAAGAGTGGGATCGAACCGTACATCGGCAATCTCGAGTCGGTTTCGTACTCAAAAATGTCAACGTTGAACAAACGGTACGGCAAACTTGAGCCTGCCGTGTGTTTCAAGTCGAGACTGTCAGCATGTTCGGGGATACCATACAAGTGTTTGAAATCTTTAAAGGTAAAATCCAAGCCAATTGATTCTGGGCCGAGAGGAATGGTATCGGCTGCCGAGTCCTTGAAGCTGTCCTCAAACATGTCGTAGTTGGATTCGACGTTGTGGAGGTGGTCCTTTTCGTCATCCTTTCTCGAGCGCCAATGTTCGATATTGAGAAAGTTACGGTCGTTGACCACCACTTGGGGCTGGTTCTTGTACGAGACCGTTAATTTTATGGGGGAGAACTGGAGTTCAGCCGAATATTCGTTGTTTGGACCATAAACCACACGAACGCTTTGCTTGGTGACCTTGTATTCTGGCAGGGAAACATAAGACAAGTTGTGGCTCTTGAATGCCCAATTGGATGTTTCATTGTAACGCCTATGTTGTACGACCTTGTTGGCAGCCAAATCATCCATTACAATTGCTCGTTCTTCGTCTACCTTGACGCGGAGGTTATTACCTTCAATGAGGGAGATTTCAAACGGCAACACCCGTTTTTGGGAAGATGGCAACGTCTTGACAATGTCGCCGGTGAATATGAACGATTCAGATGCAAATTGGACCGAGTCAGCGTCAATGGCGTACGGCGGCTCGATCTTACTGATGTATGCAGCATAGTGTTTGTTTCTGTAGCAGAAACCGGCGTTGTTGCACTGTTTGAAGAGATAATCCTTGACACACGTGGCGGTGTGTGCTAGTAACAACAACAGCAACACCAAGTCTAGCTTCATGGTGGCAACTTGGAGAGGTTTTCTTGGGACGTGGTCGTGCTTTGGGACTTTTAGTCGAGGTTCCTGGCTCACGTGCGACTCATCCCGCCCACCGCCAGGTCCGCTTTGGTTTGCTTAAAAAAAGCTTGCTCCAACTCCTTAGATTTACCACCAGATAAAGACAGAAACCATTGCCTACTACACAATATGCACATAAAGAAGTCGAAATATACACTATATCTAGTCTAATTTGGGCCATTCCACTTTAAAACCCACGATTTGGCCCGGTTCATGGCCCAGATCAAACATGTTAGCAGTCGATAGGTGGCAAATTTAATGCATCTAACGGCCATTTTCTGGCAAGTTTGTTTGTCCAATAAGAGTCATGATCCATCTCAATAACCTGGACCATTTACATCCGCTATTTCACCCCGATTCCTTGTCCTCAAACACTCCTACTTTTTACCATATTCTTATCTAAACCTAGTGGTTTAAAGGTCGTGTGATGGTGGAGAAAAACTTTTTTTTTTCGAACCTCATAAAACCCATAATCAAAGCGAAACAAAAAATGCTGGTACAGTCTATTCTGATATATATATTTCGGGATTACACTCCACATTTTCTCATTAACAGGTTATTTCCTTGGACAAGACCAGTGTGCGTTCCTCCAGCGTATACTAATCTATTATTTTACTTGTTTTTGCTAGTGGCTACACGCGTCGTTTTCCCAACTTGTACTTTGAAACTTTTGACCCCCTCGAGTTTCCAGCCAGAATCCATCAAGTTCGGGGTGTATTGCAGTTAATTATAGTCTCCGATCTGTGAGTATCTACGAACATGTCGGAAATTGAAAAGAAACGGTCTCCTTCCGAGTCATTGCAAGGTGAAGCCAAGAAGCGGAAACCGTTGCATGAATTGGAAGAAGACGGACCCTTGACCCAAGATGAGGTGATTTACTTTCAAAAGGAAGCCATCTGGCGCCAAATGAACCATTTTAGAAAGAAGGCATACTTGTTGTCGCGAGATTTACGCCAGTACAAGCAAGACTACGAGTTGAACGAATCCAAGCTAAACATCTTGGATTCCTGGTACGAGCAAATAGTCAATCTTTTCAGCGGTGTGTCAAAGGATTCCGATCTTTCCGAAACCTTGTTAATAAGAATCACCAATAATGATGACGAAATGACCACGGAAAACGTATTGGAAAGAAGACGCCAGCAACTCTTGAAGTTCTTAACTCCACTAGTTGAGAGTATCAAAGCCCAAGCTCCAATAGAATCCAAATATTTGATCCAAAAATTTGAGTTATTGAACGCAGAATTGGTAACTGCCAAATCTAACAGTGAATCCTTGTCAAAGATCAAAATTACTTTGGAACAAAAGATAGAAAAGTTGAAGGAAGAAATTTTGGATTTGCTCAAGGAGAAGGATAGACAGGGTTCTGCGACACTCAAGAGAGCACTTGGTACTAAAGAAGAAAACGGCACAGCAGAAGAGGAAAAACCAGGAACTCCCCAAGTCGAGAGTAAAGATACACCGGTGCCGACTGAGGAATCCGCCAAAATAGATAGCGAAGAGTTGGAAAAACTTAAGTCTGAGCTTGAAACCATACTGTCCACAAACGAGTTACTCTCAAAACAATTACAGGAAGTTACCGAGAAGTATGATAAATCACAAGTGGAACTAGTGCAGTTGGATAACCGAATCAATAATTTGCAAGAAGCCGACTTGGAAGACAATGTGCATTATAACAATGTAATCAAGAATAACAGAAACTTACAAGACCAGGTAGCTACTTTGGTCAAATTGAATGAAACCAACAGTAACCGCTTGAAGGAATTAGAAAGCAAACAAAATGATATTACCCAAGCTATTGATAGGGACGTTGTTCACGAAAACAATTCCATAAAAGAGCAACTACACAAGAGTGAGATGGACTTGGTTCGTATCAGAACTGCCAGAGATGAGCTTTTGGCAAAGAATACAATTTTGAAGACTCAGGTGGAGAATGAAAAGACAAACGAGGAGTTGCATAAATTAAACAAAGTTTTGCAAGAACGATTGCAGCAAATCGAATCTGCTCATACGAAAAAGTTGGAAGACGATAACCTGAACTTGTCCAACTTGTCGAGCGATGAATTAATATCACGAGTCAACTTGTTGAGCAACGAAATAAAGGAGATTGAAGGAGCATTCAAGGAAACTCGAGAAGTGTCAATGAAGAAATTGGCGTCCGCGATTGACCAAGAGAATTTAGTCAAGAAATTGACTATTGAAAAGACAAAGGCCGACCAAAAGTACTTTGCATCCATGAGAGTAAAGGACTCTCTCCAGACAGAAAACAAGATTCTCAAAGCACAAGTTGCAAAGTCTCAAGAAGTCATCAAGAACTTGAATGATTTGGAAAAAGCTCACTTGAACAAGATTGATGTCTTGACGAAGTCTGTAAATGACTATAAACTCATAAAGGAGAATTCATTACGTGAGAATAATAAGTTGGAAGCTTCTTTCAAGTCGTTGCAGAATATCAAGGACAATCTTCAGGGTGAAATCAAGAAGTTCTCAAGGACAGTCGAAGGTAAAATCGAGGAGATTAACCTGTTGAACAACGAGGTTTCCCAAAACAAAATTACTATCAATAAGTTAGACAAAACGTTGAGGAGCACTGAAAGTTTATTGAAGAAGTACAGAGACAACAATACTTCTTCAATTATTCAGGAAGATGAACAACAGCTTGAAGCGTTAAGATCCATTGCCAAGTGTTCTGTTTGTACGAAGAACTGGAAGGACACGGCGATTACAGTGTGCGGTCATGTGTTTTGTCACAGTTGCACACAAGAAAGATTGGCAGCACGTTTAAGACGTTGTCCTTCTTGCAACAAGGGTTTTTCAGCAAACGATTTGTTATCCATTCACTTGTAAAGAGACAGAAGGAGAGAAAGGGAAAGGAGATGGGTTTTCTGTGTATAGTATATTTTGGGGTTTCATTTGTCAGTTGAATTGTAATTATAGGTATTATAGATATTGTCAACAGCGACAACATATATGTAATAACGATGTTTTATCTCTGATTCCACATTGTTCCAGTATACCGCTTTTTTTGCAGTCGCTCCATCTGCAGTTCTAGACCACAGCAGCAAGTTACACAAAGCAAAATATCGCGCAATCAGTGTCATTTATTATTTACCGTGGTCAAGGTTACCCGGACACAGTGGCAAGACTACTTAGGAAAAAAAGGACACGTCTCAAAGAAATGTGCTATTTTATATGTGGCGGTCCTGGGGTTTGGCTGGCAAAGGCCACTCCTATTCTGAGCACCAGCAAAATTTTTATCATCACTTTTTTTTCCTAAACGAATTAGCCGACTAGGAGTAGATGAAAGGGCGAAAGATATGACATTGTCACGAACTTAAACCCAGCAATAGGCATCCGCCGTCCCCTGTTGTTACCCCAACTTCAAAGTGACCAGCACGAAAGAACTGCTGGGGAGAGCGGGGCGGGATCTGTATATCTCTTACCAGTAGGAAATGAAATGGACCAGCACCGTGTAAAGTCAGCCATCGCGGTCGTGTGCGTGCTCAACGAAAACAGATTCGCAACCAGCGGCCAGTATAAATTAAATGAAATTTCCCAAAAATTCGAAAAGGCAAAAAAAAAACCATCGCATCAGAGTAGAGCGATGCTATTGGTCACTGTCTAAAAGAATTTACAGTTTTGATCATATTTTTGCAACTTGCGCGTCCGTTCACAGTTTTTTCCCAATCCCGCACCCAGAGCTATTGTCCTTTTACAGATTAACTAATCTCCGGGATTTTATATAAAAGAAGAGTTTGCACTTTTAATTATTTTTTCCAGGTTTTTTTTGGCCCCCCTCGTTGCATCGTCTATACACAGGATATTTCATTCTTATCAGCACAACTTTCCACACGATGTCTGACGTTATTGAAACAAATACGCCCGTACAAACGCCCTCGTCCGAGAACTTTTTTGATAAAGAGGCAGACATCCAACAACTGAAACACACCTCCTTGAAAGGAGTCGAACCCGAGAAGCCCCTCTCTCCACCAAACCCTTCTCCCAGCCCAGAAAAGCACAAGCTTGATGAAACTGAAGATTCCGACGCTAAAAGAGTAAAAGCTGACGAAGAGGAAGTCAAGGTTGATGTACTTATGGAAGGAGAACAACAACATAATGAAGTAAAGCCTAACGATGAGCAGGAGCAACACGAACAACAACCACCTGCTGCCCAACAACAACAATTCACCGAACCAGCACCAAGACCTGCCCCTGAACCAGACATGGACAACTTGCCCGCTAACCCAATCCCATCACATCAAACCAAGTTTGCCTTGAACACGATAAAGGCGATCAAGAGATTGAAGGATGCCGGTCCCTTTATCCACCCGGTTGACGTCATAAAGTTGAACATCCCATTCTACTATAACTACATTCCAAGGCCCATGGATTTGTCCACCATAGAAAGAAAGATCAACGCCAATGCATATGAAGACGCCAACCAAATAGTGGAAGACTTCAACATAATGGTTACCAATTGTAAGAAGTTTAATGGTGAAAACTCTGGTATCTCAAAAATGGCCGCCAACATACAAGCCCACTTTGAGAAACACATGCTTAACTTCCCACCCAAGATTTTGCCGAGTGCTCAGGCGGTGGCTGCTGTTACTTCCAAGCGCAGAGCAGTTGTGGATTCTGAGGTTTCCAAGCGTGAATCAGTCGCTGCCCACAGACCAAAGAGAACCATCCACCCACCGAAGTCAAAGGAATTACCTTATGATGTGAGACCACGCAAGAAGAAGTTTGCTGCTGAATTGAGATTCTGCAACCAAACAATCAAGGAATTGGTTTCCAAGAAGCATTACAACATCAACTTTCCATTTTTGGCACCAGTTGATACTGTTGCTTTGAATATTCCAAATTACAATGAGGTTGTCAAAGAACCAATGGACTTTGGAACTATTCAAACCAAGTTGGCCAACAACCAGTACGAAAACGGTGACCAGTTTGAGCATGACGTGCGCTTAGTTTTCAAGAACTGTTACTTGTTCAACCCCGATGGTACTGATGTCAATGGAATGGGACGTAAATTGGAATCGGTCTTTGACAAGAAGTGGGCCAACAAGCCTATCCCAGAGCCAACTCCCAACAACTCTGATTATGATTCTAGTGACTTCGATGACGAATATGATAATGAACCTGAAATTAATGAGGCCATGTTGGCCGAAGTTCCAGCTATCCAATTTTTGGAAAACCAAATTAACAGAATGAAGAAGGAGTTGGATGATTTAAAGAAAGAAACCCTCAAGAAATTGCGTGACCAGCAGGCCGCAAGAAGAAAGAAGAAGAAGGCCAAGAAGTCAGCCAAGAGTGCCACCAAGAGAAACGGATCGCAGAGTAGTGGCCCACCCAGAAATGGATCCGTTGTTGTAACATATGAGATGAAGAAGCAAGTGAGTGAGATGGTTCCAAACCTTTCTGATAAGAAGCTTCAATCCTTAATCAAGATCATTAAGGATGATGTGGAAATCAGTGACGAAGATGAGGTTGAACTCGACATGGACCAACTTGAAGACCGCACAGTGTTGAAATTGCATAACTTCTTATTCGGCAAGAAGGCTTCAGACAAGTTGACCAAGAAGAAGAAGAAGTTCCTTCCTACTTCCAACCTTGATGAAATGGCCCATTTGAGAAATCAATTAGCCTTGTTTGACGAAGGGAATAAAGGTGGTAGCGGCAATAGCTTCATGGATCTTGGTAACGAGCAGGAATCGTCCGAGGACGATGTTTCTTCTGAAAGTTCTGAAGAAGAGTAGTTGCCATCTTTATCGATTGTATAAAGAAATAAATATTAAAACGCCAGTTTTAATAGTTGTATTATAATATTAATAATAAGAATAATAATGACAGTAGTGGGATTTCCTGCAGACAACCATATGACATACCTTTACGGTTGGAATCTCTCTTAACCGTGATGTGACTAGGTTGATGGCAGATTGGATAGGATGTGGTACGGAGTAAAGGAAGTAAGAAGGCAATTTCATCTTGAGTTGGCGGAGTATGGGTATGTTTCTTGTCGTTTGTAATTTCCTAAACCAGTATAAATATACGGCGAGCTTTGTGTAACATACATCACATCTCACAAGATAAGGTTGAGGTTAAATACCGATCTATTCCAACATAGACAAACTGCAACACATACAAAAGTACATTATAGACACGCTCTTTGTCAACCACTTAATAAACTCATAGATACACCCAAGCTTACTACCTCGAAGATGTCAGAGTTGAGCAACGAGTTGAGCAAACTCAGCATCTCATCGCCAAATATGACGATTCCACCAAGAGACCCGCAACATAACCCGTTACATATCCTCAAAACCATAAAGCCCACCCAGAACCGGCCAGCATTTATTGCTGGTCCCATGGTACGTTACTCCAAGTTGCCGTTTCGGGAACTAGTTCGTCATTTCAACACTGATATCGTGTATACGCCGATGATCTTGGCCCGGGAGTTTGTTAGAAACAGCGTGGCGAGAACGTCTGACTTCACCACCAATGACAGAGATCGGTCCGTCATTGTACAGGTTGGTGCCAATAACGTTGAAGATTTGCTCAAGTTTGTCGAAATGATCCACCCATATGTCGACGGTATTGGGTTGAACTGCGGTTGTCCCATCAAGGAACAAGTAAGAGAAGGTATTGGAGCCGCCTTGATGTCGGAACCAGACTTGGTGGCCCTGATGGTCACGGCAGTCAAGGAAAAGTATGGCGACAGCGTGTGTATTGAAACCAAAATCAGAGTACACCCCAACATCGAAGAAACAGTTGCATTTGTCAAAAAGGTCGAAGCCAGCGGGGTGGACTTTATCACCGTTCATGGTAGAACCAAGAACACCCGGTCATCGATTCCGGCCAACTTTGACGCCATCAAAACCATCAAGGAGTCCGTCAGCGTACCAGTTGTTGCAAATGGGGACTGTTTTTCACTCGAGGATGCTTATAGGATAGCCGAATACACTGGTGTGGACGGAGTCATGTCTGCTCGTGGTGTTTTAAGCAACCCTGCCCTTTTCGCTGGGTTTGAAAAGACTCCTTGGTCCGCCATTGAATTGTTCTGGGACTTGGCTACAAGCTACGGGTTACCCTTCAGAATCACCCAACACCACCTCTCGGAGATGTTGGACAAGGTGATTCCCCGGAAAATGCTCAAGGAAATGAACGAAAACACTTGTCTTGTTGATTTAATTGACTGGTTTGATGACCACTTTCTATTGAAAAGAAGAGGCGAAAAGGACTTCGCCACAGCTACCGAACCGGCCTGGAGAACCAACCGAGAACAGACTGCCCATATATAACAATATTCATTAGCATAATTAATTTCCATTACCCAAGAAATCCTTATTTTCCAAGGAAATACTCCTGGTCTTGTTGTTCACTTTGTAGATCCCCACCAATTGTTGGGCCAACTCAAACATGTTATTTCTTAACGAAATAACAATGAACTGGGCATTCTTGGTTCTTTCTTTGATATAGTTGGCAACGATGGACACATTCCGGAAATCTAACGCTGCGTCGATCTCATCCATGACGTATAATGGTGTAGGTTTGTATTGATGTAACGCAAACACCAATGCCAACGAACTCAAGGTCTTTTCACCTCCTGACAAGTTCGAGATATTCTTCCACGATTTCTTGGGCGGCATCACACTAAACAATATACCTTCCGAGAATGGATCCATACTATCGACCAATTCTAATTCAGCATTACCCCCCATGGTAATCATACGATACATATCCTTCAAAGTCATGGAGATAATGTTGAAGCCTTCCATAAATTCATCTAACCGCTTGCGCTTTAACTCCTCGCAGTAGTTCTTGATTTCATCTCTCTCACCAACGGCACTGTTCAAATCATTTCGGCGGGATTCAAATTCAACCTTTTTGGCACCGTATTCTTTCAAGACTTCAATATCAACCTTTACATTATTCATGTACTCTTCGAGTTCGGCGATTTCTGCACCAATGGTTTCCATATCAATCGTAGCTAACGATTCCTCATTAAGAGTTTCGATGGTTCCTCCATCATACTTGATGCGCTCTTCTTCTTCAAGCCAACTTATATAAGGCGAGTAATCGCGTACAACCAAGCTTCGTAACTGTTCTTGATCTTCCTCGATGTGCCGTTTTGCACGCTCAACTCTGGAATTATGCTTCTCCATCTTGTTCTCCAACTCAATTTCAAACGACTTGAACTTATTGATCTGTTCTTGCTTCAGCTCCAATTCTGATTGAAGCTTTTCAAGGTTGCTTTCGTAATCATTGCGTTGCTTGTCCAATTCCTCGATTTCCCCGTTAAGAACATCCAACTCTTCACGAGTAACCTTTTGTTTTAAATGAATTGATTCAAGACTTTCGTTCGCCTCTTCCAATTCTTTGGTAGATTGAGCTATTATCTTGGTATGGCGTTGAATTTCACTCTCTAACTTTCGCACAGCCATTCTGTCACTGGCGGTTTTCTCAGTAATGATTTCCATCATTTGCTTTATCGAATCCACCTTGGAGTTCTGTACTCGTAATTCAACACCACCAGCATCCATAATCTTCTCCTCTAAGGATTTGATCTGGCCCTCAAGATCTGCCATTTCCGATTTAAGTGTATCCCTTTCAGTTGATAACGAATCCAATTCGGATTCTTTCTCTGTGATTTGTGATTGTTGGTCCCGATTCTTGTCACTGTTTTCAATTTCGGCAATTAAATTTCTGCAAACCAAGGTTACTTCTTTCTTTTCAGAACTTAAAGATTCAATGTCCAACTTCAATCGGGAAATCTCCAACTCAGTTTCAGGTCTAAGGTTCTGAAGTTTCTTCAACATTGATTCCTTCTCCCTGAAACTAGATTCTGCGGACTCATAAGCAGCTTCCAATTTCTGCAAGTCTGCCTTCATAAGGTCAACATCTTCGGGTGAAATGTCCATAGCGTTTTCATTAGTCAGATTTGATAATCTCATTCCACCCTTGGCAAAATAGTTCCCACCACCAGACATGGTACCTGAAGTATCGACAACTTTCCCGTCTAAAGTGACAACCTTCCAACGCTTAGCACCATATGCCACAGCCTTGGCTTCTTTCAAGTCGGGAGCAACCAAAGTATTATAAACTTTACTGTAAAATGCTGGAGCAAACTTTGGGTTTAATGGACGAATGAGATCAAACAAACGCTTGATATTTGCTGGGTTTCCTGGTGTCTGGATGGGAGACAAATTGAATTGCCTCAACTTGTTCAAGCAGATAAAATTGGCATATCCCAACTTATTCTTCCGCAAGTAATCAATACATGATTGTGCTGTTTCGACAGTCTCAACTACCATGGAGTCCAAACCAGGTGCAGCAGTGGAAATGGCGACGTCATAAATATCGTCAATGACACCTAAATCTCCCAATCTCCCGTAAAAGCCCTCTATACGCCCAGATTTGGCCAATCTCATCAAACTGGTTAACACTTTGTTTTTGTTTTGATGACTGGAAAGCGAATTTGCGGCATCATGAGTTTTCTGTCTAACAGACGCTAAATTCGACGCCTGCTTGTCTAGTTGCTGTCTCTCAAGATTACATTGATCTTCTCCTAATGAAATTTGTTCTATGATTTTTGTCAATTTGGCCTCAGCTTCAAAGAAGTCAGTTTCTTTTTGTTTACCTTCCTTCTTGATATTAATAAGTCTTTGTCTGGAGTCCTCTAACTGTTTGGAAATATTCTCCTTTTGGGATTTGAGGATGTCTAATGCCGATTTAACAAGTTGGATTGCATTATCTTTGTTCTTGAGTTTCTCTACCCAAGGGTCCAACTTCTGTTGTAAAGTTTCAATCTGCTTTGTAAACTCAGAAGTCTTGGAGGTCAAATTTCTTCTTATTTCGTCAAGTTTCTCCTTTTCCTCTTCAAGTTTGGTAGTCAAGTCATCCATCTCCAGTCTAAACTGAGCAGTAGCTTCATTGCTATTCTTTAACTTTTGAGTAGAGGAAGCAAGTGTGTGCTCCAGCTGCTCTTTGGTCTTCGATATTTTTTTAATCTTATTGTTGACATTCTTGGCCATTTCCTCCATAGATACGGTTTTCTTATTTGCTTCTTTTTGCTTTTTAGAAACCTTAGCAATTTGGCTATTGAGTTGGGAAATGGAATCCTGTATTTCAGATTGCTCTTTTAAGTACTTTTGAATGCCACTATTGAGCTCCTCATTCTTTTCCTTCTCTTTGCTCAACTTCTGTTGTAACTCATCCAAAGCAGCTTGATTTTCATTAAAGATATTTGTATTTTTGAGGATATTGGACTGGAACAGTACCGAGTTCTTTGTGATTAACTTTTTTTCAGCTTCTAAGTACTTTAGAGCTTCGTTCTTTTTCTCCTCCAACAGTTCTTTATCCTTTTCGACCAATTCAAATCTGTTTTCTTTCTCTAAACAAATTTCGTTTAACTCATCCACCCTTCCCAAGTTATCTTCTATGAGTTGTTTGTATTTTGTAGTGCCAATGATATCCTCCAAATATTCAAGTAAGCCATCATCATTTTCTCTTTCAGCTTTGGCTTTCATTTGTGCAATCGATTCGACTTCACCCTGCAAAATCAAAAATCTTTTATGGTCAAGATCTATACCCTGATCTTTCAAATACAGGGTGACTTCAGTATAACTGCTGGTCTTACCGTTAACAAAATACAGGGATTGGTTATTCCTGAATGCCTTACGGGAAATGACTAGTTCTGAGTCAGGAATCACAGTCGACTTTCTATCTTCATGCGGATCATCTAAAACATGCTGAAAGAAAATATCGACTTGGCAGAAGGGGTATTGTTCACCGCCTTCAGAGTTGTGAATTAATTCAGAAAGTTTCCCCTGACGCATCTTCAGGGCTCTGAAACCGAATACAAATAACATGGAGTCGATGACATTGGACTTACCACTCCCATTGGGTCCAACGACGGCAGAAAAAGACGCGTTAAAGGGCCCTATTACCTGCTCACCCGCATATGATTTGAAATTGGTAAGAACTAACTTGTTTATGACAAGTCTAGGTTCATTGCGCTTGGCTGATGGCAATGGTATGTCGCGTCTCTTGTTGGGTGATTGTAGTATTATTTCGGATTGTTGTTGAGAATAACTCAAGGTAGATTTGGGGTCTGATGAAGAGCTAGATGGAGCCATGAGGACGGGTGCCTCTATGAATTCCTTCTTAATTGCCTCCAATTCGGTGGACGTGTTGCTCTTGGATTCAAAATTCTTGTCCTCTGATCCAGCGGGTTCAAAGACTTTATCTTCTTCAATTTCAGGTTCCTCAGACAGATCGTGTCCTATTATACTAGAATTAGCGTCTAGAATCAGAATCAGATGTTTGGAATCTTCCTCATCTTGATGGTCTATTGATTTGAATAATCCTGTAGTAGTTGAATCCGAGATAAAAGGATTTTCTTGGTTGTTTTCCAATGGGTAATCACTGTTATTGATAAATGTTTCTTCGGCATCACTGGAGGCTATCCGCATAGCTGGGCGCTTACGTTTAGCTACCATAATGTGATATTGTTATGGTATTCAGACACGCTCTGATGTAAACAAACAGAGATTATCAAATTATGTTACGCACGACTTTTTTGATGCGGAACATTTAGTATACATTTATTGGGGCTCTCGAGTTACAGTTTTTAGCGTGGTGATAAAAGCTTAAATTACTTGATGTCTATTGTGCTATTATACAATTGGGGGAAAACTGGTTACTCATCAGATTTCTTATGCTTCTTATGCTTCTTTTCTTTCTTTTCCTTCTTGTCTTTCTTTTCCTTCTTATGTTTCTTTTCTTTCTTTTCCTTCTTGACTTCTTCTTGCTCTTCTTCTTGCTCTTCTTCTTGCTCTTCTTCTTGCTCCACTTCTTCGTCTTCTGCCTCTTGCTCTTCAGCGATGGCTACATCTTCGTCATCTTCGTTATCTTCTTCGTCATCTCGCACATCGTCATCGAATTTGATCTTCTTATTCTTCGGAGCTTCTTCGTCTTCATCAAATCTGATTCTCTTGTTTTGGGATTCTCCCCCGATGGAGGAAGAGGTTTCGGTAGGTTCAGCAGCAAGTGGTGGTAACCCTCTCAAATCTCTCTGGATTCTCTTTAACTGACTCAACACAGCGTTGTTATTGGAATTACTGGATAACCCAGTGGTATTGGCAGATTCTTCCTCCAAGTTGGATCCTGGAATACTAGCTGCGATGACTTCACTAGTACTAATGAACTCACTCAAAATTTGTTCAGCATCCTCGTTATCAATAGCAGAAATCTTAGTGACATGGACTTCAGTTGGAGTGTTGACAGCCGAAGGAATCACCCTTTTTGGTCTGAAGGCAGACATGATTCAATGATTTTGATGATTCTCACCCATCAATTTTTCACTTTCTGAGATGTCTCTTCTTAGTGCTGGAAAATACACGTTCGCATAAAAAGTTGCGGGTAAATTACAGTCTGAAAATCAAAAACTATTAGTGAAAATTCAACCAAACCAAACCAAACCAACTTAACTGAATTCAACGTATACCGAATACTAAAATGTGGGCTGTTTCCCGTAACATAAGGAACGCTGCTGGGTTGATGGGCGGAGTGCGTCTGTTTTCTGCATTAACCACTCCTATCAGAACCATGCCAGTTTCCAAGATAATAACCCCAATCATCCAGACAAACTTACAACCAACACCAAGTCCACTTCAGTCAATAATAGGGCTCATTCAAAGAAGATTCAAGTCTAGAGGTAACACTTACCAACCTTCTACCTTGAAGAGAAAGAGAACATTTGGTTTCTTGGCCAGATTAAGATCGAAGAACGGCCGTAAACTTTTGGCTAGACGCAAAGCCAAGGGCAGATGGTATTTAACTCATTAAAACATTGTACATAGACAGAATACAAATCATTATAAATATATTATACTATATGCGATGGTATATTACCTTATGCTTTTCCAAGAATCTTGGAATATTGCAACTCAACTTCATGCATCAATCTCTGTAGCGAGACGATTGCAATCTGGTGGGTGACATTGGGGAATTTATTTCTATGCAATCCAAACCATTCCAATGGAGGTGTAGCATTCCCCAACTCTTTCAATTGTGGAGCTTCAATAACAGGGGGAGCCAATGGCTCGTACCGGAACTTAGACTCATCTGCGACTTTATTCAAGGTTTCATTGATAGCTTGGTCGATTTTGTCAGTTGGATCCTCTTCATTTAGTTGTTGTTCCATAATGGTGGACGCCTTTTTACCCTGGGTATCAAATATATCTTCCCGTAGCTTAATCTTGTCAACAGATTGCTTCTTATACTCTGTACGAGCCATTAATGATCTTCTATGAATTGAGTACATTTCACGAATGAAGTTAACAGACCCAAGGTTCCACCTAATGTCAACAGTACCTCCAAATGACGATTGGTATAAGTATTCAATGAGGTTGTCATTGTACTTCTGGAAAGTTCTCATGGAAATTTTGAACGAAGGGAACACAAATATAGTACCCCCTCTTGTCTTGTGGGCATAATCAACAAAATCCTCCACTGTACATTGTGCAATGAAGTCATTCAGTACAGCATCTGTCATCGATAATGAAACCTTCAAGTCGTTAAATTGAATTTCCAAATCATTGGAGATACCACTTGGGTATTCACTCTGTTGGAAATTGGCGTTCGACTCATCTAGCTTGATCACCAACACCTTGGAATCGTCAAATGAGGATGGATAAACATGGATCAAAAGACGTCCTGCAATCACTTCAATCTTTGTTTCAAGCTTTTTGACCGTTTCCAAAATATTGAAGCTTGCTGACTTCATAATTTTCGGAGCAGAGTCTCGAATAGATCTTCCACGCGAAGAATCATGAAGTGTTTCCCTGTACGAGCGCTTGTTTTCTTGGATCATTCTAGAAATTGTATTGTAAATATCCAAGATGTTCGATGCAGTCAAGGAAGTCAAATACAACTCTGCAGCATCGAATTTAGCCGTCACATACAAGTGATCTTTCGAGATGCTGACTTCACTTTTTTGATTGAAAACATCCATGGATACCCCTTCAATATTCGCAATCGCAAAGACGTGGTAATCAAAAAGTAGCTTGACGTGAAGTTTGTCAAGACCACCAGACAACAAAATCAAAGGAACATCAAGAATGGCTCCAGATTCCAATTTCCAACTAATGGCAGTATGCAAAACAATGTTTGTGATATCAATAGTACCACCTAATCTGCCTTCTGATTCTAAATGAATTTGATCAATACCAAGTTTCAAGTCTTGTGCCCAATCTGTAGATTTCTTAGAAACCGCCCATACTTTGTCGAGTCTCAAACCGAAATTGCCAAGGGATTGACCAAAGTCAACTTGGAGCTTGATGTTTGAAATAATGAGAGCTAGAACCCACGGCAATGCGTAAGTCGTGGAAACTTCTTTGAACCGGTTCGAAATATTAGTATTGGCGGCCAATTCAGACTTGGCGTTATTTTCCAAAAGGTGTTCATGTGCAGAGTCTGGAGCATACATATCAACATACTCCTTAGGGAACCAAATATCCTTGAATAAATCCAAATCCTGATATTGCTTGATGTTGATATAGCCATCAATATCATCGACAGATCCGGATAATAAAATGCTTGCAACTTCACCAAATTCAACGGATGATGTCCACAATGCCTGTTTGATTAAAATCGATCCACTGATTTCTCGAGAATAAACATGTTGCAAGGAAGCCGAAATTGAATCGAACATAATCGATAACACTAAATTAGGATTCTTAATGTCACATGAATTAAGTTGGAAAAAGATGCCATCAATTCCAACAATTGCGGCAACTTTGGCTGTTGGATCACAACTTAATGTCAAAGCTTGCTTTTCAATCTTTAATCCAAAGTGTATGTCTAAATTATCCAAAAGATTGCCGAATTCTAAGCCCTTGCTATCTATAGTAGGTGCTTTCTGAATTTTCACTGAGCTTGGCCTTTGCATCATCCGTTTTATTCCTTCCATAACATCGTACAACACAGGAACACACGATGAATATAGGGTATTGTCGGATGATGAGGTGGCTATTTCACCCTTTATCACATGTCTCTTGGACTCCAGCTTTTGATGCTTGTACATAGCTGCCAATTTAACAGCCGGGGCATGTAAGTACAATGAAGCAGGAGATTTGGAATCATCATTTTCCAACCGATGTAACAAAACATTTGAACCAGCAAATGTGGCAAGAAAATCAACAGACTCAAACGTTGAATTCAAAGATTTTTTGTCTTCGGATTCCTCAGTTGTGTTTATGGACTCAAGTTTGGCACGATCATTAAAGAAATTTTGAACTGATGAGCTTGATGAAACAGCTTGCTCGACGATCACGACGGAATTCGACAAGAATTTCACATCTAACTCGTCACCAAAAACAGAAATCTTCATATGCTGACCCTCAGGTTTTTCGTCAATAACATAGATCACTTGCATTTTCGGTAAGAAGGCCCTATTCAAGTTGTTCTTCTCTGAAGCAGTACTGTAGAAGTTCGACGAACGTGAACCATTTGCAACAGAGAGATAAGCTTCCAATAATGTCAACTTACCAAGACCTTTTTCAGTAATTGCAAAGAATCTTTCTGCTCCAAGGATTACACCGGGGTATTCCTTCTTCGATTCTTCAAATAACCAACCCAAGCAAAAGTTGTATGACAATAGGTGGATGGATGCAAATTTGTTCAAAACTGATTCTCCACCGTTCTCGGATTCCTTGTTGGGTGATTTTGCGATTGCCTTGTTGGTAGGAACCATTTTAAGCACTTGCTTCAAGTGGTCTAACAGACTCACAACCCTAAATAAAATGGATGGACTCAAACAAATTCGACAATATTGCGATTCTACCTGTAAGGACCTCTGCTCTTTTGGATCATTCCGAATACGAGCTGAAATGTTAACATCTAACACATTCGATACACCGACTGGTACCCGTCTATCAAGAACATATAGTCTAGCAGTCGGAATTAGCAATTCGCCAAAAATCGGAACACTAACACTGTCATGGTTTAGGGTGGCAACATTATAAGCTCCTAAAGTAGTATTTTCAACTTCGAATGAGTATTTGGTCTTTTCCACGAACGTCGCTACTGTAATATAGTCATTTGTCAATTGTACTTTGAAATCAAGATCATCAATGAAATTAGATCTAGGTTCTTCAGTTTCCTTCTTAGTTGAGGCGGGAACAAGCTTTTTCCACTCGGAAATGTTATTCATCAATAATTCTCTCTTCGAATTAAAGGTATTAACGGTTTGAAGGATTTGGAGCATAAATATCTTAGAATATCCAACACTGGAGGATACACTAAGAAGATTCCTTCCATTTACCTGGCTGTATTTCACTAATGACTTCAATTGAGAATTTTGCAATTCAATTATTGGAGTGGAATCTAATTCGGCGCCAAAATCAATCTTGTGAACTGATGAGTCCAAACTAACGATTTCAGAAATCGATTCCAACTTCAATTTTGTTTCAAATATGGAGCCATGTAAATTCAAAGGTAAAAGAACCTCTGCAATCCACACTAGTTCACTAATATTTATCGCTAAGCGGAAATCTCCGAACAGTCTGAGAGTTGTTGCCGTTTTTTCCTTTGTAGTCTGTGGAGTTATTGCTGGCTCATTATTGAACCTTTTCAAGAATTCCACGTCTTCTGATATAATCTTTTGCACAGAATATTGAAATTTCTTCCTCTGGTCCAACAATTTGAATGAAATATGTCCTATTTCAACGTCAGCTATTTTCAATCCTCCAGTCACCGTCACTAAGCAGCTGGTGTCCTGCAAGCGTAAAGCCATCAATTTCGTTTCGTCGCCCCAAACGCAGAATGTAAACTTTTTGAATGAATTAGCAGACGAAAATGGACTGTTGTCTGGGTAATCAGGTAGCTGCATCATTTCAAAGGAATTACAACTGTCAGTAATGCAAAGTTCTAAGGATGAAAAGGGAAATATAATATGTTGCAGGAAGCTAGTAACATTCGCAGTAATGGATAATTGGATATTCTTCTTCTTGTTCACAGGAGTGGTATTTGTAATTGCTTTCCTGGAATCTGTAACTGGGCATGATTTCGCTTGATTTGAATGTTCTATTATTAGTTCCTGAGCAAGGTTCATTGACAAAGTTGATATCTTACTCTTGTATGATTCCACGTTTACTACCATGTCATATTTGTATATGAGATCAAATAATCCATATCCAACGTTCGTCAAATCCTTCAAGTAGTCAAATCCTGAATTGAATGCTAAAGTCATTTTTTGGAGATTAACAAAATCGTATTCCTTAGCCTGTGATAATAGCCTTACTGTAAAATCAGAAATGCAGAATTGGACTAAGTGATTTTGCAATAACTCAACTGAATCGTCTCCGTCGGTCAAAATCAGCCTAAAGAACTCAGACCTCTGTTCTTCGTTAGCTTCCCAATTTCTCCAAGTAGAAAATATTTCAGTAACTTTGTCTAACGCATCAGGAGGAACTTCCCAGTGAAAGTTCTTAAATAGTTTATTCTGCTCTTCTTTCCAGGAATCTGGAACATATCCTAGAACATGCCGAAGTCTTGCTATCACCTTCCAGCTATCAAAAAATCTCACATGCTGGTGTACTGACCGCAATGCGCTAGTAGATGTTGTCAATACGCTTGGATCATGGTCAATTGGATACATAGTGGAAGCAACAGAGAGCTTGTAAAGAAATTCCGCGTATGCTTGTTGAATAGAGTTGGACTTCTTAAGCTCTAAGATGGAAGGGGCTATTGAATCTAGCAAGTAATGAATATGTTTTTCAATCCACATAACCTGATCGTTCAATACTTCAATTTCAATGTCTTGTATGTTGGAAGAAGTCGTAATTCCCTCATCTTTTACCAGTGCCCAACCTTCAATATCTTTTATCATTATGTTCACCGGGAGACTGAAATCTGATGGTTTACTTAACGCACAGAAGAACTCACGCACAT
The DNA here is from genome assembly GCA_003706535.2 of Teunomyces kruisii. NCBI lineage: Eukaryota > Fungi > Ascomycota > Pichiomycetes > Serinales > Debaryomycetaceae > Teunomyces > Teunomyces kruisii. The sequence continues at coordinate 87,705 of PPLR02000006.1, forward strand.
GCACTGCGACAGTCATTTCTTTCTTTGAATCCGTAACTTTTAAGTTTGCCTCTTTCTCCAATTTAACTGAAAGAGCGATGGATGGCTCGGAAAACCCCAAACTTATAACTGGTACATCCTGAGATTTATTGAACCCATCATTTGGATTGGTTATATCAAACTCTGCAATTTTGAGGACAACTTCTGGAGACACAATTCTGTAATTGGATACCTTGAATATAGAAGCCATCACCAAACGAATGTCCCGAACCACCTTAACTTGCAAACTATCCATCACCTTATCGACAGAAAAATCTTTCAATTCATTCATAAGAGTGGCGATAGGAAGCATACTAGCAGGAGTAATAAACAGAGTCACCTCTCCCAATTCTAAAATCAAATTATCATACTGGAACTTTGGGTCAACTGGGTAAGTAGGACAAAAATCAGCATCAGTGTAATCGCTTGCAGGCAATCTTTCTCCAAGAACACTTGAGCTTGAAGAATAAGTACTATAGGTTCCCATAAAATGTGACATCTTATCGTTGTATTCATTAATTGGGATATCCACATTGGGTAAGGATAAGGTGGTCAAGAAACAACCATATGCGTCGTTGTAAATTTCGTCTCTTTCTTCATCGAAAAGAAGGAAAGGACTTCTATGAAATGGTGCATCGTTTGTCCTAATATGTGACTGCTGAAGTTCGCGATGTTCTTGCATATTTGCTTTCTGAGTGATATCACCAACATTAAGAGACGTTCTTAAATGTCCTAAAACCTTTGGTACTTCAGAACCATCATAAATAGTGACAGCAATCGCTGGAAGAGACACAGACATCTTACTGGAGTACCTCAAGTTTGCTTGGTCATTGTAATTCAAAAGCAAGCTTCCAAGATCAATAAAAAAATAAGGATCGTTTGGTGCATTAGTAGAAAGCTTGATTGTAGTCTCCAGACTCCTGAAAGACATATGCAAAGCATCATACACAACAGGTGATCCCTTACCAAGTCCATTTTCCGTATTTTTATAGCCAAATCCAAAATTGTCTAAACTCGTAATGAGGGAATGAACAAACGAGCCCCCACTATCAATAGCAATCTTACTAGTTTCAATATCCCATTTACAATAGTAAGTAATTTCTTCAGGCGGAATACCAAACATTCTATGGCCATGGATTGATAATTCATCAATGACAATATCCGGAGTTCTTTGGCTGAAGTACAATTCCTTGTACTGTGAGATATCATAAATAATGTCATCTTTGGCAGAATCAACCAAGAAACCTGCAATAGGACTTATATCACACTGCAAGTCCATGTAATAATTGGTAAACCTTATATCGATATCAAGATAATCAAATGTAAGACCGATATGAGACGACGAATCATAAAAATTACTTGGTAAAACCAATAAACCTTGTCTGACCTGGAATTCAAATAAAACATCAATATCGTTTTCCGTCTTTATCATGTTCCAGTAATCAACTTGTGGTTCAACAAATTTTTTGCTTTCATTGTCGATAATGGAGTTCGATCTTGTTTCATCTGCAGCTTCTCCAGCCGCATATTCTTCAAAAGTCTTGAAATGAATATGATCTCCGAGATAATTTTCTCGAATGACAAAAAGGTACTTTATGACATAACCGTAAAATTCCAACGTAATATAATCACCCAAACAAACAATCTCAACGTAGTTTGAAGTATTTAATTCAACTGTACTGAAGAAAGTGTAGGATCCCTTGATAGAAAAGGAATGACTTTTACCTACTATTCTATTCTTCAAAAATGAGTATGCCATGTGCCAAGGAGGTAAATCAAGAACCAAATCAAAAAATGTTGTATGGACGTCAAAGGATATGGTTGTTTTTCTGGAGAATTCTCCGTTTAGTGGAATCACTAAATCGGAAGTTAAACAATCACCCTGAAAGGATAAATATTTGTTTATTTTAAAGTCAAGGGGATTGTTGATAATGTTCGAATCATTGACATTCAAGTACAATTTGTACTTTAAGAATTTCCACCCAATTTTGTAAACAAAAGGTCTGAAAGATTCATAAGGTGTTGGGGTTCCAGATCCAAAATCAGTAAATATATCTGAAAACAACATAGTGTGTTCTCGGAGAAAGAATATTCTCACGTCTGTGCTAACAAAATCAAAGTACCACTTGCATTCACCATTCCATTGTAAAGGAAATCCAACGTCGGCATCTATCCTGTGAGATTCGGCAGTGAATAGGATATCATGATTAACGGATGACCTCAATTCAGGCTCTTTAAACATAGCTGTAAGTTTGTTTTTCCAACCGTATTTCTTGGTTGCAATATAGGATGCAAAATATGATATACTGGATTTTTCACTCAACTTCAATTCAATCCACCCAAATGGCCGTGATACTTTTGACGATGGTCCAACATTATTTGCTGTCTGGTGTCTCAATATTTCCTTATCTTTACTGGTTTCTCTCGTCGGTACTCTGAAAATTACCTCGTCCTTCACTATAGTTGTTATTTGGAAACCGGCATACTGCCTTAGTGTACCAGGAATTGGTGCCTCCGTTGGTTCTGAATCTCTCGCAAGAGGTGGAAATATAACCTGCTGTAGCGGGATTCTTTGTTTATCGGCCCATGGACCATAATGAATTGTGGCCATGGATAGTTCAAACTCGATGCCATGCTCGGGATGCATTTGTTTTGATGACAAGTCCTGCGGTATCATACCCGCTATGTCAAAATAATAAACAAACCGCGTGTACACTGAGTCTAGAATCAAACTGTACTTGGCGTACTCTTCATCATTTTTCATTAAAAGCCGGTCTCCGTCGGCCTCGTTACCAATATAGCGTCGCAAACCACGCCATTGGTCATATGTAAACTCTTCTTCCTGCGTGCTCTCGGGCCTTCGCCTGAGTACATTGTAAAATTTCTGGACTGACAGTTGAAACTTGTACCACTTTTTGTACTTCTTCATCTGAGTCAAATTTAAATCTCTCTGTCCCGAGGCGGCTCTATCGGTGTCCGATAAGGTATTCCTGTCAAATGTGATGTTTGGCTTCATCCAGACCTGGAAATTGTCAAACGTAAAGTCGTATAAATAACGATACTCGTCTAAAATGCAAGGTGCCTTGGTGATATCGACTATCCCGTCGGCGGATTTGTATGATGCAACTAAAATGGAAGGGGTGGTGCTGTTACCAATGACAATAGCTCCCTTCTTTATTCTTACCTTTAGAGGTAATAGTTTGAGTAATATTTGGAGGGACGAGTGTTGCTTCCTGGGCGTACTCTGAGAGGCCTCTGACTCGGTCTCTTCCTTGAATGTGGTAGAAGTCGATGAGTTCGAGTTACGATAGCGCAACTTTGATTCCGTGTCTTCCTTCAGCAAAGTCTCGACTATGTTGTCATATGCCATGGTTCTATTGTACACAAACACTTCCAAGCCGTCTATTAAGAGCATAAATCGAGATGGCAAGCTGGCGTTGGATTTCTTTAGGTCATTGGCTTCGTCTAAGTCCTTCCTGTCAAAATAGTACTCAGGTAACCGGGTTAGTTTGACGAGCCAGTATCTCCATGTTAGATTAAGGCGGAGTACTGATATAGTAGCGTTGGGAGTGATGATAGTCAAATTTTTGGCAAACATACGGCCGCCCAACGGCGCTAACTTGAAAGCTTCGACAGTTATGCGGGTCTTGAACTGCTTCCATATTATTAGTTTCAAAATGTAGGTTAGAACTATTCCTACCAACCGATGGAAATAGAATACAAAGCCAAAACTGACAATGAGGGCAAGGATCCAGTCCGCCAAGTACACCCAGTTTGAGTTCTGGTGTGAACCAGCAGAACTGGCTATACTAGCAAACAGCAACTCGGCCATCTTTGGGGGTGTAGTAATAGATACTATGTATGTATGGGTGTCTAGGATGTCTGAATAATGGCGCCTCTGTGTGCAGTACAGGCGTGGTCAGGGTCGCAGCAGCAGCAAAATTACTCCTCAACCACAAAAGTGTAAACAAACTATTCACACAGACATACATCTATACATTTCCACCATGTCTAATATGCATTCTAGCAAGGAGAATATCCTTGGAGAGAATGTTGGTAGAGTTGGGAGGCCCATGGAGACCGATGAGAACGAAACCAGCTACTTACGTAACAAGCAATCACAACAACAACAACAACAACAACCCATACGGCGGGTCGCCCGAGTTCCCTTTGGTGGGAAGGATACCAACAAGGCGGTTCCCACATTGTCCAAATCGCAATCCAGCTTAAATACAGCAACGTTCAAACAGAATGAGATGCATATCGCCAATACGAAACGCAAGATACTATTGCCTCGCGTGCCCACGCTCAGCAAGGCGAACTCATCCCTTGGATTTATTCCCAAGACCAAAGAGGCCATTGTGGTGCCACCTCCTGCAAAGAAAGAAGAACTCAAGCTACAGGCGTTGAAGCAAGACTTGAGTCCCCAGCATGCCGATAGAGGAGTTGAGTTGGTGGAAAAACATAAAGTAACTGACAACCTTGCTAAGCCGGACTTTGCAAACCCTACACCTTTGGTTGATTTGAATTCGACAATCACACACGCTACCAACGCTTTGCATGCATCCAACATTGAGGTTCACGATATCAATATAAACAATGTTGATCCTGTTAAAAGTCCAGCCCGCAGACCGAGAGACGAATGGCAAGCAACAGAAGAATCAACGAGAAAGTTTCGTATCCATCAGGATTTAAGAAGAAGTAACTACGAGATAGAACTGATCCCTGCTTACGAAAAACCACAGCCATATGTTCCTGTTGATGTCGAACCTTTAAATAAGGATACTTTGAGTTTCTTAGGAAACGCATCTCCTAATGCCACCAAAGATAACCATTACGAATACCCCACTCCCGTGATTGACACAGAATTGGACTTTGAAGAGTTGCAATTTGAAAACGACGACGACGAAGTCGCTCCACAACACCGCCCCGAAATTGATACCCACGAAATTTCCAATCTCGGCTTGTCCACAGAAGAACTACACGATTTACTTGATTAGATGGTGGTATGTACAATGCTGATCTATATACATTACTGCTGAGTGCACTCTGGTTGTGCACCATTACCATAGTAGTAATTATCTTCTTCTGGCTGTTCTTGCGAAGCTGAAGCTGCTTCTTCGGGGTAATGGGGCAAGGCATCGGGTTTGGCCACGGTGAAGTCGGTAAATTCTTCCACGTTTGCTTCTGGTAAAGAGTCGCTGTCTATAGTTTGTTTCTTTTTATCGTATTTGCTATGCAAATCGTTGGGCAATAAATTCTTCATCTTGACAATATCGTTACGTTCCAAGTACCAGTTATCCTGAGGGAACTCGATATCGATCTCAATGTATAAATCGCCTCTCTTTGACGAGCTGCCAAACCAGCTTGTGCCGGAATTCTTGACTGGCATACCTTCGCCCTTGATTTTGAGGTGGTCACCAGGTCTAACGACCCGGCCGGCTTGTGTTGAAACCTTGATGCCTCTGCCGTCCAAGTGTTTTACCACCACCTTGGAAAATCCACACAATGCATCTACCAAGGGAAGCTTATACTTGGCATACAAATCGTCACCCTTTCTCTTGAATACTGGGTGGTCTTTGCATTCGAAAGTGAGCTTGACATCGCCGGTTTCTTTGCCAGGGAATTCGTCCGATTCTTTCGGCAATACAATAGTCTCCCCACTCCTAGATCCTTTAGCAATCTCAAACTCCAAGATCTTGGTTTCTTCAATGACCCTTTTGCCGGTACACTTCTTGCATCTGTCTTTGGTTCTGTAGATCTTACCGACACCATGGCATGTAGTACAGTCGGCGTATTCCTGTGTCACCAAGCCGGGCCCCACACGGCGGATCTTACGGACAGTGCCCTCACCATCACAGATTCCACACTTCTTTAACTGCGCCGTCTTCTTGGCGCCTGTTCCCTTACAGCTGGTACATATTATGTTTCTCGTGGAAGTGGTTCTGATGACCTTGCCCTTGAACAAGTCTTCCAAGGTGACAGTGACATTGATCTCGGCGTCTTCAGTACGTGGCTTGCCACGATGTGGTCCATTATGGCCACCTCCATTCATATTATTGAAGAAGTTGTAAAAGTCATCGCCGGCATACTCGTTGCCACCACCTCCATAAAAGTGGTCAAACGGATTGCCGGTAAACTCATAATCGCCAGGAACGCCGCCCTTACCTTCCGTAGTACCGTAGGTATCGTATTCTTCACGTTTCACTTCGTCAATCAAGATTTCATACGCATGGGAGATCTCTTTGAACTTGTGTTCGGAATGTTCTCTATCTTCCTCAGTGACCTTGTCTGGATGGTAACGCAACGCCAACTTCCTGTAAGCCTTCTTAATCTCGGCTGATGTAGCCGTTATCTCCACTTCTAGCACTTCGTATAGTTCGTTTGCCATGGCTGGTGGTGTATGCTGGTGGGTTCTATGTACAGTGGTTAAATGTTTTTGTCTCAATTTTTTGAAGTTGAATTAATTTTCAGTCAAAAATACACACCCTACAAAAGTTGTTAAAGTTAGCCGGGTCCAACACAAGCAATTAACTTGACCTAATGCAAGGGTTCCTAAGTTATAGGTAATCAAAAAAGACGGCTTTAAAACTCACAAAAAATTATAACGACACGAGCAGGGTTCGAACCTGCGCGGGCAGAGCCCAAAGGAACCTGCATCCTTCGCCTTAACCACTCGGCCATCGTATCTGTCTTCAAGCGGAATTGAACCGGAGACCTCGATCTGCGATTAATTCACACTCAACATCTGTGCCAAAGAGGCACATTTGGTAGCTGATAAGTAAAAAGAACTTACACACCGAGTCTTTCCGGCCCTGCCAACCAACATAACCAACATAACCAACAATTACGGGTGAATCTGTTGTCAAACACAACAATGAAGTTTGTCCAATCAATTATTGACCATGCAGTAGGGTATAATTGCCGCTGTCACCATTGCGAATCAGGAACGAAGTAAAGTAGTTGAGGCGATTCATGGATTGACATTGGCTCTGCTCGGTAGATGTATGGTAATTACCACTCCCGAACGAGTCGAATTTAGGTGCTATAGCCACGCATAAACTCAATACACGGCACTTTAGGGAGTCTGGTCTTTTGTCGGACTTCCGTCGGCCACGCCATCGGAGACGTAATGAGGCGGGATCGCCCACCGGCATTGTTCGCCAGGGAGGTCGAGTCTCGGTGGCGGTATCGAGACACCAAATCTGCGGAAAATGTTTGTGTGTTGAGTCTGTGGGCAGCAATGGTTCTAACCGGATGTGTTACTGTATGCTGCAGGGATGTACATGGCACTGAGGGTTGCCAATATCTTTGTTATCGGAATTATCGTGAGAATCCCCATAATCGATAGAAAAAAAGGTGGGGGTTTTTGGGGTAACGAGACCTCACCCCCTCAAATCATGGACTCGAAATGGTCAGTTCGGTCAGCCGAACCACCTTGGCTGGGTAGATACAGTTTTGCCAGGGCATGATGGTGGTGGGAGTGGGGTGGATGTGGTGCCAGGTCTAAGCAAACATACTGTGACAATGCAAGCAGCAAGCGACAGGCAGGTTTTTGCGCCAGTCGCTGCGCGATTGTGTTTACCGTTGAATCTCGATGGAGGTGGGGGGCCATTACCGAAACATTTATACCCAGTTACAGCTGGGGCCCGCCCGCCTTTTCCTTTTTTTGCACCCACTAACGCCGAAACGTAGGCCGGGTCGAGTGTCCGTTGTGGGGACGCAACACGTTTCGGTGGGATTTTGGGGGTGTCAGCCAATGGACTAAAAAGTGGGGATGGAGTAGCGGGATCGGACTTCTTTTCCCGTGGCGGCCCAGACAGAAATATAAATAGGCCGATAACGTAGGACAATTGCAAGTCCCACCCGCCCCCTTTCACCAATACCCACCACCAAATAACAGAATAAAAATGCTGTACAGATTCAGAAGCATCACTCCTCTCAACACCGACGACAGATTCCCCATGGGCAAGGTCAGCTACATTCCCAAGGACGGCGCCGACCCCATTCTGTACGACTTGACCACCGAGTTCCCGCACAAGAAAGTCGTCGTGACCGGCGCCGTCGGTGCATTTACCCCCGTGTGTACCGAGAAACACTTGCCCACGTACCTTAGCCACCTTGCCGATTTCAAGCGCAAGGGCGTCGACAAGATCGTCGTGCTTACCGCCAACGACCCCTACGTCAACCGGGCGTGGCGCAATGCCATGGGGTTGCTGAAGACGACGACTATGTTATATTTGCAACCGACGCCAATGCCGCGTTGAGCGCGGAGCTCGGCGATAACTTTGTATTGACGCCGGCCGGCCTGGGGCCCAGAACGAACCGCTATGCCGCGGTCGTTGACGATGGCCACACCGTGTACCTCGAAAGCGAAGTCAATGGCGACTTCACCGAACGGTCCAGCGCCGAATCGTTGCTAGCTAGAATGTAGTGTCTGTCGGTCTCCGGCACCCTCCAGCCCCAGTGGCCGGTGGGTGCGCGCGCGCACGCACGGGAATCGGTCCGTCTTTTTTTTTGTACCTGTCCAGAAACAGCTTAATATACAATGCGGCCGCCTTATGTCAGCAGACACTTGTACAACAAGGGCGCGTTACGTAATGTTCACGCGCGCCGCCGGGCGGACTTTGTGTAACCTCGCCTCGAATCGAAACCTGACCAGCAAAAAATCCCGACAACACCTCCCCTTCGTGAAACAAGTGTAATTGTTTATTACTTGAATCTATATATATACACACAAAAATGGTACGTTGCAGGCCAATTGTTTGGATGGAGAAGATGTATTACCGAGAGCACACATACTAACGCCCGCCAGTCCAGATCTGGGTATGTAGTCGAACCAAGAACATGACGTGGTTTATTATCCACCACCAGAGAAAAATCCCTAGCCACCGACCGCCAGTGAAATACTAACGTTACAGTGTTGCCGTCGCCGACGAATCCTTAACTGCCTTCAACGAATTGAAGTTGGGCAAGAAGTTCAAGTTTGTTATCTTTGCCCTCAACGACAGCAAGACCGAGATTGTCGTTGAAGAAACCTCCACCGACGGAGACTACGACGCCTTCTTGGAAAAGTTGCCAGAAAACGAGTGTAAATACGCCATCTACGATTTCGAGTACGAAATCAGCAACGGTGAAGGCAAGAGATCCAAGATCGTCTTCTTCACCTGGTCCCCAGACACCGCCCCTATCAGATCCAAGATGGTCTACGCCTCTTCGAAGGACGCCTTGAGAAGAGCGCTCAACGGTGTTTCCACCGACATCCAAGGGACTGATTTCTCCGAAGTGGCCTACGAATCTGTTTTGGAAAGAGTCAGCAAGGGTGCTGGTTCCCACTAGTTAGGTCTAATTACAAACGTTAAACGATTAGAGATGTGTGTAGTAGCGGTGAAGCGCAGCCAGCAGGATCGCCAATCCTTCATCCAGATTTTGTAGCGACAGAGAATTGGAAACCGCCAATTGAATCTCGTCCGTGGGGATATATCCTGTCTAATTATTCCACATTTGTCTGTCTGCATCACAATGTGGTGACACCGCCCAGGACAGACCCGCCCGTAGTAGTGTAGCGGTGCGCTGGTGTTCACAAGGGCCGAGACTCGCCAGATCATTTTTTGGCATTTTACGGGATTTGTGTGCGCATTTACCTCTGCAGACCCAGGCGATCCATTGCTCCGAAAGTACCACCACCCACCCCACCAGCGTCAGCTCCGCCGTGTCTCTACCGTCGATAGTTCCACCACCAGCTCCCGCCCCTTTTCCACCACACCACCATCCTCCACCCCATCCACCCACCGCCAGACCGCTGCTTCCCCCGGCTACTGGCTCCCACACCCACAAAAATCGTGCTCACAAAAAAACGAAATCAAATTTACCACACTCCTGTCACACCAGCGTCAAACACACCACCCACACGCCCAGGATGCCGCCGGTAAAGCTCCCGAGGGCGACACTTGAGCAGAAAATCCAGATCCTTGACTTCTACCACCAGTCGAAGCGGCCCCAGCTGGAAACCGTCGATCGCTACAAGAACGAGATTTCCATCTCGACCTCGTCGTTCAGCGAATGGCTCAAGAACGAGGACGAGTTGCGTGAGCGCCTCAACCAGTCCGGCTCCACCTTCTCCAAGAACAGCAGGAGGAAGGTCAAATTCAAGTACGAAAAGATCAACCAGGCGATGGACTTGTTGGTCCAGCAACGCTTGGAACGCAACGAGCCGCTCAATGAGCCCATTCTCCGAGAACACTGGTCGATCTACGCCCACCAGTTCGGCGTCGAGGACCCCAAGCGCTTGGTGGGCTTTAGCCACGGCTGGTTGTCCCAGTTCAAAAAGCGCCATGGCCTCACCAAGAAGCGCATGAGCAGCGGCGCCTCGTCCACCGAAATGACCCGTGCAGAAACAACCACCAGCTCATCTTCGTCGTCTCCCACAGCATCCGTTTCTCCGTCGGTAATACCCGTGACCACCGCCATCAATGGCTCGGCGTTTGCCGAGTCCACTGGTGCGTCCATCGACGATGTCTATGATCCCAACTTCACCAACCCATCCACCAGTTCCACAGCCGCCAATGCCACGTCCCTGGACCAGCCCAACCCGGTTACTTTCCCCACCAATTCCGCCACCCCCAACTCCACGTCTCCTGCCAACGGCACCAACACTGCATCCACCACGAATAATTATGAACTAATGAACTCACGACCAGCGAGTTCCAATCCTTCTTCCTCCGGGAACCAGTTCCGACCCCAGCGGGGCCTCAACTTCTCGTCAGCAACGCCCAATCTCAATCTTGCTAACTTTTCAGTGTACCAGCAGCAACAGCAACAACAACAACAGCAACAACAGCAACAGCAACAGCAACAACAGCATCAACATCAACATCATCAGCAGCAACAGCATCAACAGCACCAGATTAATCAGCCACTTTCCTCAAACCCCAACTCTTATGACTACCAGCAACAGCTCAGAACTCGCTATGAAAAACAAAAACACCAATTCGATAACCAAGACCAGAACCACCGTCGCCAGCAACGCTTGACCCGGTCGAGCGCCCGTTCATCTACCATTTCTGCCCCCAGCACTAACGGTGTCCATCCACCGGTACCTGGCGGTGTTGCAGCCATCAAATCACACCTGCCGGTCGCCGGCGCCAATATACTCAACGGCACCACCAACGGGACGCCGCTAGATTTTAATCCCATCTTAGGGGACGGCCAGGTGATCAGTGCATCGGACATTGAAAGGTTTATCTACATGTTTGCTGACCGGTTCTTCCATGACCACCAGTACGAGTATCCGCAGACGGTAAAGATCTTTCAGGAGTTCAAAAACTCGTTTTTCAATGAGAGGATCATCAATATACGGTCGGTGCAGCTGCAACCGGGCCAGCCACCACAGGCCCCACAAGTACAGCAGCAGCAACAACAACAACAGCAGCAGCAGCAGCAGCAACAGCAACAGCAGCAACAACAACAAGTACAGCAGCAGCAAGTGCAACAACAGCAACAAGTACAGCAGGTTGTTCTGCAACAGCAACAACAACAACAACAACAACAACAACAACAACAACAGGCCCAGAAACAACGCCAGATCATGCAACATGGTGATTCTGTAGCCGACCTTCAGCGCCAGCAGCAGCTGCAACAGCTGCAACAGCAGCAACAGAATCCACTCACGGGAATCGACGATTTCTTCCTCCGATCTGCGGTCCAGGAAGGCAGCAGCCGGGACCTTCTAGTCAACCCCAACCACATGACACACCGGATGCCACACCGCAACGGCACCCGGCCCGTCGACTCGATCATCTCTGCTCACCGCCAGCTGCGAAATTCGCAACGGTAATATGTAACAGTATACAGCAAGTGCAAGCGAGCGTAATCCATTGCCCGATCGGGGCTAGCCGCAGGCTGCAGGCTGCGCGCGCGGAATGCCAAAAAGATCTCCAACTTTGACTATTAAAACGACGCGATATCCTCGCGATAACACCAATCCATCTCCCCACCATACACACACTTAGAAACATCACAATGACCAAGATCTTATGTGTCGGAATGGGTGGCGTCGGCGTCATTGCCAGCTACACGCTCCAGCAGAACCAAGACGTCGAGGTCACGGCGGTGATCCGGTCCGACTACGACACGGTGACGGCAAACGGGTACACGATCTCGTCGATCGACTACGGCGGCAGAAGAGAGAACGGCGATGCCAACGAGGCCGACAATGCCGTGGTCGGATTCCGGCCCCACCATATCTACAAGTCGTTGGATGCCGTCGATAACGGCCCGTTCGACTATATCATCGTCACGACCAAGGTGCTCCCTGCCGCCGCCCACAACGTGTGGGACGAGATCGAGGCCCACCGCCAGTTGCTCAAGCCCGGCAGAGCCACCAGCGTGGTGTTGGTGCAGAACGGGTTTGGCATCGACGCGGCATGGAGCCGGCTCAGCAACGACGTCAACTTGATCAGCGGCGTGTCGTACATCTCGTCGGTCAACACCAAGGGAACCGTCACCCAGTATGGCCACGACGATGTCACGTTTGGTCTCTTTGATGCCAACGGCACGCCGGAAGCGTTGGCGGCGTTGGACACCTTTCTCGACCTCTACTCCAACGACATCAACTCGGTGCGGATCGACCACAACGTGCGGTTCACCCGGTGGAGAAAGTTGTTGTACAACGGGTCGTTCAACACGGTGTGCTGTCTTACCGACTTGGACTGCGGCAAAGTGTTTGAGATGAAGCCGGCGGGCATTCTCGACACCGTGTTCCGGCCGCTCATGGGCGAGATCGTGGCGGTGGCCAACGCCGACTTGGCGCGGTTTGACTACGGCAAACACACCCAGTACCTCGAACAGGCCCACATCGACAAGATCATCGACTTTACCGAGGCCGACGACGCCAAACAGAATTACCAGCCGTCGATGTTGGTCGACTCGCGCCACCACCGGCCCATCGAGCTCGAGGCCATCGTCGGCAGCATCCTCAACGTGCACCGCGACATCCACGGCTCCACCGCCGGCATTCCGTACTTGACCTTCTTGTACCACTTGTTGTCCATGGTGCAGCATCGATTAAAAGCTACATGATAATATATACCGTAAAAGAACTAAAAGTGTATTGGTGCCCCCCATCGCCAAATTCCATATTTTGTGTGTGCGTTAGAACGACGCCTTAAAGCCGGACTCGGCAATGTCCAACTGCTCCACCTTCTTGTTGAGTTCGGGCACGTCCACCTCCACCGTCACCTTGGGCTTGACGTCTCCCTTGCAGTCGGCACAGTTCTGGCACACCACCGAGTCCTCCACGTCGTGGCACCCTTGTTTGGGGAGGCGGGGCGGACGCTGGCCGGGCACCACCACCGCGGTGGGCACCTTGTTTATTCGGGCGTCGGTGTCGCCGTTGCTGTGTTTGGCATACATGTAATCTCTCAACGCCATTTGTGTGGTTGGTGTGGGTTTTGTTTTTTTTTTGCCTGTTTCTTTGCTTGTCTGCAACCTTATCTCACTAAACTGCGCCGTCTCCTGTCGCTATTTATACCCCAACCACTGTGTTGGGCGCAAAAACAAGAGTGGTTCCACTTTTTTTCCCGGCTGCGCGTGAGGCCAGCGGCCCAATGGGGTAATGCCGCCTGCATGCGAACATCGCCTACGTTTCCCTGCGCGTAATTGCTGCAAATTATATAAACGGTAATTTGTACATTATTCATAACACAGGTGTCTACGTCTGCTGGTGCTGGTGCGATAACTTTAACCCGATGATCATGATCCCGAGGGTGATGGTGAGAAACTTCAACTTCAACCCATCGTCGACCAACTGCTGCTGCTCCTTCTTCTTGCGCTTGCTGCTGCCCGACGCCGTGCGGCTCGAGCCAACCACAAGATGCTTGAGTCGGTTAATTATACCAATCTCGTCTTCGGAAGAAAGACTGTCGCTCGAGACATCCGCCTCCATCGCACCATCCATCTCGTCCTCGGCTTGGCAGCTGTCACCATCGCCTTGTTCGACTTCTTCTTCTTCTTCATCGTCGCTACTAAACTGCTTCGAAGCCCGGAACACCTGCGACCGATACTTCTTCACATGGTGCTGGTGCTGGTGGTGATGGTGGTCGTTGTCGTACTCCATCGAATCGTCCCACTCCTTATCGTCGATCTCATCGTAGTTCAAGTACACATTCAATCCGTTCGAAAAGATCCGCTTGCTGTGTGTGTCGAAATGGTTCATAAACCCATACTCGTCCTCGCCAAGCTCATTCTCAAACGGAGCAAACATCCCGCTGAGAATCCCAACGTGCGGCGACAGATATCGCTTCGACAAAATCGGATTGATCGAAACCGAACGCAATACCCGTTTCTTATGGATCAACTCGTCCTTGGACTGCTCTATTAATTTGGCATCGGAATACTCAATCTGCTTGCTGACACTGCTTAACGCCTTTAACGTGCGTGCCGACTGCTTCTTGGAAAGTTTCCGGATGTTCTTCTTCTGTTTCTGCAACTCAAACCCAATGTACGACAACAACTTTTCGTTGTGGAGCTTCAACGACTGCAACTCAAACTTCAACTTCATAATCTCTTGTCGCGTCATGTCCGTCGCCGGATGCTCCAAAAGTAAACTCGATCTCTTGGACGACGTCGTAGTGGTGTCTTCGTACCCGTTGAGGGCATAGAAGGCGCTGTTCCGGGCAGACGCCTTGACGTGCTTCGCCTCGCTTTCCTCCTCGTTTATCATATCTATTCTCGAATGATGGTCCTTCTCCGGCACTGACGTACTTCTTATCGACAGGTCATACGGCTCGAACTCAACTCTTATTGGTACAATGTCATGACTGTTATATCGAGAATGCCCAGGCTTGGATTTGGAGTACCGGTTCACCGTCAGCGCAGAACTCACCTTGGAAGAGTCGTCGGTGTCAAAAAACCCATTATTATGCGCCAACTTGAGCGGCGATAGCACAAACTCATCGTCGAGCTTGGGCGACTTGAGCTTGGCAGGCAAGGAAGCCCTCTTTTTCGCCACAAGCTCCGGGACGTGTGGTAGCACCGAATCGTCCGGGTTGGGTAATATAGAATTGCGCTTGGATACTGCGGGGAATTCAAAGTTGGTGGTGAATTCTATGGAGTTATCGTGGTAGGTGGCCTTTATGGGGGACGAGTGGTTGTTTTCTAGGTCGTCGGCCAAATAGCTCAATATGTGGGAATCGTCACTAATGTCTTGGTGGTCGGGATGAAATTCGATTATTTCGTTATCGTTCGACGTATCGGCTTCATCGGTGAGTTCGTTCATGGTATGTATGGTAGTGGTGAAGTTGTTGTGGGCGACACTGGCGTTGCTTTCCAAGTCCAGTTCGGAAGCACGCTTGCTTTGGGTGGCCAATAACTCGTTTTCCTTGGTCAAGAGCTCGATCTGGTCTATCAAGACAAGCTTGGAGTTTCTTTCCAATTCAAAATTACTCTGCAATACCTTAAACTCTTTCAACAACTTGTTAAACTTCTCTGATATTTCCAATATGTCCTTGAGTTCGTTTTCGTTTTCGTTTTGTTCGTTGTGAATGGAGTCTTCGCCTTTGGCAAGGTCCTTGTATACCTTGATCTCGCTGGTGAGTTTTTTTATTTTAACTTGGAGGTCATCGATCAAGTCTTTATATATGCATATTTCGTTTGTGAGGAGACTCTTGTTCCTTTCGTAGTCCAGGTGGGTATTCTTCAAGTGTTCTTCCAAGGCAACTAGGCGCTGTTTTTGTTCCTGGATGGTCAATTCCTTGGAGTGCAACTCGAGCTCGAGCTCGGCATACTCGGTTGCGATGCGGTTGTGTTTCAAAAGGAGGTCGGCATGTTGTCGTTCGAGCTTGGTGTGGTCTCCAAGTGTGTGGTTATTGAATGATGCAGTGGTGGTGTCCGGTCTTTTCTTCAACGGCGATGATTGCATGATCAAGGAATTTAGGGACTTCTTGGGTGAGAGTGGTCTGGAGGGGATTGGCAGATTACTGGGATGGGGTCTTAGACTGATACACACATTCTCTTTGTTAAAAGAGTCATCCATAATACTAGGCGGAGGTGTTTTGGTGGTAAAGAACGTGAATAGTTGGCGACACCTAGGCGGCGGGTGGTATTGTTGGGTATTTTTGTAGTGTCTGTGTGATGGGGTGGTAATAAGTGGGAATGCCAACAGTTACTGTTTTCGTCAACAGTGTGTTGCTGGAAATATTGCAATTGGCTTGCACGGATATCCAAGAGAGGTGTGGTACCGTTAACCTCGACTATCGATACAAGTACTGTCCAATAACGACTGGTTAGATGGAGATCGGTGTTTTTTCCCGTTTGTTTTTTTTTGCCTCGCTTTTTTTGTTTGTGTTTTGCTGTTTTGGGACGAAAGCTTGTCAGATAACGGTGTGTTCAGGCCAGGAATCGCAGGACGGCAAGGGGTCGGGCACGTTGTCACCAGTCAAAGTGTGGATGGGGACAGGCAGGCAATGGTAATCCTTAAAAGAAAACAAATGGTGGAGGTTTTTCTGTAGATGTGGAGCAGTCAATAAATTTAAGAAGATCTACAGGTTATTAAAATCATGCAATCATGCCATAATCTAGACGAGCATAAACATTCTGTTAGATGAAGAATTTAGAGACATTGTAAAAAGAGTTTATTTGGTGCCTTAAAGACTCCCGATTTGTCTTGACCGTTGTGTGGGGTGGGATGTGGGCTGTCTATAAGGTTTGGGGAATCACAACCGGGTTGTTTTCACCAAAATTGTTGGAATTCTGGCAAAATTATAGCAAAATGGTAAATATTCTGGGGGGTTTGAAGAAGTGTGGGGGAGTAGGACAGGCGACTCATTTACATTCTCCCCAATGTGGCTACTTTTTGTTGCAGACTGATATCCTCTCTTAAAGTTTCACCATTCTCATTCTATATTTACGAAACTGTATCCAGCCATCTTGTTGTCCCATGGCCATTTAGTATGGACATTTATGGGCCATCATGAATTTCTGGTTACACCCCATTAGGTTCAAATTTAACCGATTAGACTTATATTAGTTACTATGTACATGCTATTGGTGCTGGACGGCATTTAATGCTTGTTGGATGGAAGTCCCTGGACTCAACTTCTTGTTCATGTCCTGCTTCATTATGTTGGCTCGCAAGATTCTGGGATCATTTCTTAACGTTCTCAACAACTGTGCTTGCACATTGGCAGAAACATCAAAGCCCATAAGAAAATGGTGACCCTGGAAGTGTCTTTCCTGTTCCTTGGACATGATCTTGGGCAACGGTCTGGCGCCCAAGCTCGTTATGTCACGGATCACTCCTCTGTTGTTAAGGATCAACTTTCCGATTGTCGACACAATCTTAATGGCCTCCTTGCTGGTCTTGACCGGGTCTGTTATACGGGCAATGGCAAACAACTCGTAGTACATTGTGGTGGGTGTATTTGACGCTAGAACTTGAGTAGTCGCTAGTTGTTCATCAATTTTGAGAATAGGTTTTGGCAAGTCCTGCAGAGAGGTGAATAAATTTTCAGTTACACAAAGTCGATGTCGCTGAACCCTAAAATGTCGCCATGTCGCCAAATCCGCTCGCACGCCCGCGCGCTTGCGCCCGTTATCTTCACGTGAAATGGTTCCATAGAACGTGTAATGAGTGAATGGAGAATTGGCCGGGGTTTATAATGGATTTTGGATTTTGCAGTAGTGTGAGAAAGTAAAGATGGCTACCAATATCACCTGGCACCCAAATTTGAGCCACGAAGAACGTTCTCAGTTGAGAAAGCAACGCGGAGTCACTGTGTGGTTGACCGGCTTGTCTGCCAGTGGGAAATCGACCATCGCTTGTGCGTTGGAACAACTGATCTTGGCCAAGGGCTTGAATGCATACAGATTGGATGGAGACAATGTCAGATTTGGGTTGAACAAGGATTTGGGCTTTAGTGAGGCCGACAGAAACGAAAACATCCGTAGAATTTCCGAAGTGGCCAAGCTCTTTACCGATGCTTGTACCGTTACCTTGACCAGTTTCATCAGTCCATACAAGCAAGACCGTGATTTGGCCAGAAAGTTGCATGAAGCCGATAACTTGCCGTTTGTTGAGGTTTATGTCGATGTTCCCGTCGAGATTGCCGAACAGAGAGACCCCAAGGGCTTGTACAAGAAGGCCAGAGAAGGCATCATCAAGGAATTCACCGGCATCAGTGCTCCATACGAAGCTCCTGAAAACCCCGAAGTCCACTTGAAGAACTACGAAGGGGTTTCCATTGAAGAATCTGCTGAGCAAATCCTCCAGTACTTGATTGACAAAAAGTACATCTAGAAAATAGCCCTTATTTATACATAGAATATACTATTAGGGTGGTACTATTAACTACCCAACTTACTTCTTTAAGCTATCTAATCTTGCTTGTAAGTCATCTTCGTCGTTGTGTCCACCACCTCCACCAATAGCATCAGCCACCCGGCCCGACGAAATGGTTTCCTCGTGGCCAGCATGGATGGCGTTGGGTGTATCTTGTAAGCTGGTGTTCAAGTCGACACCAATCTCGTCCAATACCTTGCCCAATATCTCGTCGACCTGTTCGTCCTCGCCCAATTCGTCTTCGTCAAACGCCATGGCGTCGTCGATGGCATCGTCCATGAACTCCTGTTTCTGGTCCATCATATCGTTCTCCTTGGCAAACTCCTGGGCAATTCTTGACAACTGCGGTAAGTTCATTGACTTGTTCATCCCCGATAATAATCTCGTGGCGTCACGCATCGACGTCGCCATCTGCTGGTTGGACCGTACCGACTGGATTCTCAACGAAATCGCCTGCAATTGCGCCTTCATCGAGTTGAATTTGTTAATGTAGCCCTTGGTACGGATGAGATCCTTGGCCTGGATCCGCGCACTGGCAATCTGGCCCAGTTTCGCCGACTTCTTTATCTCACCAACGAGCTTCTTCTCCTGCTGCTGTAACTTGGTGACCTCGCGCGTAAGTTCACGCTGCGTCTTTTCTAACGCCCGCTGGTTCTTGCGAAGCCGTTCCTGCGGCGTCAACTTCTTGCCAAACGCCCACTCGAATAGCTGTGACATGGATGTGGTGCTAGTGCAGAGGTGCTGGTGCTGGTAAAGTAAGGGGAGTTTTAATTTCGAACGTGGTGTGCATATAGACGGAGATACGTTTTTTTTGGTTTTGTGACACTTATCTGTCTAGCCTACTACTATACAAACATTACTAGTATCAAAGCTTAGCTTCCTTTCCAAGCCCGAGACGGACCGCTTCGGCCGCCATTCCGAGTCCTGCCTGATATCCGTAGCCACTGGCACCGTAATTGTGAATAAGTACTTTGTCGTGGGCAAACTGCTCGCGTTCGACGCGGGCACCGCCGTGTCTGCTCGGTCTGAGGCCTGCAGCAACACGAATGATCTCCAAGTCTTCGATCCGGGACCCTGCAGGGTTGCGTTTGAGGATCTTGGGCAAGAGCTTGGTGGTACGTTCGAGAATATCGTCGGTCTGGATCTTGAACGTGTCTGGCGTCCAGTTATCCTTCTCGAGGAACCCGCCCAAGACGAGCTGGTCGTTGGAGTATGGCCGCTTGATGATGTAGGTACCGTAGTCGTCACCCCACCGCATGACATTTTCTTTGATGTGAGGCGCCTTGATGATGACCACTTGTCCCCGGGTGGGGAACACCAGTTTGTCGTTTACGCCTCCAAGACTGTGGGCTCCGAGCCCGGAACAGTTGTAGACGGTTTTGGTTCCGGCCAAGTACGCCTCTGAGATGTGGGCCAACCGTTTCCTAACAAACGAAACGCCCTGGTTGCGCAAGTAACACTGGAGATTGAGGAGGAAGAACGGACAGTTGAAGTTCCACGAGCGGAACTTGATGCCATACGCAGCTCCCTCCGGAAGCCGGGACATCAACTTGTACTCCTCCAAGTACAGCCGGAGCGAGTCCTTCTTGGCTTCCGACGGCATGATATCAAACAATTCCGTCGAGATGTACCGGTCCAAGCCGCACGCAGGCCCGCCCAACGTCCTCTGGAGCTGCTTCAAATGGGTATATGTGTACTTGTCGTAGGCCAACGTGCTGGGGTCGTCTCCGGTGATACACGAAAAGTCGCCGCCGGCCGTGGGAGACGTGTACCGAATCGATTCGTCTCCGGGCATAAACTCGGCAATCACCGTGATCTCGTTGGCACTCACGCCGTTTTCAAGCAAACTGTAGCATGTATATAGTCCTATGATTCCCGATCTGCTGTTAATATCACACTGTGTCCATAAAACTCCCGCGGTACACTTACCCTAAAACAACAATCATGGCAAGAATGATATAGTTTCCTTGCCCCAAAACTATCCCCACAAAAATGGTATCAGCCAAAAAAAACAATATTTTGAGATCGAGAAAAAAGGTCGTGTCTTTTGCGTAATCTATACCGAGTATCTTTGTCTAACTATCTCTATCGGAGCCATTGGGGCCCAAGAACGCCTGTTCCTGTTCGGAGTCCAAAGCGTCGTTCTGGCGTAAGATCTCGTATAGCTTATCCATCATGGCCTCGGTGTTTTCGCTGTTGACGTCCTCGATCCCGTACTTGTAGATCGAGTAGACTCCATACACGGCCACCAACGTACACAACGCCAACGCTACATAGCCCTTGGGAGTAAACCCTTCAGGTAACGGTGCCAGCTGGACGTTTTCGCCCAGAAGATCGAACCATAAGCGCTTGGACCCGTAGTTTCCGGCAGCATTGCCCACGCTCGAGATGTTGCCCTCGACACAAGCATCGTAGTGGTCTTGGGGAATGTGTTGTTTCTGGATCTCGAGTGGGGCCTCGACAAAGGTGATGGCCAAACCTTGTTCGAGATGCCAGTCGACGTGGCAGTGGAAGAGCCACACTCCCGGGTTGTCGGACTTGAATCTGAGCACGATGAACCCGTTGGGGTTGACCTGGACGGTGTCACGCTGGAGGGGGAAGTCGGGGAACACGTTGTGTTCCGGGTTGTTTGGGTCATAGATGAGTGGATTGTCGTCGTCTTCACCTTCCGGCGACTTGTACAACACCTGAAACGTGTGGCCGTGCAAGTGGAACGGGTGTTTCCCCGGGTCCTGGTTGTTGAGCACGATGTCAATGACTTCGTTGTGTTGGAGCACAAACGTGTTGGTGTTGGACCCGTAGATCTCTTGCGAGGTGGCGTATTCTCCACTTGACATCACCGTGTACAACGTGGGCACTTTGGGAGCGGTGTAGCTGATATCGTTGAAGAAGGCGTAGCTGATTCCGTCGCCCAAGTTGTCCATGGTGAAGTTGAGCTCGACGTGGTAGTCGGCATCGGGCAACAACGCAATCTTGTCGTAGGGCACCAAGTCGGCGTCTTCAGCAGGGTGGAGCAGTGCGATGGCTTCGTCGAACGAGTCGCCGCCATTGGCCAACGGCTGGGGTAAGTCCTTGGAGGCGTCGTACTGGAGCCAGTTGGTCGAGATGATCTGCAATTCTGCCGGTAAGAGGTCTAACATTGGCTGGTCGATGATGTTGACGAAACGGAAGTTCTTGGCCGGGGACTTGGACTTGGTGCGGAGCAACACGCCGTACCGCTGGGCCACGGCAAGATACAACGAGTCTACGGTCTTGGGTTCGACCAAAACGCCATCGACCTCGACAATGGAAAACTCGTGGTCTTCGATGTACAAGTACTGCGATGTAAAAAGCCCGACGTTGGCGATACGGAGAAAGTACGTCTTGTTGGGCTCGACCGACCAGGTGACGTTTCTGGTATCGTTGAAGAGCGAGTTCTGCGGGATGGGCTCGGCGCCGGTGGGGTTGTAGCGGTTCAAGAACTTGGCCATGATATCGGGGCTCTCTTGGTGGTAGTAGTCGGACACCGACAACACGAGCTCCTCGTCAAAGTCGAACGGGAGCTTGGACTCGGGCTCAATGACAAACATGCCTCTCAAGCCGTCGGCGTACTGCGACCCCGAGTGCGAGTGGTACCAGAAGGTACCTGTCTGTTCCAAGGTGAAGTTGTAGGTAAGCGTGGCGCCCGGCGGAACGGGACACTGTGTGGTCATCTGGGGTCCGTCCATGGCGTTCTGGCCCTTCATGAAGAGGCCATGGAAGTGTAACGACGAGTTTCTGTCGGGCAACAGGTTGTGGAAGTGGATGACGACGCGGTCGTTTTGCTTGGCTCGGATGGTGGGAACGGGCCACTGGTTGTTGATCCCAATCATCCGACGGTTGTAGGTGCCGTCGGGGTTGGCATCGACGTACGTGGCGTTGAAGTAGTACGTGTGGGTGTTGGCTGCTGCCGCCAACACGAACAAGAAGAAGAGGGCAAACATGGCTGCTAAGAAAAAGTTATCTGATCAGATCTTTTGTGGGAACGAATCCGAGCAACATACACAGTGCAGGACAAGGGAGTGATGACCAATAGAACTGGTCCAACTGGTACAACAGAACTGGAACAACAGAACTGGTACAACAGAACAGGTACAACAACTAATACAAGACACAACTGAACCGTCAACTCATCCATCGACTCATCATCAACTGATACAATACACCATCTCTACACTCAGTCTAATCATATAGATATACCCATTTCTATAACTTATAATTCAAACGATCTAGGAGCTTCGCCTTCAGGACCAATATACTTGGGGTCTCTCCAAGGACCAAAGTCGTTCAAGTACAACTCCTGTTCAGTGCACTCGGACTTGCCGCCAAACTTGACAGGCAAGTTTTCTGCCGGAATCTGCTTCAACAATTCCTTGGAGTACGACGAGCCCAAGATAAAGATCTTCGACACGGTGACGGGGTCCAAAAACGGCTTAAACAACTTGAATGCAGTGGAAAAGCCGAATGGCGAGTTGATACAGTAGAACTTGCCCATTCTCTCTGGGTAGTAGTCCTGGCCGATGGCCGATGCCTCTCTGACGTAGCCGATGACCTGGTACACCGACGAGATCGAGATGCCCTTCAAGTCCAAGATGGTGCACGAGGTCTCAACAAGAACGCCGGCTTCTCTGGAGGCAGCAGGCAATCTGTTGTTGGTGAACGATTCGTACTCCCACACCAAGTTCTTCAACATTCTGTCCTGGGTGGTGATCTTCAACATCTCGGGCAAGTACACTTTGCCCAACTCCTCAAAGTACACCGGTCTGCCGTCCTTGTCGGTCTTGTGGTAGTACTGGGGGTATAACTTGGCCACGAGGGGCTTCTCGGTGTAGTGGAAGTCCTTCAACACCGTGTTGGTGCCAAACTCTTCTCTCCACTTCTCACACTTGACAAACATCTCTTTGGCCTTGGTGACATCGAACTTTCTGGCTCTCAAGAACCGCAAGAGCGAAGGCTCGTCCAATCTCTCTTTGTAGCCCAAGCCAGTCAACACTTCAAGGAGCTGGGCCAACGCAGTACGTTGCTCCGCCGTCAAGTTCGATGTGTAACCGGTCTGTTCGGTAGGGGCGGACACCTGCGGATAGGAGGCAAGGATTTCTTCGGCGGTAGGAACACTCATCTTGGGTGGAATCTATAGCGGTGGTTTAGCGTCGGGAGGTTTTACTGGTAACTGGAACGTCTGGTTGCCGCCGGTGTTGACCTTTTTGTTTATGGTTAGGTGGAACTTTTTTGGGCGAGGGTGTTTTCTTTTTTTTTTTTTTTGCGGCTGCCCAAACGCACCGTTACGTCTACGGGTGATGCTGGTACTGTACAGGATAGTTAACTATGTAGCTTGCCCTATTATACGCTATAGTTGTTGTAGTCAAAAATCTACTTGCGTAGCCACTTCTTGAATGGGTTCTTGGATGTCTTGATCACGGTGCCGAGACTGCTGTTGCTGAACGACAGCGTCATCGACCCGTTGTTATTGTTGTTGCTCGACGTACTGTTGTTCGACGCTGCCGCAGCATACCCCCCAAAGTCCGTCTGCTGGTCGATGGAAAACTTCAACTTCAAGTTACTCAAGGCATTACTCTCGACCAACCGCTTGAACCCACTGCTCGGCACGACTTCGCTCTCCAAATGCACAAGACAGTTGCGCGTCCCGTCCAAATACGTCTTCGACATGATGTCGTTGGCAAACGATTCCCAGAGCAGCACCGGAACCGTCTCCTTCTCTTTGCCCCTCTCCAGTGCTGCCACCGGCAAATAGTTGTTGGGGAACTCGCAGTTCTCCAAAAAGATCTCCAAGTTGGTGATGTGGGTCTTCAATTTGGCACTCTGTTTCTGCAAATCCTTCAACGTAATGTTGGACGTGATAAAGGAAAAGATATTCTCGTTGCTCCGACAAAGCGACTTGATAAACCCTTCAGTCTCGTTGTCGCCGGCCAAATCCAAGAACTCCGACTTCTCAAACTCTAACGATCCTATCTGGTACACGTTCCGTTCGTCATTCAATAAGATATCGCCAGAAGACTCCCGCGACAGGTCCCTCTCTTGTGTCACCGCCAAACTGTTGGTGGTACTGGTCCGAGCATTGCCGTTGGAAACAGATGTCACCACGGACGAGTTAGACGTCATAACTCCCCCATCATTCTTGGGCGATTGCATGGGCGAGATCACGCTGGCACGAGACTGCTTGAAATCCAACAAATGTATCAACTCCGTCAAACGCAAGTATTTGTCGATCAAGTACGGGGTCGTGGGCAATTCCGACGACGTCGAGTCGCCGCTCAACCCTAAATCAAACCGCTTCACTTCGTGGCTCAAATCTAAAATCTTTTCGTTGAAATCGTTCTTTCTCTCTGTAATCTTGTCAAAGTAATCATAAATCTCCGGTTGGTGTTTGGCCAAAAATCCATTCATCTTCACCAAGTGGGGTTCCTTGTGAGGAGAAAACTCTTGACGGTTGGCCAAGTTTAACAAAATCTTAGCAATCAACGTCAATGTTCTTTGAGTATTACCAGTCTGATGGTTCTTGGTCAAATAAAACAATTTCGGATTCAAGATGGCCGGACAGAAGAATCGCAAGAAAATAAACGCACTCAAACAGTTCAATGCTGTAGTCTTATCTTCGGGATCACACGCTAATTCAACCTTGGCTCGGAAATTCTTCAATTGAAGTTTAATTTGCGCTGGCAAATCGTTTGACGTTATATAGATCTTGTTCCAGATTTCTTCAGCATAGTTGAATAAATTAACATAATTTTGGTCCACGGTTGCCTGAACTAATTCATCTCTTTCACGTTCAACATCGGAGTCATAGTCATCGGAATCACTATCGGAGATTTCATCATCGGAATCATCCAAAGATTTACCCTTTCTAGCAGCCCGCAACTGCAACTTGACATATCTGGGATCAACTTCACAGTTCTTCTTTTCATGAGATATCTTTGCAAAAAAGTCACCGAAAACCTTTTCCAAATATTCTTGTCCAATTCTTAGGTTATACTTTTCCAACGACTTGGAAAAAATCGATGAACCTCTGAAAAGGGTATTGAACACATTGTTAGAGGAAGATGAGCCAGTACCAGTTGCTGGAGCAGGACTTCCGACCGTGTTGGTAGTACCAATTTCGCTGTTTCTTTTGGCATCGCTATTTCTCTTGTTGGTCACATAGTTCTTTCGAGTCATCTTGTCCACGTTGACTAGTTCGGTTTCCATTAATGATTTGAACCATTTATCCTCAACACCTAAACTTTGGAAAATATCCAACATAATCAAACTGACATTTTCAAAATCTGAGGTCGGTACATTTTCATTGCAGAATTTGATCAAATCCTTCATAGGTGCGTTGGTAAGCATGCTCTCCAATGGTTTAAACACACTTGGGGAAAGAATATGATATTCCTTCAACCTCACATTCAAGAGAAGCTTTCCGATGGGTAGATTTGCTCCATCATAAATGGAAAGCCTTACAATCTCATTGTTGGTATGAGTTGGTGCGGCTATCTGTGCGGGACTTCCAAGGTTTTTGAGGGTAGAAATTGAATTATGCTGATTGTGGGTACTGATGCCGTTTACATTGATGACATTGCCGGAGCCTGAACCAACCATGATTGTTGAACTCGTATGGACCTGTTTGGTCAAAATATCAGGTGTCAAATAGACTGTTCCTATCAATTTATCACCAGGCAGGTATGAAGAATCATTAAATGAACATTTCTTGATCAAGATATGGATCATTTGGGTCAGGATAGGTAAATCAGTAGCAAATTCTTCTTTCCAGAACGGATTGCTGTTATGACTGACGATGGCTGTTCTCGACCACGGCAAACCCCACATTCTAACTTCTGCATAAATCTTCCCAGGTGAAGTTTTGTTTGTGATATTGTCAAAGCGGGCCTCAATTATATCAAGGGCAACCTTCTTAGAAACCCTGAAACTCTCACGGTTGTATTTTGATAAAGGAGGAACTGTGTCAGGTAAGCTGTGAGCAGAATGAGAAGAAGTGATGGAATGGTCTGGGTCCTGATATGTTCTATGGTCTGGAGCTTCCGTTTCATCTTCCGAACGCAGTCCCGGCCCATAAGATCCAATGTATTCACGTTTGGCGAAATAGTTGAGCCCAACAAACCAATCTTCCAAATCAATATGTAACGGGAATTCAATCAAAATACGGTGGTAGTTGGGTATGGTCTTATTGTCTCTGGTTAAGAAGGGGGTGGTGTATTGGTCCATGGTTAACGTGCTGGTGGTCTTGATAACATTATTATAGCGTAACTCCTTCAACTGGCCAATAAACAAGACATTTGAGCTGTCAAATATTGAGTGGTGCATTTCCCTGATTTCTGACGACATAATGGACTTGACATCAATGGAATACAATAACGTACCATCCAATTCGGTAATGAAGTTGAGGACACCATTGGACTTCAACACACCCATAGTATAGAACCAACCTTCTGTAACATGAGCCTCATTGTTCTGCTGGTGCTGAACATTCGAATCTTGATTCAAGAATGCCTGTTGCTGGTCAATTTTGGGTTGGTATATGGGAGCTTTGGGTCCAGGGATAATCTTTATATTTTTTGATTTCGAGGGAATTGGGCCGTAGATTTTAAATCGACACACTAATAACTCGTGCGTAACCAGGGATAAGTTTGAGTCTTCGACTTTATTTTCGGAGTACCATTTTTTTACCAATCCTTGAGGCTTGAGGGCCTGCCATACCACCAAAGCACTGATTAAGTTGCCAAAGTTGGACTTTGAAGGGACTTTAATATACAATTTATCATTTTCGAAAGTTTTGATAAAAATTACTGGAGGCTCGTCTGCGTTGCTGCTGGTAGTTGTGTTGGATTCGATGGAGTTGGTTGAGGACTTCTTGGAGATCTTCCGTATTGTTGATTGACGGAGCTGTTGTTGATTGGTCAATGGCAACGAAGGATATATTTGCACGTAACACGATTGCAAGGACTGGAGCAATAAGTAGTGGTTCTTTGCCTCGTCTGATGAATATAACTGGCCGTATTCAGTAATCGATAGCGTGTGTGAGTGGATCCAATTGATGGAATCGGTGGAAACTAGAAAATTGTTCCCTGTAAACAAACCCTTGTCTTTGGCAATGACTTTGCCAAACGCTGAAGAGTATTTCATCGGGGTATGGGGAATTAAGGAACGAGGTTAGAAGGGTAATAGTGGGTAACGTGTGGTGCGCGTCTGGGTTCTGAACGTAGACGTGTCGTTATGGAGAATTAATGAGTAATTCAAGCAAGATCTGTGTTGGTTGAGGACGATGTCAGGAGTGGGGTTCCAGTATTATGTCTTGCAATTAGGAAAACGAAGAACACGTAACAAAATGTAGCTTATTATAGTTAAATTGAAACAGACGAAATCAAACCAATTTGACACCGAAACTTGTAAAAAACACGACCGACGCGATTTACACGATAGTGGTTTCCGATACGTTTTATGGCAGTATGGGGCAATTTACCACAAACAGACAGGTTTTCTGACAGTTTGGTGACGTAAGCGTGTTATTTTTTCCCTAAAGAAACGAGTACCGAGAACCATAAATGTTTTGTCTTTATGGTTGGCATGTAAACCTTATCCCAAACGCACAAAGATTGTACAACAGGTAATTAGCCACATGGCAATTGGGAATTGTTCAGCCAATTACGGCTCTCGTAGACGTAACATCTATTTACTGAAATAATCTATCCTCAAACAAACACACACAACATACAATACAAGACCTGGTACCATGGCGGGAGAGAGAGGGTGGAAGTTGTTTGGTCCTAGGTACGCAGATGCCAGCCGCTGGTGGTTGATCCCTGCATACACCGCGCGTACCAAAAACTTATGCGATAAAAATTTTAAGTCAGTTCACAAGTTTAACTGTCATTTGAACTATAGTAATTAGTCTTGATCTCGATGGATTGGAAGAAAGTGTCCAAGTCATCTATAGTCTGAAGATCCTAATTATTACTCGAGTGGAATGAGTAATTTACTATTTCAAAACTTTGATGGTACGACCGATCAGCCCGCTGCCGCCCAACCACAAGACCACGAATCGCAAGTGAGTCACTATGATGGCCCCACCGACCTCGATATCCAGGCCTTGCAAGACCTAATCGATGACGATTTGGAAGGCCACGAACATCTGGATGCAGAAAAGTTGCCAGAGCATGCGTGTGCTTACTGCAACATTCATTCCTCCAATTGCGTGGTCAAGTGCAACATCTGTAACAAATGGTTCTGTAACTCGAGGTCCTCGACTGGTGGCTCCCACATCGTGACCCACTTGGTTATGTCCAGACACAACCAGGTATCGCTCCACGAAGATTCAGACTTGGGCGACACCACGTTGGAATGCTACAATTGTGGAAACAAGAACGTTTTTATCCTTGGGTTTGTCAGCGCTAAGCAAGAATCGGTCGTGGTAATACTATGCCGGTTACCATGTGCACAGTCTAAGGATATCAACTGGGACACCACCCAGTGGCAAGCACTTATTGAAAACCGCCAGTTCTTGGCCTGGGTTGCAGCCAACCCCAGCGAAGACGATTTGATTAATTCAAAGTTGATTACCCATCAGCAAATTACTAAGCTTGAAGCGCAGTGGCGCTTGAACCGTGAAGCTACGATTGAAGACATCGAGAGCAAAGACAACCAAGACGAAGAGGTGTTACCCATCTTGATGAGGTATAACGATGCCTTCCAGTACCAACGTTCGTTTGCTCCCCTTGTCAAGTTGGAAGGTGATTACGATAAGAATTTGAAGGAATCACAAGCGTTGGAACACATATCGGTGAAGTGGGCCATTGCCTTGAATAATAGACACTTGGCCTCGTTCACCTTTTCTACTTTTGAAAGTAACGAATTGAAGGTTGCAGTTGGTGATGAAATTATCTTACGTTATACCGGTGGTAGCCTGGAACCTTGGGAAGGAAATGGTTACATTGTCAGATTACCTAATGCTCACCAAGAGGAATTTACTTTAGAATTGAACCCGTCAAAAACCGCACCTCCCACTCACCTCTATACCGACTTCACGGCTGAGTTTGTGTGGAAGGGGACATCTTACGATAGAATGCAACAGGCAATGAAACTGTTTGCTCTTGATCAAGAATCTGTCTCTGGTTACATCTATCACAAGTTGTTGGGTCACGAAGTTGCCCCCGTTGAATTTGATATTAAACTACCAACGAGATTTTCTCATCCTCATTTGGCCGAACTCAATGCTTCCCAAACCAATGCTGTTAGATCCGTTTTGCAAAGACCGTTATCCTTAATTCAGGGACCTCCAGGTACTGGTAAGACTGTCACCTCGGCAACTATTGTGTACCATTTGTCAAAGTTGAATAAGGAAAGAATACTTGTTTGTGCGCCATCTAACGTTGCCGTGGACCATTTGGCTGCTAAGTTGAACTTGTTGGGTTTGAAAGTCGTCAGATTGACAGCCAAGTCGAGAGAAGATGTCGAGAGTTCGGTCAGTCCTTTGGCATTGCACAATCTTGTCCAAAAGTCGGCCAAAGGTGATTTGAAGAAATTGATTAGGTTGAGAAATGAGTTGGGTGAATTGTCTGAACAAGACTCCCGGGCTTTGTTTAAATCTATCAGAACCGCTGAGTACAAGCTTTTGAGCAAGTGTGACGTTGTTTGTTGTACTTGTGTGGGTGCAGGTGATAAGAGACTTGCATCTTTAAAGTTTAGAACCGTTTTGATTGATGAGAGTACGCAAGCTTCGGAACCGGAAGTATTGATCCCTATCGTTAAAGGCGCCAAACAAGTGATTTTAGTAGGTGACCATCAACAATTGGGACCGGTCATCTTAGACAAGAATGCTGGCGATGCTGGTTTAAAGCAGTCGTTGTTTGAGAGGTTAGTTGTTTTGGGACATGTTCCTATCCGTTTGGAAGTTCAGTACAGAATGAATCCGTGTTTGTCTGAATTCCCTAGTAATATGTTCTACGAAGGATCGTTGCAAAACGGGGTCACCAGTGAAGAAAGAGTCATTGAGAATTCGATGTTCCCCTGGCCCGTCATTGACAATCCTATGATGTTCTGGGCCAACTACGGGCGTGAAGAAATCAGTGGAAGCGGCAATTCGTTTTTGAACAGAGTGGAGGCGATGAATGTGGAGAAGATCATCACCAGGTTGTTTAAGGATGGTGTCCAGCCCGAGCAGATCGGTGTTATTACTCCATACGAAGGGCAAAGGGCATATATCCTTCAGTACATGACGATGAACAGCACCTTGGCCGACAAAAAGGAGCAGTATCTCGAGGTCGAAGTGACCAGTGTGGATGCGTTCCAGGGACGGGAAAAGGATTTCATTATCTTGAGTTGTGTTAGAGCCAACGACCAACAGATCATTGGGTTTTTGAGCGACTCGAGAAGAATGAACGTTGCGTTGACGAGAGCCAAGTATGGTTTGGTCATTTTGGGAAACCCGCGGGCGTTGTGCCGTAACACATTGTGGAACCACTTGTTGATCCATTTCCGTGAAAAGGGGTGTCTTGTCGACGGTCCGTTGGACAACTTGCAGTTGTCAATGGTGCAATTGAGCCAGAACAATCCTCGTAGTGATGTCCGTAACGGGTTAGGAAAGAAGTTTGGTGCCCCATCAACGGTTGGAGGCGGCGCTAATACCGAATTCGACACCGCCAGTTTGGTTTCGTACGTTGAAGAATCGACAATAACTGGAGGTGTCCATGGAGGAGGTGGACGTGGCCAGTTCAACGCCGACCAGTGGCCCAGCTTGGCCAAGGGCCAGGACTCGTACCACGGAGGCCTGAATCCTATCAACTCCAACTTCTTTTCCAAATTGGAGAAATTGAACAATAACTTCGATGGCCGCTACGGTTCCGGTGGGGCCTCGCGCCAGATCGAAGACGACATACGCAGTGTCACGAGCTCGTTTGCTTCGGGATTGAACTTCTAAAAGGGCGAGCGGACTAAGCGCGAGTACCCGCTAAAGAGAGGAGGGGGGTGGCCGCGGAAGCAGGGGGAAAAAAAAGATTAAAAACTCGATCCGAGTGCGAATGCCGTGGATTTTGACACCGGGGTTTGCCACGCCATCCAGTGACAAACTGTGGCCCGGCATTTGAAGGTCAACGTCTTCTCCTGGCCGTATTTAAGGGAAGTGTAATTCACGGCCTTTTTCGGGAAGTCATCGGTGCGGAGTCCCCAGACTTAGCGACGCTGTGCCGAAGCAAAAAGTTTAACCAGCAACGATCGGCGCGGGATGCGGCTTGTAATTGGGAAAGTGACAGACATGACAACACAAACGTCCAGACGCTGCACCAAAATTTTGTGGACATTAACCCTACACGCATGGTCCCCACCTGCCTCCCCCTAACTGCCACACTACCCCAAACCTTTTATCCGTGCATCGTGTCTCCCCTCTCTGTATGGCGCTATGGCCTAGCCCCTGGCACCGGCCACCAATCGGCATCCATCCGTGCATGTACCTGTAAAGGGGAAAAATATTGTTTATGTCAGATCCCCAAAAACCAGCCAGCACAAAGTACGGCGCATTTGGTTGTAAATTTAAATATAGAACGGTGTTTATTATTATTGTTTTTTTTTCCTTCTTTACATCACTAAATAATTTGTGTGCGACTGGAAAATTAGCTTACTTATAGAGAGACCGATTGGCAGTGTCTCAGAAGGCTTCCCCCTCCCCCATAAACGCGTGCCCCGATGTCTGAGCACAAGATTCACGCGGAGGCGCCCCATCACCTAGACAACCAATACGAAGATCACGAGAAAATCGCCAGCAGTGCATACAAACACTCGGAGTCCACCACCAGCACCGATAGCAACACTCCGGTGCAGCCCATTGATGACTCCACACCCACCGCGGCGCATCTTCTCCGCAACAATTCGCATCGAACAAAGCTTACCACGCAAGATGTGCGCCTAATCTTGTTTCTCATCATCGATGTCAAGCCGTTCAAGTACATAGGCGACCGCGCCCTCACCCAGACCAAGAAGTGGGAGATGATCCAGGACCGCTACGCCGCATACAAGAAGGTGGACGACCACCTGATAATTGTCCCCACCGTCAGGACCCTCCAGCGCCAGTTGGCCACCGCCATCAAGAAGGCCGCGGTCAAGTATCTGTCACGGCGCACCAGCGGCATTCTCGACGAGATCCGCGACACCGACAACAACGAGGAGCTCCTCGAGATCATCCTCAAGAACGTCAACAGCAACAGTTCCCTTGGAGAACTCGAGGCCACGTTGTTGAAACTCAATGACTTGAGCGAGAAACTCAAGAACGGTAAAGCTCCGGGCCTCAATCTCCTCCAGTCATCGTCGGAAAACGTCGATACCGACCTCCTCCCCGAGCGGGAGAAGCTTCTCGTGTCACCGACAAATACAAGACAGGGTCTGGGCCCGGGATCTGGACCCGCGTTTGGCACCGACTTGACGTTTCCTACATTGACCTCGTTCACAGCTACGCTAAATAAGCTTGGCCGTATCAAGCAGCTCCTCGAAGGGTTGCCCCATACGCCCACGCTGGCGACCATAGAGTTGATGGAGAGCTTGGTGAACCAGAGCATCGATTTCCAGACACTGGCCATGATTGAAAACAGCCGCATAATAGAGGAGAGCGACCGAATAATAAGGAAACACCAGGCCAACACCAAGAAAATCCTCCAGACCCGCTACGACCAACAAAAGTCCCAATCTTCCTACAGCCAGAAACACATCACCCTCTTGGTTGACCAATTGCTAGACCACCACGGGGCCGAAGAAACTACAGACCAGCAAGAGTCCAGTGATTACCGTATGGAATTGGTGGAAACCTTGCTTGCCGTCAAAGAGTCGCTCAAGTGATCAAAAAACACGGCCCTGTTGTTGGCCCCTTGTAAAAAAATGTACTTTATTTCTGCAACCACTGACTTTTAATATATATATACATACAATGCAACCGCAACGTTACAATTCCCTCGGGTGGGCTTATGAAAGAAGAGGCTTAAAAAGTCTGCCCCCTCTCCAGCCCCCAGCCCCCAGCCCCCGACTAGAACAGCACCGAATTTGATATTACCGACGGAATCAGGGTAGTTACCTAAATGGGACGACAAAAAAAGTTTGTTGGATGCTGGATATCTAAAAAAATGGGTCGCCTCTTATTAAGGCCGCGTATTTCCATCCATTAAACGCCTGATTAGTCAACTTGCATACTAGGTGATGAAGTAGGTTGGGGATCTAAACTCTAACCGACCCATTTGGCGAAGAATTGTTTACTTGTACGGGTCCTAAATAGGCATTCTCACATTCCCAGCTAGGCCAGTAGATGACGTCTTCATAAACACATAATAGACGTCAATGGTTGCTCGGGCATCTTTATTTCCGCATTAGGAAGTTTTGCTTTTCCCACAAAGCAATCAGTGAGAATTTGCGAAAATTTCGGATTTTTACTGAAATGAGATCGATTTCTCCTTTTTTTTTTACAAACTGATACTGGTTTCGAGGCACGGGACTTTTAATAAAAGTAATAAATAATTAAATAAATTTTCACCATAATCAAGTTTTCGAAACAAGAAAGTAAGTATATGCAAATAGAAATCGTAAAAAACCAAAGAATGGTTGGCCACCAGGTGGAAAACCGCCGTAGGGAATAAATAAAGGGTATCACAAACAAGAAGCTGCGCAGCGCAGCACGAAATAAGAAACGGGGAAACGCGAAGAATGGGAATAAATGTGAAATCTGTAAAAAATGGGGTATAAGATCGCTAGTGTACAATGGAAATGGGAAGGGCGCAGGAAGTTGATTATGGGAATCACCGAAATGTAAAGTAGAACGTCAAGGAAGGGAAAAAATTGGTCGAAAGGGGGATATCATCACACATTAAAATATTTCATCAGCACAATCAAATGGATACAAATCCAGACAATTCGAAATCTTCTTGCTTCAGCAATAAGAATTGATCAATGCCACAGCCAATCAAAGGACTTTCAAACGATTTTGGTTTGCAAAATTGTCCTTCGTTCTCAGAGTATTCAGACTCTGGAGTGAAGCTCTGGTATTGTTGCGAGTTGTATTGCGAACAGGAAGAGGCTTCAGAGATGCTGCCACGGTTACTCACTAATTCGTCGTCGGTCAAGTTGATTGCGAGCTGCTCGTTGAGTAACATAAAGTCTTCTAAACCAAGAGTAAATTTAGTTGGTTGAGCCTCTGGTGTTAACGAAGCTGCATTCGACTGCTTAGTGGCCACGATAGCATCTGCCCTCTTAATTGGCTCGGAAGCAACACGTCTGTGAGTTGGCTTGCTCTTCTTTGGACCCTTGTAAGTCTTGAATTGAAATTGGCCGCTAGCTCTTCTCTTGGGCACTTCAATGGTAGACTTGGATCTCTTGTGTGTGAATGGAATTTGTGTTTCCACCTCCACCGATTCAGGTGAGGAGTGGATTGGTGATAAGGCTTGCGAGATCTGTTGTTGTGCTCTTTGCAAACGTAATTGCTCTTGGGCTTGTTGTTGTAATTGTTCTTGTAAGAACTTGATTTGTTCATGCTGTTGCATCATGGCTTGTTGGTATCCGTACAATTGTTGGCTCATAGCAGACAATTGTTGAGGTTGCTGTTGCTGTTGTGGTTGTTGTTGCTGGATCGAAGTGTGTTCCCAGTTTTGAATACCCAAGTTCATGATGCCCAAGCCCATGTCTTCAGCAGGTTGGGATTCAGACTGTATGTAGTTGGAGAATGAAGAATCAAAAATGGACGACTCGCTAATAGACGAGAAAGACTCATTCATGTGGTGCATGTCCACTAACTGAGTGTCATCGGAAATGATCGAGGTATTAGAAAGAGAGGCAGCCAAGGTGACTGGAGAGTGCTCTGGGGTGGTGCGAGCAGTTGTAGAGTTTTCTTGAGTGTCAGAGAAGTCAGAGACATCAGTCTTGACTGGAGACAAGTCGACAAACACAAAGTCCTTTGGCTTGCCTGGCTTGTTCTTGGGTCTTCTTGATGGAGGTCTTCTTATGGAGAACTTGCTGCCTGCAGCAGAAATCTTTAAAGAATTGTTCATGCATTCCATCGAAGAATTGTTGGAGCCATTGGTCATGTCTGACGAGGCATTGCTGGTGGAGACAGTTCTCTTGACTCTCCATAATTTCTTACCATTGGCTGGTGGTAATACTTGTCTGATGTGTTAGTACAATGGTCTTCATCGATGGATGTTTGTCCAAGAAACTTACTGTTTGCTTTCCATGTTGGGTATCCTAATTGAGTAAAGAAAGTGGCGATGACTTGATGTAGTAAAAGTAGAAAAGACCAGAATTGGAAACGACTTCAGGGAATTCGAGAGGGTATTTATTCAGTTCCAAAATTCACAATCAGAAGAAGGTGTAACATCTCCTAGTGGGGTATAAGACGGAATGCAAAATGTGAGTAATGGTGGAGGCATGCTGTGAAGGCAGTGGTAAAAAAAAAAATCACAATAGGGTTCTTACATTACATGCATACTTCCGAACCTATTTAGGTAAAAGCTATGAAGATATCTAAAAAATATCAACTCCGGTAATGTGAAAGTTGCAAATGATTAAGGTCCTTTTGAGAAATTGGTAAATAAAATATATTGAATGCATAAAAAATAAATTTGATGTTAATTAATTAGGAAGGCAAACGTTCAAAATATGATTGTTCTGTCATGTAATATACATGAAATAGGAAATTTCATTTGCTCCTGACGCCTCCATCGAGCGCCTCTCATTTTCCTCATGGTAACTATGCTTGCCTAATTGAACCTTAAGATGGAAGCATGATCGATTTTTGTTGGCAGGCCCAACAACTCCGAACTTTACCAGTCGATGCGAGTTATATTGGCGGCTTGTCTCGGATTGTCATTCTCTCAAAATCTAATGGATGCAAGAGGGCTACATCTGTGGAGGTGCCTAATTTTGTTAGCACATGAAAGATCAAGGTAACAAAATAATAAATAGGGCCGAAACGGGGCATAGGTGGAGGAAATGAGGAGTAAGGAAGATCAACCTTGTTAGGCCTTCGAGTCGGAGCCTACTATGGCGCGGAGTTCAACCGACAGTTTAAAATCACACAGGACTTTCCTATTTAGTCCAATTAATTAGATTACAATATCACTTCCTATATAGGAAAATAATAACTTTCTCCACTTTCGCACTTTTGGGTTATTTTTTTTTTCGCTGCCTGAGTTGCATCAACGTCGCCGACTATTATGTAGCATATGCTCTCAAACTGGGTTTTTCGTTAGCACCAAATAGGAAATGTAAGGGGGCTTCTCCTCATTTCGGTAATACGGGAAGCCTAATTAGTCGTGATGACATTAGTGAGTGCAGTTTACTTGATTTATTCTGTTGCATTGGGAGGATACACTCCAACACAACTCTATTACTCGAGTATGGTCCGTCTCGTAAGTAACCAACTTGTGCCATTTTTCATGCGTCGTCAAGGTTGTACACTCTACGGATAGTTCAATTACGACTTATGGCAAGACGTCAACTGGAAATGTATCGACGGCTTACCCCACGTCAAATTCCAAATCGGTTCTGTGACCAATAGCATTGTCAACGATTTCGTTTTCACGAGCGCTTTGTAAGTTTTCAACCCCACTTTAAATTTTTTTTGTCTCGTTTAATGAAACAAAGACATTGTGCAATATTGGTGCAGTGTTGTTTCACCTCCTTTCAACACATCCAGTGTCTGCGGCATGTGGGCCTGGAAGATTTACATGAGCCTCTTTCGGATGCTTAAAGGTTTATTCTATTTTATTTTGCTATGTGGGGAAATTAGCTCCGGTTTATTTTCCGGATCGACAACACCTTCATTACAAACAAAAAGTGTGGTTGCAACCTTGAACACCATACATTCGCTAGGTGTAGCGTTTGCAATGAGAAAAACTACGTTGCCAAATTCTACGATTCGCTTACGTTTTGTGCTGGTGAAAGACGTAGAGTGAAGTTGCCCGCATTGTTTCGCGTTGACGAGATCTGTCAGTTTGCGTCACCGACCAAAAATAGCAGAATATGAGCGTTTGCGCGCCCAACTAGGATGTGACACCCCGATTAGGATGCGGCAACTGCAACATATCTATTGTTGGCATATCGTAACCAATTGAATGGTGCATTGATGTTTCAATCAATAATTTTGAAATGGAGGATCACACTCTCGACCAGCACCTCCTTAAAAAAATTGCAATAATGGGTACGAACACAGGAGTGTGTGATTTCGAGCATAAGTGTGTTGATCTGATTCGCAAGTGGTGATCTCCATTGAGAATGTTGATAATAAAATTTTGGTTTATTTTTCTGCATCCCGGATGTCCCACTTTGCTCGTGGAATATTTTCCAGGCCGTGATTTTTCCATCTGTCCATGATGTCGAGATTGCGAAAAAAAAATCAGAGGACAATTGAACACCGACCAACAGGCGCCATACTTGCATTGGGCGGACGGCTTTCTGGGGTAAATTGTCATATGATGTCACAGACAAAAGATAAAGTTTCCTAATTTGTACTGGTAATTGACTACATGAACGATCTCAGGGTAATCTCGTTTTAGAGTACCTGGCACCTTACAGGAGGTGCCAAATCTTTGACAGTAGTATTGGCGTTGGGGTTTACCAAGGACCGAGGTTGAGATATTTTCTTTGCTGCGTAGGCAGACCACCGGAGATACTATCACACGCACATCTGCAACGTCCCGGGTTGCTCGCCGAACCCCGTTTTTATTTCCGCAACATAGCGAAAATTTTCGAACCCCACATTTCGGTCCGGTTATACATAATGGGTTATGTCAATAAAAATAGTCCTAATTAGGCCGCGAAAGGTTAATTGCCATTACCAATTAGAATTAAGGAGTTTGCGGATGTAGGTTACGAAAATAAAAGCCTATAGGCACACTCGTTGTTGCTTAACGAACACTGACCCCTTAATCCAAATACCTCTTTGAAATTCATACGACAGACAGCATGCCAAACTTTAACCTTACATCTAAGTTCCTTCTCCCTGTGTATTTTTTTGTCTTGTGAAAGAAAGCCTAACTATCACAGAACGGAAAGTGGAGGCTCAAATGTTGGGGACCTACTATTTGGACTGGAATTACGAAATTTTAATTTTACGTCCGAGACATGACTGACCTTGATTCCATTCTCATTCCATTCTGATTCCATTAATCTATGTACAAACCAAACCTAAGAAACTAGTTTCAGGTGAGCATTGGGGGGAGGAGCTCTACTTGGAGGATTCGGGGTCACGGCTATTTTCCTCCACCAACTTCTTGAAACGCTCCTTTGCTTCCGGGGTATAGTCCAACGTCCGTGTTTCCAAAGTCTTCATAGTCATCTTGACTCCTTCCCGTTTTCTTCGTTCGATCTCTTCTTGTGAGTGGGGCTCGAACTTGATGTATTCGAAATCTTTGCCGGCGTCCTTCAACACATATGCTCCAGCCAAGACAGCAAGAGTGCCCACTATGATCCTCTGTAAGAGCGGAGGAGTAGGAGGGAGCTTGGACATGGCACTTGGTTAACTATGCCTGTCTGAGGTATGGAACGCGGTGCAATTTTGGATCGAGAAAATATGACGGAGGGTTTTTTTCGGGCACGCGCACGACTTCTAGCGATCTAATTTGGTCATTTTGGGGGCAAGACACTCAGTCACACACCCTCCACCAAACTGTCTACATGGCTGCGTTACCCAAGAGAATAATAAAAGAAACAGAGAGATTGGTCTCGGACCCCGTTCCAGGGATCACTGCTGCGCCGGTAGAAGACAATCTCCGGTACTTCGAGGTGAGCATCGACGGCCCCGCATCGTCTCCATACGCCGACGGGGTGTTCCAGTTAGAGTTGTTTTTACCAGAAGACTACCCCATGTGTGCCCCCAAGGTGCGGTTTTTGACCAAGATATACCATCCCAACATCGACAAGTTGGGCCGGATCTGTTTGGACGTGTTGAAAGACAACTGGAGTCCTGCGTTACAGATCCGGACGATTTTGTTGTCGATCCAGGCGTTGCTAGGTGCACCCAACCCGGACGATCCGTTGGCCAATGATGTTGCCGAGGACTGGAAGAAGGATGAGAAGAAGGCCATCGGGATTGCCAAAGAATGGACTGCCAAGTATGCGGTCAAGAAGGAGGAGGAGGAGCCGGCCAGCGAGGAGCAGAATGAGGCTTAAATAGATATCTAAACTAATACAAGGTTGCACCGGAATATTGACAACGAAAACAAAAGTGGATTGTTTTGGCACCGCTCTGGTCTAGTGACGGGGGCTGAGGCAAAACGGCGGCAGATTTCCGCCGACAAGTAAGACCACCAGGTTACAACTGGTCCACAGAAAATAGAAATATTACAAAACCTTCACCACCAGACCGGGTCGGCAAAACAGCGCACATCCGAGCGCACTGGGTGCCGACAGGAAATAGCGCTGTCACAACCAGCGAAAAGGGGTTTTACCGGCCAATATGCAGCATCCAATGTCCAGTTACAGTTATCAAGGCACTAGACACAGGCACGACGGGGCCAATAAATTTTTGTGCTGAGAAATCGGCCACAGGAGCCGGATGCGCGCACACGCACGCGTGAGTAAAAGTGAGAGGCCGATCCGGGTGTGCCAGAATTGGACACGGGTAACTTGTAGCATCCGTTTCGGCGTCCGACGTGTCCCACACCGACCCGTGTTTCCGTCTGATGACATGCAACGCGTCATTGTGCATAGGCCATCACGTCTGGTCTAATTCGCCGTTACCCATCGGGAAGGATTCTCCCTCTCCTGTCCATTAACACCGTACCCTAATTTTTTTACAGCCGGTAAAGTTAACGTGTTTTTTTTTTCTTTCCTAGGCTTTTTTATTTTTTTTTACTACCTTTGGTTACGGATCATCTTTCATTGGAACTAAACTTACTAAGTTTTCTTTACCAATAGACTCTCTA
Organism: Teunomyces kruisii; assembly: GCA_003706535.2. Classification (NCBI taxonomy): domain Eukaryota; kingdom Fungi; phylum Ascomycota; class Pichiomycetes; order Serinales; family Debaryomycetaceae; genus Teunomyces; species Teunomyces kruisii. The sequence goes on from PPLR02000006.1 coordinate 127,977, forward strand.
TCTTCGTTGGCCAGGGCCCACGGATTCATACACCACCACATCCACCTCCGCAACGCTGTCCGCGTGTGCCCACCTACCATCCTCCACACACACCACCACGCTCCCGGCGCCGTCCTCACTCCCGCACAACTTTATAATCACTAAATCCGTCTCCGAATATATTACTAATGACTACCGACGACCATAATAATTCTTTCCAGGACTCGGATTCGGCCAACGACACGTCGTACTCCTTTCTGAACCGCTCTGTCACCGCAGACAGCTCCATCCCCAGAAGGAACCTCACCAGCGACAGCTTCCACACCACGCGTTCCACCCCGATGTCGCCGCCCCCAGCACAGGCTCCTCCCCAATTCGCCTCGGCCTCCAACACATACTCGGATTCAGACCTCTCCAACCCACCCTCGGCCATGCCCACTCCTAACTTGAACGTCGACCACTCGTTTTCGTCGTCGAGGAAACAGGTTCCTCCACCCATTAACACCGACAGAAAGGCATCGCTCCGGTTCAAACTCGATCCGACCCACGGCTCCCACCAAGGTGCCTCGTCCAGAACAACCACTCCCAATAGCATAACACGGTTCAACCGTCTCGAATCGCCGTTTTTAGACCAAAGTGCCATAATGGAAGACGAAACATACGACTACACCAAACCCCAATCGCCATTCATGCAAAACACATTCGAGCAAACACCAAGCGACAGCGAGGAGTATTACAATGAAGAGGAAGAAGCAAATGAAGTGGCAAGAAATAAGACCGTCATGAAAAGACTCAGATGGGGTACCACTAGAAATAAGCAAGGAAGACCCAAAAAAGAGAACGTCGCCAAGCCCAAGACCCTCAAGGGTCTCTTGAGCCCGAGCGGCAGCATGATGAGATCAAGATCCAAAAGCAGAAAACCCAATAGATTGGACTCGATCAGAAGACCAAATACCATGGAAGAAGACATAATAGACGACTACTCATCCTCTCCCAACGGCAGCACCGACAATTTGTCGGCCCCAGAAGAGACAAAAGATCCCAGAGATAGAAAGGCCGAAAAGAGAACCGTCGTTTTTAACCAACCCTTGCCAGAGGAGTTTCTCGACCCAGAGACCGGCAAACCAAGCACTGACTATCCCCGTAACAAAATCAGAACTACAAAATATACTCCCCTCAGTTTCCTCCCAAAGAACATATTCAACCAGTTTGCTAATAACATTGCCAATATTTATTTCTTAACCTTGAACATTCTTGGTGCATTCCAAATCTTCGGGGTTCCCTCGCCTGCTTTGGCCGCTGTTCCTTTAATCGTCATCGTGTGTATTACTGCATTTAAAGATGCTATCGAAGACTCCAGAAGAACGGCAACTGACATGGAAGTCAACAACCAAACAACACATATATTATCACAGCATGCATCTTCGGAGTCCGGCTACGTCTATGAAAACTACAACGTCGATGACGAAACAGTCTCCGCCTGGAGAAGGTTTAAAAAGGCAAATTCTAGATTGTTATTTAGATTTGTTGGCTCTGCAAAGAAGAACTTGACGAAAGAAGGCAGAGCCCAGAAGATACGGGAAAGACATAACATACAAAATAACATCAACGAAGAAGCAAATGCAAGAAAGTCATTTGATAGTGAAGTCGGCTCTCCCAGAAACTCCTTCGAGAGCCAAATTACTCCTTCTGAGCTGAACCCAAACCCGTTCTCTGATACATTGAGAAAGTCTTTCCAACAGCAAAGACACGATAACAGACGGGCACATTCACCAAGAACACTTAAATTCGCGAAAATGTTTTGGAAAGACGTCAAGGTTGGTGATATCTTGAGAATATACAATAATGAAGAGATTCCAGCTGATGTCATTATACTCTCGACTAGTGATGACGATAACGGTTGTTACGTCGAAACTAAAAACTTGGATGGTGAAACCAACTTGAAGGTGAGGCAAGCCCTTAAGTATGGAACTGCCGGCCATAAAATTACCAGGGCAGATGATTTAATGAATCAGACCTTCCAAGTTGAAAGTGAAGGACCCCATGCCAACTTATATTCCTACGAAGGTAATTTAAGATACCAAGCAGCCGAAGAAGAAAAACAAGAATCTATCACGATTAATAACTTATTGTTAAGAGGATGTACATTGAGAAACACAAAATGGGTTGTGGGTGTGGCTATATTTACTGGTGACGACACAAAGATCATGTTGAACGCCGGTGTCACCCCAACTAAGCAATCGAGAATGTCAAGAGATATGAACTATTATGTCTTGCTCAACTTCTTGTTGTTATTCGTCATTTGTTTTGTTGCCGGTTTGGTCAACGGTTTGTGGTACAGAACAGGAGGAAATTCTCGAGTGTATTTCGAGTTTGGTACCATTGCTGGTACTCCAGCCAAGAACGGTCTTGTCAGTTTTTTTGTTGCATTGATCTTGTATCAATCGTTGGTTCCGATTTCCCTTTACATCACTATAGAAATCATCAAGACTGCCCAAGCGTTCTTCATTTATTCAGATCGCGGAATGTATTATGAAAGGCTTGATTATCCGTGTACTCCCAAGTCTTGGAGTATTTCAGATGACTTAGGCCAAATTGAGTACGTGTTCAGTGACAAAACAGGGACATTGACTCAAAATGTCATGGAGTTCAAAAAATGTACTATTAATGGTGTTCCCTATGGTAGAGCATACACCGAAGCATTAGCCGGCTTAAGAAAAAGACAAGGCGTGGACGTTGAGACTGAAGCGATAGTCGAGAGAGAACTAATTGCAAAAGAAAGAGTCACCATGATTGAGAAGTTGCAAAAAATATCAAAATCCAAGTACGATGAAGATTTAACGTTAGTTTCCGAAGAGTTTGTGGACGATTTGACAGGAGCAAGTGGCAACGAACAAAAAGCATGTAATGAACACTTTATGTTGGCTTTAGCCTTGTGTCATTCTGTCTTGATAGAGGAAGACCCTAAGGATCCAACCAAAACGTTACTTCAAGCTCAATCTCCAGATGAAGCAGCATTAGTGGGTACAGCCAGATCTCTTGGGTTCTCGTTTGTTGGTAACACCAAAACGGGGTTGATTCTCGAGATTCAAGGTGTCAGAAAGGAATACCAAGTGTTGAACACATTAGAGTTCAATTCTACCAGAAAGAGAATGAGTGCTATCATTAAGATTCCAGCAGAAGTTGAAGGAGAGCAACCTAGAGCATTGTTAATTTGTAAGGGTGCCGATTCCATTATTTACGGCAGACTTTCCAAAACCAAAAATGACAGATCGCTCTTGGATCTTACCTCTGATCACTTGGAAGAGTTTGCAACCGAGGGTTTAAGAACTTTATGTATTGCTCAACGTGAATTGTCCTGGGACCAATACCTGGAATGGAACAAACGGCATCAAGCAGCTGCTTCTTCTTTGGACAACAGAGAAGAAAAGATGGAAGCTGTTGCTGATTCAATTGAAAGGGAATTGGTCTTGTTAGGTGGTACTGCAATTGAAGATAGATTACAGGACGGTGTTCCAGACGCGATCTCGATCTTGGGATCCGCAGGTATTAAATTGTGGGTGTTAACTGGTGACAAGGTAGAAACCGCTATCAATATCGGGTTTTCTTGTAACTTGTTGGGTAATGATATGGAATTATTGATTCTCAAGACCAAATTACTGGACGAAGAAATTCAAAACTATAACATTACAAACTATGATGAGTTGTCGGAAGCCTCCTTGATTGATTATATGCTTAGTCACTTTTTGGCTCGTTACTTCAGCATGAAGGGCACTTTTGAAGAGCTTGAAGAAGCTCAAGAGAATCATGATCCTCCTGATGAAAGATTTGGGGTTGTCATTGATGGTGACGCCTTAAAGATTGCCTTGGCTGACCATGATACTAAGCGGAAATTCTTGCTCTTGTGCAAACAATGTAAGGCTGTGTTGTGTTGTCGTGTTTCTCCCGCCCAGAAGGCTGCAGTTGTCAAGTTGGTCAAGGACACTTTGGATGTGATGACCTTGGCAATTGGAGATGGTTCCAACGATGTTGCCATGATTCAAGCAGCTGACGTTGGTGTTGGTATCGCAGGTGAAGAAGGTCGTCAAGCAGTGATGTCTTCGGATTATGCATTTGGCCAATTCCGGTTTTTAGCCAGATTGTTGTTGACTCACGGTAGATGGTCGTATAAAAGATTCAGTGAGATGATTCCTAGTTTCTTTTTCAAGAATGCCATTTTTACCATGGCTTTGTTCTGGTACGGTGTCTTTTGTGACTTTGATGGAACATACTTGTTTGAATTTACTTATTTGACGTTTTACAATTTGGCGTTCACGTCGTTACCCGTCATCTTTATGGGTGTGTTTGATCAAGATGTTGGACCAAAGGTATCGCTTTTGGTGCCGCAGGTATACAGAACGGGTATTATGAGGAGCGAATGGACTCAGAAGAAGTTTTGGTGGTACATGGTTGATGCCATTTATCAATCGGCAATCTCGTACTTTTTCCCCTACGCGTTATACATTAGAGCGTTCCCCAACATGAACGGGTTACCATTCGACCATCGGTTCTTGATGGGAATTATGGTGGTCAGTATCGCGTGTATCTCGTGCAACTTGTACATCATGTTCCACCAATACAGATGGGATTATCTTTCGGCACTTATTGTGGCGATTTCCATTTTGCTTGTTTATATCTGGACTGGTTTGTGGACAGTCAACACCAATGCCCAGGAGTTCTACAAGGCTGCACCTCAGATGTTTGGATCTGCCGCATACTGGGCATGTACGTTTGTTGGGGTTTTGTGCTGTTTGATTCCTCGGTTCTTTTATGACTTTGTCCAGAAGATCTTCCGTCCTACTGATGTTGATATTATCCGGGAGTGTGTCCAGAGGGGCGACTTCGACATGTACCCCGAAGATTACGATCCTACCGACCCCAACAGAGTCAAGATCAGCCACTATCTGTCCGATACCGTCAAGAGAATGAGTATGAGCAGTCCTCGAGTCGGACACGAGAATGGACACGAACATATACACGACTACAAGACCAACGTTCCGCCATCTACGAGTTCTTCTGGAACCGATGTGGAAAATGGGTTTAGTTTTGTCAAGGGATCGACCGCTGCCGGTCTGGAAACGCCGACCCCACAAAAACGCAAGTCGGTGTTAGATGCATTCAGAAGAAAAAGCAAGGTGAAGTCGTATTTCGACAACAGTTCCTTGATTGATACGTACCATAACGCTTCAACCACCGATTTGGCCAGTTCTGTGCATACGGAGGAGATTGCCATGGAGGAGTTTGACACCAATCAGCGTCGTGCTTCGCGGATCTCATCGAGTGGTCGTAGAGAATGAAAAAAATTATAGAAACAATGCATACGAATTAAGATAAAGGTAAGGCAGAGATATGTAGAAAGCAGCAGCCTCGACACAACACAGAAGCGCCAAAGAACCAAACCACCTACAATTCGAGACATGGGACAACCGGTGTAAAATTACAGAAACTGCCCAATTGCGTTCGTGCAACGGCGGGTATCAACGGCGCTTTTTTTTTATTATGGCCGGGGTTACAACGATTGCAAATAATTTACGGGGGAGTGTCTGCAGGAATTTCACCAAGAAGCAAAAGTAGGCCATCGAGTACCAGCCGACAACAAACCACGTCACCGGGACAATTGCTTGAGCAAGACACGAAAGGTCGTGGTGCAACATGAACGTCAGCGGTGCTGCAATTATCGATCGCCGAAGGTTCCATGCCGCCCGCTATTGTTGCTGGCTGGCCACCAATGGACGTGTCTGCAAAATCGCGGTGAAGGTGAAAAATTCCGCAGACGAGTCAAATTGATTGGAAAAAAAAAAGGAAACCGCTAGGAGCCCCAGCAATTGTGCCGACACCAATCAAGTAGGCTCCGTTGCCAATTGGGTGTGGTATTAGACGGGACTAGTTGGGAAAAAGAACATTGCAGTAGCAGCAACTAAAACCAAGTCACCGCAAACTACACTAGAGTCTAAGTTTTGGTCCTCGGAACGCACGTCCCCATTGATCTACTGCCCCAAAGGTGCCTGACCAATGAAAAACGCGCAAAATCCGAAAATCTCCGACATCACCAAAAGAAATTCACGTCCCTCTAATAAAAAAAAATTTTGGAAAAAAAAAATTTTTTTTCATGGTCCTGATCCTCACATATATATAGGGATCCCTCCAGGCAATTTTTTCGTTTCGGTTTTCTTCTTTTCTTTAGAGTATACTCTTCCATATATATTCAATTAAACCTTAACAATGGACAGCAACTTCCTCATTGACTTCTTGATGGGCGGTGTCTCCGCCGCTGTCTCCAAGACCGCTGCCGCTCCAATTGAAAGAGTCAAGCTCTTGATTCAAAACCAAGACGAAATGATCAAGCAAGGTCGTTTGGCTAGAAAGTACGACGGTATCGCTGAATGTTTCAGAAGAACCGCTGCTGAAGAAGGTGTCACCTCTTTCTGGAGAGGTAACACTGCCAACGTTATCAGATACTTCCCAACCCAAGCTCTTAACTTTGCTTTCAAGGACAAGTTCAAGCAAATGTTCGGTTTCAAGAAGGACGAAGGTTACTGGCCATGGTTCGCCGGTAACTTGGCTTCTGGTGGTTTAGCCGGTGCTACCTCCTTGGCTTTCGTCTACTCTTTGGATTACGCCAGAACTAGATTGGCTAACGACGCCAAGTCTTCCAAGGGTGACGGTGCCAGAGAATTCAACGGTTTGTTCGATGTCTACAAGAAGACCTTAGCTTCTGATGGTATTGCCGGTCTTTACAGAGGTTTCGGTCCATCTGTTGTTGGTATCATTGTCTACAGAGGTTTGTACTTCGGTCTTTACGATTCCTTGAAGCCAGTTGTTTTGGTTGGTCCTTTGGAAGGTTCTTTCTGGGCTTCTTTCTTGTTGGGTTGGGTTGTCACCACCGGTGCCTCCACCGCCTCTTACCCATTGGACACTGTTAGAAGAAGAATGATGATGACCTCTGGTCAAGCCGTCAAGTACAACGGTGCTTTGGACTGTGCTAGAAAGGTTGTCGCTGCTGAAGGTGTCAAGTCCTTGTTCAAGGGTTGCGGTGCTAACATCTTGAGAGGTGTTGCCGGTGCCGGTGTCATCTCCATGTACGATCAATTGCAAGTTATCGTCTTCGGTAAGAAGTTCAAGTAAACAACTAGCCCCATAGAAAATATCTAAGCCTTGTTCTGTTTACTTAACGTTATTTATTTATAATAAGTAATATTGTTGTATATATATTTCATATTATTATTATAATAAGTTTCATAAAATATTTAAAGCATTAATTATCATTAAGCTAAACTAAAAAAAAACCTGTTCTCCCTCCACAATAACTCGACCACCAATAGAGAAAAAAGACCCGGGGAGGATCTTAAACCAACTATAACGAGCCATTTTGGAAGGGTTCAGATGAAAAAAAACAAATAATAGTACGATCAAACGGTGACCTTTTCAAAGTTGAAGTAGAGTAAGGTGTACTCACTTCTCAAGTCGTAAAGTACCTTTTCTTGCTTGACATAGCCGTGCTGCTTCAAAATAGTGTCAGCGTTCTTTAAACTCAAGTAGTTTGCGTCCTCGTATTCGTTGATCAACGTCATTGAGAACTTTCTTGGGCTAAAGATCTTGAGCACACGAAGCAAAACATCGATAATGTCCACTGGCGAATTCTTGCTGAAAGGATAGTTTGTTTCGAACGAAGCATAAGACCAACCGGCCTCCGGGGTGATGTGTAACGTGTAGTAGTAACCACCCTGGTTGGCACTGATAGAGTTGGACGAGAATCCACATGGAGCAAAGGAGAACGCATCATGAACGAAATCAAAATGCGTTTTCTTCTTCGTGGGCTCGTCACTATCGTCGTTGAAGTCCAAATTGTCCAACATAGAAGGCGAAGGCAACTGACTGGTCTTGGTCTTTGAATCCGGAAATACAGCGTCAAAGATCGAGTCCAAGTTGGTTTCACTCATAGTCTCAGCTCCAAGGTCGTGGCCCAAGTCGTGCACTTCAACACCGCTGTTGATTAAAGATTCAACACCAGGCTTTCTTGAAGTGACAAACATATTGGCACGATCAGGGTCCAATTCCGTCATGAGAATCTCAAATGTCTGGTCACTGCTCTTGGAGTCACTAATATCAATCTGGCCTCCAAGATACAAGTACCAGTGGTCGTCGCTGTTGAAGTCTCCAACAACATACGACTTCCCGTTGAGAAAGTGCAGGTTCAACAACTTGACTTCGTTTTTCCAATCAGTATGGACATGGATCTGCTTGTCGGGGAACATGAAAGATCTTCTCGAATAAAAGATCTTGTAAATGTTGCTTCCTGTGAGCGACTTCTGGAACTGTTTGTTGACTTTCTCAAACAACAATTCCATGCAAGCGAGCGTAGTCGTGGTACCACAAGTCTTCAAGATGACCTTGTGTGGGAACACAAACAACGAGCTTTCACTCAACAAGTACGCATCCATGTAAGGCGACGACTTCATTGACAACACTTTGCAATTGACCAAGTCCAAGATGGAGACCCAGTTCTGTAAAGAAATGGATCTCAAGCCGTCCTTAGGGACGTCTTTGGGCAAACTGGACTCGGACTTCCAGAACCAGATTTCCAATAATTTTTCTGGTCCTTCAAAAGCAAAGGTGGAATCCAAGTTGGCAGACAACTGGTGATCGACGTAGGAATCTTCAAAGTAGGCAGGTGCAACCATTTTCGTAGGTTTTAGTTTTTTTGGGATTTTTTTTGGGGTTTTTTGGGGTTTATAACAATAATAATCCGGAGATTATGTTTTCTTTTGAGGTGGATTGAAACTTACTCTTGAATAAGGGTGGTTCTTTTGATTAATACTGGTTGAAACGAAGAGAGAAGTAACAAGAAACGTTTCAATAATACTAATCAAGGGATTTTGGGGATGTTGTTTTTTAGTTGATCTTTAATAAAATTACCAATATGGATAAGATCAAGTAGGAGTGATTGGGGTTTGTAATGGGGTGCAGTGGGGGAATTGCGATGTCAGCTAGGGATAACTGAAGGAATGGTGGGCAAATATGTGTAAATAAACAGGGGAAGTTAGTACAGTGAAACCAACAACCCAAAGAAATAATAGGATAACTAGGTTGTGTTATCCAGGCTCAATTAAACGATTAACAAATAGATGATGTCGTGAGGCTTTCTTTGGCATATAAGTTAATATGTGAAGCCTGTCAGTAACAGAATTTTGGAAACCAAAGGGAAATTTAGGGTTCTTTTCCTTTTGGGACGGAGATGGGTTTTGCGAATAAAACCGAGGGTGAAATGCGTTTCAGATGCGGGAAAAACAGTAACAGTAACAATAGCAAGATTCAAATAACACGTCGCTGGCGCTAGAAATGCAATAGAAGCTCAGATAACCGAAGTTCCCGTGGTTGTTCTTGTAAAGAAAACTATTGCTAACGAAAAATTTTCAGACCGATTCTTTGGATCATGCAGTCTAAAAAAGACGCACTCCGATCAAAATTAATTACCGCATTCTGACATATCCCGCGATAAGTCACTGGCGGGGAATTGGGCTCGTTGTGAATTTACCAGGCGTGATGAGCGGCACGCGAGGGTATTATAATTAGGGGCCATTCAAAATAGCAATAGATATAATTATTTATATAGATAGATATATTTATGTATATAGAAATATGAAAACAAAAATGTATAACAATTAATCGGCTAAATACTGGCCCGGCACACCATTGATTATGTCTTAGACACTTGACACAATCTCACTGGCGTTCTGTAACACTTCTACCATCTTCAAGCATTCCTTTCTCTTCTGCACCGTAAGCTCGTTTTCCTTGACCAAATCGTTCAAGTCCTTCGAGTTGTACAACTTCTCCAACAATTCCTTCTGGATTTCGTCCTTGGATCTCACAATCAACTTCAACATGATGGCCTTGGGGACCACATCAGCAACGGTTCTCTTGACAACATTGTAGTAAGAAGAGATCAACAACTTGATGACTTCGGTTTCCATGGTCTCTCTCTCAGTCATGGTACCAGTGGCTCTCAACACAGCTGGAGGAGCTTCCATCGACTGTAATCTCTTCTTGTTCTTGGAAGAAAAGAACCCACCAAAGAAACCATTGGAGTTGTCGTCCTTGTTGTCGCCAGCTGGAGTTGGAGCTGGAGGTTGTTGACTTGGTGGCAAAGGCTTACCAGTCTTAGGATCCACGGCAATTTGTGGTCTGGGATGAAACTTCTCTTCAACAATAGCCATAGCTTGAGAACCCTTCAACAAATCTGGGTGAGCGGTGTTGACATAGGTTTCTTCAGCCTTGATAATATCAATGACAAATTGGTTGGCAGGAATCAAGGCTTCTCTCAAGAATTGAATGAAGAATTGGGACAACTGTTCCTTCAATGCTGGGTAACGAGAATACTGTGGTTGAGCAAGGATCTGCGACAAAATTCTCACCAATTCGTCAAAAATCAAATTTATACAACGAAGAGCTGGTTCTTCCATTCTACCGATCTGTTGTTTAACCAAGACTTCAAATGCCTGAGTACCAACAAACAAGGATGGTGCAGAACCCGAGGTGTTGTGCATAATAGTTCTAATGTCAGCATCCTTAATCTGGTCGAATGGGTCCAAAGCATTGATACCGTTCTTGAAGATTTCATGGAACACAAAGGAAATACGGGCACCACCACTCAATTCCTGGGAACTTAATTCCTTGGACTTACCACTCAAGATTCCGTTATAGTCTTTGGAAAAGTTGGTGATCATGTTTAAGGCAATGGAAGTAGGGGTTTCGGCCAATTCTGGGCCCAACATACTCAACTCACTCTGGTACTTCTTTAACGAGTGCTCGATTCTCATCTTAATATCTGGCAAAGTACCCTTAATGTGGTGTAATAAGATACCGTTCAACTTCTTAGCCAAGTATGGGGTACCACAGTAGTGGGCCTTGGCTTTGTAGGAAGGATGGTTTTCAAAGAAATCTCTTTCGTCTTGCAAAGCATCTCTAATGGTCTTCTTGGATTCGATATCCTTTTGACCTCTGTTGATGACTGGTACATAACCGAATCTCAACGGAATCACTCTACCGGCAAGAATATCGATAACATCAGTACCCTGGTCCATCAAATCGACCTTAGTCAAAACACCAATGGTTCTTGCACCTTCTGGGTCGACTTCTCTGGCCAACTTTAACCCATCCGAGTTTGCCAAATCGGTGTTGGCGGCGTTGACGGATAACACGATGGCATTAGGCTTAGAAATAAACTTCATGATCATGTCTCTGATTTGCTTCTCAATGTCCTTTGGTTGGTCACCAACGGGGACCTTAGTCAAACCTGGCAAATCGACCAAGGTCAAGGTCAAAACGTGAGGAGAGTAGATTCTCAAGTTGATAGGGACAGGAGAGATCCCCAAGTTCTTGCCGGTTTTGGCGTCGGTTTCTCTCACGATTTCATTTCTGATTTCTTCAAAATTGTAGAACTTCTTGTTTGGCAAATGTAAGAATTCACCCCATTCGTCAGCGTTGTTTTCCGACGACTCGCCGTTCTCCTTGACCGAGTTGATCTCCAACAAGTCGACTGAAGGCTTTGGCGACGATCTTCTGTTGATCAACTGTAAGACCAAAGGTCTTCTGGTCACAATACCAGTACCTCTAGGCAAGAAGTCTCTTCCGACTATGTTTTCCAACACAGAGGACTTACCACTGGACTGGGATCCAACGACGGTGATTTGAGGCAAATCAACGGGAGAGCTGGAACCGCCGCCCAAGGGAGCCAATGCGTCCTGTAACTTGTTGATGGTGGAAATCAAGGTCTCGTCCATTTCTGCTGTGTAAATATCTAACGCTGGGTGAGGTTGTTTTGGGTGTTGGCGTTTAGGTTTGGTCGTGACCCGTAACGAGTCTGGGCTTGGTCGTTCACGGGAAATTTACCGGGGTGCGCGCACGACCTTTTCCCCATCAAGCAGCGCCTTCACGCGTGTTTTTAGCGAAGTACCAGTAGTTTATATCTATTATAGAACGTATACGTTGATGTCGAGACTGTCTTCGTAGCGTTGTAATACGGTCTCTGTGTGTTCCCATGGCACGCGGAAGAGTCCGGCGTTGATCTTGGGCATGTTGACCACGATTTTATTTGATGGCGCCTTCTCAACTCCGTCCAATACTTCGAGCTGGCTGACCAAGTGCGTCATGGCCGACGCGGTGTGTACGACAATTTCTGCCGGCTTCAACTTCTTGCGGCCGGCAAAATCGCTGGTGAACAAACACGCTATGTATGTGTTGGCTGTTCCGGGATCTGTGGGCGCCGTCGGGACCAATAGCGTCGTGCCTAGAAGTGCACTGGAGTCAGCAGCATGCTTCTTACAGTGCGCGGCGTAGAGGGCGAACGCCGACGGGTATTTCTTCTTGAAAACAGCAGCAACTCCAGCACCCCATGAACCCTGGCAGTTGCATGCATGTGCTAGCACCTGGATCTTGTCGGTGGTGTGGCCAAAGAGATCGCCCTCGATATAGCTGATCATGGTCGTGTAAGTTTGTGGCTTTTTTTTGCCTCCTAGCGAAATCTTATCTTAGATGTGGTGGTGGCACTACCGGGCAGATTCACCTGGAACGAGGTCGAAACCAGCGTGGAAATGATGTCTGGACAGAAGTTGTGTTTCAATCAAGTTGCTCAGGGTGGCCACCGAGTCTTGGTTGCCATACGGATCTCACCTTACGGCTCTCTGGTACAACAAGACCTGGAGCGCTTGGGGCCCTGACCACTGAATTGCTGCGAAAAAAAATGTATAACGGGTCTTTACTGGGTTGGCTGCGCACCAAGTCACAATTGGTACACCATGAGAAGAAAACCAGGTCCCTACTGTAGGGTACAGACACATGTCCGTTCCACCACCGTTTGGCAAGCGACTTTCTTTTTGTACGGCTGGTGTTGCCGAGACGCCGAACCCCGCGCTGCCACGGCGATCGTGTTGGTGTAACTCCGGCGAATCACGCCTATAACCGTCCATTTCCGCGCGGTTGCGCGCGATTGCCAGAGCTCTATAAATTGGGACCTTTTGCTTTCTTGATTAATAATCAAACATCTTCTTACCCATGTCTGCCCCTATCGAAGCCACCGCCTTTGTGCTTAACGAATCGCCCCAAAAAGCCGTCAATTTCGACTTGAACGACGAAAAGTCCACATTCAAGCTCGTTCACAAACCATTGGAATCCCTCAAGGACGGCCAATTACTCATCAAGACTTTGTACTTGTCAAATGACCCAACTCAAAGAGGATGGATTCAGAAGGGTGCCGATCCAGACAGAATGTACACCAGACCGGTGTACCCTGGCGAAGTCATGAAATCCTTCGGTTTGGGTGAAGTTGTCGAGTCAAAGACCGCCAAGCACAAGGCAGGAGATATCATTACTGGCTTCCTTGGATGGTCCGATTTCATTATCATTCAAGAAGAACAAGCTTTCAACACCATTCCTAAGTCTCAGCTTCCATTGACCTATTTCTTGGACATCTTGGGTGTCACCGGGTTGACTGCCTACTTCGGCTTGCTCGAGGTTGCCCTGTTGAAGGCTTCTGATGTCATTGTGATCTCTGCTGCTTCCGGTGCAACTGGTTCTATGTGTGTCCAGATCGCCAAGCACGTTATTGGATGTAAGAAGGTCATTGGGATTTCCGGGACCGACAACCTCGAGTATGTTAAGTCTATTGGTGCCGATTTCGCTGTCGACTACAAAGACCCCAACTTCCACGAAAACTTGAAGGCAGCTGTCGGAGATGACAAGTTTGTTGATGTCTACTTTGACAGTGTGGGTGGCAGTGTTTTGGATTCCCTTTTGACCTTGGTCAAGCCGTTCGGTACCATTGTTGCTTGTGGTGCCATTGCTGGATACAACGATTCCTCGAAGTCTGTTGTCACCCGTTGGAGTCAGATCATCACCAACAGATTGAGTGTTAAGGGTTTCATTGTTCTTGACTATAGAGAAAAGTACGAAAAGGCTGTTGGCGAGATCTTGGGCTGGATTAAGGAGGGAAGAATCAAGACAGGCGACTCGTTTGCTACAATTGTTGATCTTTCTGAAAAGGACCAGTTTAGCAAGGTTCCTGAAACTTGGGGAAAGCTCTTTTCCGGCAAGGGCCCAGGTAAATTGTTGACCAAAATTGCCAACTATCCATAAACAGCGTATTTTCATACTGCAAGTAGTTGTTTTAATACTTCACAAAATATATACATGTGTCTATCTGACATTGATACTATGCTTCAGATCTTTTTATTTTAATGCTATCGTCAATCTTTCGCCTGCCGATCCGTGACGTACCCCGTTGAATCTGAACCCCTCTTCACATCCGGCCCCAAACACGTCTTGATGGCACATTTCTTGAGTATCTCTACCGCTGTCGTACGATTGTTCTTCGTAGCTAGCCTCGAAGGCCAAGGTATGTGGTGCAATCTCGGTTTCTTTTAACAGTTCGGGAAATCGATCGTTTGGCTTAAGCATGAAGAACTCGATCCGGTCTCCCTTTTCGAGCTTGGCCTCGGGAGAAAGTGCTATGATGTTGGCCTTGGCGCCCCAACCACCTCCACCTGCAATCACTTCGTACTTGTAGACTGTAGGATCGTCTTTTTTGTACAATTTGACAAACACCTGGGTGTCCTTTGAGCCTATGCTCATCAAGGCATCGTTATTTTCCAAGTATCCCGCAGCCGACTTGTTGTTGACGGCTTTTGCGAGATTTCCAACGCAATCGGTGATGTAAAACGGTTCTTCTGAAGCGTAGTCATACAACGGGGTCCAATGGTCCAATACCTTGGGCTCAACATTGGTCGGCACAACACCGCTAGGAAGAGTGATGTCAAGTTCGCATAATGTGATGCCGTTGTTGGCCACTGGGCCTAGTGATTCGGGCTGAAAGAAATATAACGTCACCAAGTTTCCCGTGGAGAAGACGGTATTGGCCAATGCTAGCTCCACAGTGGCAGTAGTATTCAACTTGACACGCAAATTCGACGCAACATTCTTCCAATTCTTTCTTGCCACCACGATGTTGACGCCATCACTTTCCTTGGGCTTGTTGTTCAAATCGTCACGGTCTTCCAAGGAAACCGTGCGGTTAATAGTGACGGTTTCTTCGAGCCACAACTCGGCAACTCCGTTTCGGTGGAAGTTGGGAACCATGGAATCGACACCGGCTACCACCACTTGTATGTTCTTGTCTTGATACGCCAGGATCGATTCTTGGATAACCTGTGGCAACACCGTGGGTGTTGCAAGTAACACCAAAGACTTCGCCTTGAAATCGGGAAACTGGAGTTTATATTCAACAGGATTCACCACAGTCTTCATCTGGACACCAAGGCTATATCTGACACGAGATGTCGACAAGCATCTCTTGATACCCTTTCTCCACATATCCTATCTTAAATCTGACTTTATGGAATCAGTGCGCAGAGATGAAAATTTATGTCTTATATTTTGCAACTGGGATTATGTACAGTATATCTATTCCGCCTCCACCTCCTCGATGGTTCTCTTTTTTGGAAGTTCGGTATCGTTTGACTTTGCCTGTTCCCTGGCTTCGATCTCCTTTTCCTTTTCGACCAAGGGTCCTACTTTTTCCTCCATCGACTTCAACTCCTGTGCAACATTCAACTCGCCTCCATTATCAAACACCTTCTTCAACACCGGGCCCCAAATTCTTTGGTCCTTTTCAGTAAAGTCCTCCATGTTGAAAACGTTCTTGCCCAACTCCCATTCGGATTGCTTGGATCTGATCAATTCCACCATGTATGCTGAAGACTCCAACGCTCTGCCAAAGTCGCTCAACAAACTTCTGATATAGGTTCCCGATGAAACATCAGCAGTCAAGTGAAACATGGGCAACTTCTCTGGAAGTTCTTCGCCCTCTTTTAATGCTCTCGACTTTCCAACTGTCTTTGGTTTGCCGTCTTTTTCGGCACTCTCCAAGAATTCCGACGAAAAGTATAATGGCGAGTCGTTCAAGGTTGGGTTGTTTGCCAAGCCGTGTTCCTTTGGCAATCCATCTTCGCCAATCTCGCTGTGTAATCTGGAAAATTCGTGGTCGGTGTTTAAGGAGTCTTCTTCGTGCAATTCAAGATTGGTGACCTCGATATCGCGGACCTTAATAGCGGTGGGTAAGGGCATGCCCTTTCTGGCGTATTCATACAATGGTAACCCGTTGACCTTCAATGCCGAAAAGATAGGTGGAGTTTGTTTCAAATGTCCGGTGAACTTGGCCACGGTTTCCTTGATCGATTCCTTGGTGATATGGTCAATAGCATTTTGGGAAATGATTTCACCTTCAGAATCACCTGTCGTAGTGGATATCCCCAACAAGGCCTTGGTCTTATACTGCTTCTTGCATTCGGACAAGTAGTACTGTAACTTCTTCGTTCCGGCACCAATTCCCACCACTAGCACGCCGCTGGCTAATGGGTCCAAAGTTCCACCGTGACCAATCTTGACCTTGAGGGTCTTGAGCTTGTTCTGCTTCTTCTTCTCTGACCATCTGCTGTGTTTCAAATCATCACGCATCTTGTTGCGGGCTTTTTCCAAGTCTTCGTGGAAAACATCCGATTCGGTGAAGATCTTTTGTATATGGCCAATGAACTGCGTGGACGAAACCCCTGAAGGTTTGTTGACTGCAAAGATTCCTTCCATTCTCTTTGGCCTGAACCTGAATAGCATCAACGTTTTGTGATGGAGACTCATCTCAGAAACTTGGACTCAAACGGTGTCCTGTATATACACCAGAGCGCCCGCGCCCCCGCTAAGGTTTCTGGATCTGAACATCAATCTGGCTTGTTAGTATAAAATCTACAGTAAAAATCACAACGGTGGTGATACTTACGGAAAGATATGCCGTTCTTCTTGGAGAGATGAACTGTATGTCGGTGTGGTTTTTGTTGATGGTGGTGATGTAGTCCTCCAATTCTTGTAATTTCCGCTTCGAATTGGTGCCGCGGACGTATTTGTTGAATACCCGCGAGTAGAGGGTGGCGGTGCCTATTTCTAGGCAGCCATCGACAATGTTGGCGAAACTGTATGGATTGAACGCCAGTAACAACAACTGGTTGATCTCCGTAATGATGCTGACAAATTCCGCAGCGCTCAAATGGCCAGGCACCAATGGAGTAAGCGACGTCTGGCCAAAGAGATTCTCGTCATAGATACCCGCTGGAGTGAATTCGGTTTCGTTAGTAGACAATGCTGCTGGCTCAGACCCGGGAATGTATGTAGAAAACTGGGGGATGATGTCCAGCAACTCGTTTGTGTCGTAGGTTCTCGGTATCCTCACGATTCTAGTCGTGGCGTAGATGGCAGAGTCGCTAGCTACGTGGTGGTTGGGGAAGTGGTTGATGACGAGGGATGCCTCGTTGGTGCTGGCTGAACGGTTCGACTTGAAATCGGAGATCAAGTACTCATGGTGGTTAAAGAAGAGGAGCTTTTCCTGTGGTTGCTCGCTGGGTTCAGAGCTTGCTGGTGGCTGGTCGTTGTCTGTGGGTGGCTCCATCGTTCCAAGTATAATTATAGATTCTGTGATTTAAACACGTCTGATTCTCTATTGCACCTCGAAGCGGTACACACTTTTGATTAGTTATTGATTCGTGATCTCAAATATCGGTGTTTTTATCTTCAGAAACAGTTATTATTTGTAGTTTTGTAAAATATTAGTAAATGTTTATATTTTGGCCGGACCTCAAATTTCTAGTATTACACCAAGTAAGATATCAAAAAGTGAAATGCTAATAGTATTGTATTTATACCTAATTCAGGGTAGGTAAACAGATCACACCAATGATGCTTTTGCAAAAAAATCAAAAAAAGAATGATTTTGCCCAGGATCGAACTGGGGACGTTCTGCGTGTTAAGCAGATGCCATAACCAACTAGACCACAAAACCATTTCTGACAAAATTAATTTTCTGTACACTTAAGAGAGAAAATAGTACTGTATATATTTAATAGCCTGCACACAATTACAAATCCATTGAGAGCTTGAGCTCTTCTCATCAGTATAAATTGTAGAAAAAAACTAGTTCTTTTTCTTTACTAACCATGCAACTTGTAAGTACCATTTTTTATCTTGTTTAGGATGAGTTAGAGTCGGAGGACTCACCATTTATTAAACCCAGCTCAATTGATATTTTGTTAATGAGAATAACTTTTATAGATAACTGAACCAAGATGAAACCCATTTCCAAACGAGAAATACTAACAACCATCCAGTGTGTATAACAATACATGAACTAATACCGAAACAAGAATCTAAAATTGTACTGCTACTTCTTTAGCAACTGTAGAACGTTTGTAAGACCCATGAGCTTTGCTGTTGAAACTGGACTGCCAGCCACTACACCCACTACCATCCTCCTGGCAAGCTCCACTGTAGTAAGATTTTCTTGCGAGTTTGCAAAATTTTTTTCAACACGACCAATTAAAGTAAAAAATTATCACCAAGTACTAGACACTGTAAACCATGCTTCCGCTTCGTCAAACGGTGTACAGGAACTTGACACGGACGAACGTGGCTCGCGCAAGAGTGCCTGCTGTATTGGTGCGTTTGCAATCGACTGTTCTGAGCGACAGTGATGTCAATGCTCCAGCACACGAATCGGCCAAAGAAGTCCAAGTCAATGAAGTCAAGGGCAATGCCTCGAAATCCAGACCTGAGAAGAAATCTACTGAAAAGTCACAAAGAAAAAGATACGTCAACCCCAAGCTCAGAGATATTACCGAACAGATCCGTCAATCCGTGAAATCGGCCACCACCGACTTGTCCGAAAGCGTCGAGATGTTGCAGGAAGGCTTGTCTTACTTGAGAGAGATCCAGGTTGCTGAACAGATTGACGACAAACAATTCTTCACGACATTCCAACCCACCGTGACCCAGCTCCTCTACAAAGCCTTGGACCCCAACGTCTCTTCCGGAAACAAATCTGCCCAAGAGATCTTGGACCTCTTGATTGAGTACAGAATTGCCCACACCTACCACTTCACCTTGTTAGCAGTCAACAGTTTCAAGAGCGGTGGCGACAAGATTGGCATTTACCGTGATATTTTGAAGCTTTGGGTTAAGAACATCGAGTACGAAAAGTCGTTGGATTCGATTCTTCCATACCCATATGTCATCAGAGACGCCGGCTTTGAATACCGTCCGTTCTACTTGCCTAACTTGGCCTACTTTGCCTTTGTCCAGTCTTGCATCCAAGAAGGAATCACCTACAATTCGGAAGATGCCGCCAAACTCTTGCAATCCGAAAACTTGCCACGTCCATTCCTTGTTAACCGTACTCTCAGCGACTTGAACATCAATAACTTCAAGGAAGAAACTCACAGATTGTTCAAGACTGTACAGACTCACGAAAATGACAATTTGGACCCCAACGGACCCGTTGTATACAAGAGAATCGGCACTGCCGCCGAAAAGAAAGACATCAATGCGTTGAACGCCATCTATAATGATATCCAAGTGGCTTCCAAGTCCAAGAATACCAGTATTTCAGAAGAAACGATGGCCAGACTTATGAAGGGTTATTTGGATGCCGGAAAGTCTGATGAAGTATTCAAGATCTTCCAGCTCATGCTCACCAAGGGTGTTGAAACGCCCGCCATCAACACATGGGAAATTGTGCTCAGAGCCATGGGAAGCCCAGCCTACATCGCCAGACAGGGCAAGAGAAAGGAAATTCTCACCGAGAACATCGAAAGAACCATTGCAACCATTGTTGCCAATAAAACCGATATAACTGCCAAAACCCTTTCTATTATCGTGAGTTGTTTTGCCAACTTGAACAGGTTCGACAAGGTAGACGAATACATTGAAAGATTTAGTGTCAAGGGTGACGGTAAGTTGCCTATCATTTCGCCTACCAAGAATAACATTTTGATTGGATTACTCTTGAACAACAAGATTACCGAAGCTGAACAAAAGTTACAAGAGTTCATGAATGACGGATCTGGATACGTTCCAATCACCGCTACCATGAACACTTTCTTGGACCACTACGCCAAGGGCAAGAACTACAAGGAAGTGGAAAACATACTTCAATTCATGAAAAAGTATAACATTCCAGAAGAAGTGGCCACATATACAACGGTTATTGATATCTTTTTCAAGTTGCACCGTGAAAAGGGTTTGGTTCCAGACGTTGACCAAATTTTGAACGGAATCACCAAATCCAACAATGTCCAATTGAACGACTTCACTTTCACCGCTTTGATTGATGGGTTGGTAAAGGATGGATCCAATATTGAAGCTGCCAGAGATATCTTTGCCAGAGCCTCCAAAAAGTACAAGACTTCTGCCCAATTATACACCTCAATGTTGAAAGGTGAGTTGGACTACGGGTTGGTGAGCAACGCCCAAGATCTCTTTGACACCTATATCAAGAGGATCAATAACGATACCAGGGTGTGGAATATGATGATCTACTCCTTGCTCGACAAGCATGAAGACCTTGCGTTGGATTACTATCACAAGCTCAAGGCCCAGAGCAGCTTAAAGGTGGAACCAAACGCATACACATACTACTTCTTGCTCAACCATTTCCTCAAGAGAGGCAACAAGGAAAGAGCCCAGTTTGTCATTGACGAGTTATCGGAAAAGAAGCTTTCGCAATTGGGTACCGAAGTGCCCAAATTGTTGAACAGTGTCAGAGACAAGTACGACATTAGCACCGGCTTGTTACACGAACTCTCGAAGGCATAATATAAAATCTCCATGTAAATAGCGCCATTTGTTAATAAAGTGTATTAAATGCATCAAAATTTTAAAAGTATATACAGAATAAATTACGTGGTCAGTTAATTGTCATCAAAATCACCCATGGCCTTCTTCCACAATGGATAGGACCAGTGAGTGAATCTGTCTACGGCGGCCCCAGGACTGTCCAAGGCGGGTCTCGTGTCCAACATGAAAGCTGGCATGCCGGTATCTTCGTCATCTGGAGCACTGTAATAATCAATGACGTATCTGACTTGTTTCCAATCCTGGCCACGGCCAGTAGATCTCAACACAGTCCAATCGTGTCTGTCAAACGGAGGCTGGGTGTTGAATGTTTCAGGGAAGAGCTTACCCAACCACAAGTACATCTGGGCTCTTGGAGACAAATCGTCAGGTCTACCCGTGAAACGTAACAATCTTGGTTCGACCTTGGTTTCGGCGGTGTATTTGTCTTCCCAAAGCAAAATCTGTTGCCAAGCACCTTCATTCAAGAAGTTATGAACGTCCACCATCGACTCGACAGCGTCTTCCGGGATGTCCTGGGCCTTGCCCTTTCTCAACATGGCATTTAACATCTGTTGGGGTGAAGGGTACTCCCAAGTGCCCTGATCAGAGGTCTCGCCTCTAGGAATGGTGGAAATGGTTCTTTCGGTGGATAAGGTGACTTTTTGGCCCGGGGCTCTTTCGGAAGAAATGGCCATGGGCATGTTGTTCAAAGGGTTCAATACCTCATCTCCTCCCTTGACTGGACATTGGGGTGCGGCAGAAAACGATTTGTGGTCAACCGGACATTCGCTTGGTTTTTGTGGTATAGCCGTATGGTCCACAGGACACTTTGCTACAGATGCAGTGGTAGTACTATCAGCCCAGAACCAGCCCATCTTGCCTGTATGTTTTAGTAATTGCTTATCTTTTGTGGTGGTGATGTAATGGAAATTTTTCAGTGTGAACATTTCTTTTTTGGGTGCAGAAATCTCACGTGCGCAGCCATACCGGGAGAATTGATGCGGTGACGACGAATAGTGGGAGCAAAAAATAGGACAATAAAGAATAAATGGACAATAGGAAATGAGGAAATAAAGGTTTACGATGAGGATAAGGCCACATCTACACGCTTGAACCACACCACATCCAAACAGGGTAAATTTGAATTATAGCCTGAAATATCTAATGTAATCAGGGCTAATAAAGCGCAATTGCTGAAACCCACCCTGGGGGTGGGGGCACGGAAACGTTTCTCGGCGATCGAACTTCGGGATCTTTTCACAAATTTCATCGACACTTTTGCATCAATGTGGTGGTGGGCAAAAGAAACACAGGAGACGTTATTTCCACATTACAAAGAGTGCTATTTTCCTGTTGCCCACAGTGGTATGGAGGGGGAGGGGCGCACCCAAGTAAATTAGCTTCTGCGATGTGGATAACAATACGGAATAATTTGGTGCGAATTTCACCTCCTTTTTGCAAACTTTTAGTTATTGCACTTCGGGACCCTTTGTGGCAGCGGCGGCCCCAGAGATCATAATTGCGGTAAACGAAAAACTGAATGTTTCGTATTGTGAGCCACTTGTGATGGGCGTTGCGGAGATCGGCAGGGATTGCTCAAGAGTTCTTCTCTAAGCGGCTTAATTATCATTCTTGTGACAACCACATATAGCTATTTTTTTGCACCACAGGAGAGTTAGTCAGTACCCCTGCTATCAGTTGAGTTGGAAAATTTTGTGGTAGGGCGGACGATGGAGAAATTGGCGGGGTCGCAACGTTGTTACCGTCGACTTTTCAAAGCAGATTGAAACGGAAGAAAAAACGCCCTCAGCCACCAGACTGGATTGAGCAAACGAGCAGCGTTTACGTAAATGCCGTTAATCGGCGTGTAGGCCAGTGTGGTTTCTTAGCAAGGTCGACACCATTGTATACCTTATTGTCACGAGGCTCAACAGAGGAATCGACATTTATTCCCAAACGAGACAATATTGACGCACCTTGCTAACCAGGATATAATTTATTTTATTTTTCTTTGGACTATATACCGGCACAAAATACACCATTGAAGAACTTATAGCCGACTATTACTTTATGAATCAGGGAGCCGGGTTGGCCCTACCAAGACGTAATTGTTGTTACATCGGGTGAAAATATGCGATAAATGCAGATCGTTCTTATGTAGGCAGGTAGTGTTGGCCTTGGCGGCCAAAATTGTGATTTTCCTTACCCCCCCTATAGGATCTTTCTCGATCAAATAGTGGAGAAAATAGGAGGAGCTATTTTCCTGAAAAATATGATTGAATCACAGTTTATCACAAAAAATTCTCGACGAATCGAGCCTTGACCGCGATCGCAAAAATGAATCGACCGAGCTGGTAAGGTCCCCCTGCACACAATCCAGTGTTGAGCAATCAAAAATAGTTGGTCTGTCCATTGCAGGCGGGCCGTGCCTACATACGAAGCGGCAAAGTCGGCCTTATAAGTGTATTGGTGAGGCGCATATCCCGGCACGCATCTTTGCTACTTATAGGGGCGTCTTCTAGCGTACGTACACCATACAAGACGAAACAAGACGAGCAACGATCCGGTACCCGCGCCGATCAAGTGCCGACATTTTTTTTGGGGCCAACCACAATACTTTTCGCCCCACGGCGGTCCCAGTTCCGCCTTGAAAAATATCTGATACCAGCCCCCCCCACCCCGCCGGTGCCATTCTACAAACCAAACACAGTAGCCGCTCACTCTAAGCCATCCCGGCTCCTGGATGCCAGTGTCAATAGAGGAACAAAGGTACCCAATTAAATAGCTAAAGTTTAACCGTTGCAAGTCACTTTATTGCTGTGTGTGTTATGCACCTCTCTAAGCCGTAGCCTGATGCTATAAGTCAACGTAGCTACGTCGTCATTTTCTAAAACAATCTTCTCTCTTGAAATGGGGCGGGCGCGCGGCAACTTTTGCTTCACCAGAAGGACAAAAAGCTTGTCCTACGTCTCAACAGGCTGAGTGCGCTCTGTGTGAGTTGCACTTTTCTGCAACGTGGTAATGGCATTTCAAGTCGGTAGCTGGGTTAACCTACATTGTATGGCACCAAACAAGGTTTATACAAAGAGGCGTGAAACTTCCCCGAATTGGGTTTAGTACGTCAAGAAAAAAAATACTTCCTCGGACCCCGACCTCGTGTTGACTGAATACGACTTATTTCGGGATCCTAAAACTAACCTAAATTTCAGTTTGAAAGATGAATAGCGCCTAGAAGTGAAATAGCGAACTAAACAATTGCGCTTGAAACTTGTTTTGACGCCATACCCTTTATCGCTTGCGCCTGTCCGAATCAAAGATAAGGTTACGGACATTAAACAAAAAAAAATTAAGGAAATAATGGGGGTACACCTTTTGCCAGCACATGAAGTATATGATATTGCAATCGACATATGATCGGTGCCCGCCCGCCAAATACTGTATAATTGTATGGCTTTCTCCAAAAACAGCTTTTTGATTACCGCCCCAGAGCGTAATCTGCAATTTATCCGAATGCGTAATTCTACTAATTTGGAAATAAACATGTCTACGACTGATAAGAATTTACGAAGCGCACATGTTACGAGCCCCGATAATAAAAATATTTTAATTACATCACAGGACGTGCAAGAGAAAAAAGTCGGTCCGGGGTAGAAAACGACATTTTTTTCAAGATTTTCACGTGATAAATAAATGCCATAAAGTCGTTCCTGTTCGTCAGTGGGAGTATCACTACATCTCTCTATCGCGCAAGGAGTTGTAATGTTCACCCAACCCATACGAATGCTTGTAGAAGCCCAACTTCAACTCTGGCTCTTGGCCGGCGTCGTTAATCGTCATCGTCGAGGCACCAGCAATATATATACTAATTGGGCAATCGAAATGCTTGGCCAATGCAAGAATTTCCATGTCAGATCCCCACATAGCGGTAGTGGTCAATTCGTGGATATAGGTGTCAATGTCGCGAATTTGCATAGTCTCTTCGTCAAACAAAAATGGGATAAAGTCGTCTCTGTTTTCCGAGATGTAGGCTGCTGCCAAGTCTCTCAATTGTTGAATATCGGAATTCACCTTGTGACGCAAAGTGAGCTGGTCCTGGATGGAAGCGAAGAGACAGTGGCCGTCAGGCTTGATGTCGTATACTTGTAAGTTGTTCAACGTCAACACTTGGGCCATGGAATCTATTTCTATCTGTCTGTAGTCGACGGTATCTGCGGCCTCGATGGATGCTTCGTGTTTCACTCTGTCAATCTCGGCTTGTCTCTTGGCAAGCCGTTCTTTCTGGCGGTTTCTCTTCTTCTTTGGCTGGTCTGGTTGTGTTTGAGTCTCCGGTTGGGGTTGTTGTTGGGGTTGGTCTTGCAGTTCCTGGTCTTTGATGTCCAATTGTGCCAACAATTGTTCTGGCGTGATCACATCAGGCTCCTCTGCTGTTGCATTGTCTGATACTGGCCTTCCTGCATCGTCTAACTCGGTCTTGTGTCGTTGTTTGAGGTCGTCTTCCAACTCCTGACACTTGGCCAAAACCGACTTTCTTGTCTTCTTTGTGGCCTGCTTCTTCAAGCCTGTCACAGTAGCAATCAAGTCTTTGTTCTCCTTCTTGTGTCTGGCTAGTATCTCGTCTACGGCGGACATTTTTGGGTTGTGGTTAGAGATGAGGTAAAATTTTCCCTTTGTATTATGAGGATTTTTTTTCGCTTGTTGCTGCAGTGCAACTGGTTTACCAGAGGTGTGGTGGAGCTGGCAAAAATAAACGGAGACAAAGGGAGAAATGTCTTCCGAGACGTAGACGACCGGGAAAAGGATTGGGATGCGCTTGTATCACGGGTAACGGAAACCAATTTCCATAAAACTGAGATGACGGGAAACCTCCTATCTGCGCTTAGGTGTCGTCGGCGGGGCACAACGGAGATTTGTCGAATCGGGGTTATCGCGGCGAGCCGGAGAGCCACTAAGAGAGGTTTCCGTACTGGGTGATAATAATAACCACCACACTTACCCACCTTTCAGGTCACAGATGGCTCAATGTGGGGAGGGTCGATTCCGCTCGGGGCCCGTCTAGCCTGGAGATAACCGCCACCCTCTTAAGTGAACACGTAACGGTTACCTTTGTGTGTCTGACGCAAGAAGATGCAGTTTTGCTTAATATGCTGCAGGAGACCTGTCATAAGTGGGCAGATTGGGGAAATTTCTCCGGTGTGTCGTTTTTCCCCCTCTCCCCCCAAGTCAAGCGCACCACAGGCGGCGGCAACGACGACATTTTTGTGGTTGTCGTAGATCCGATTTACCACAAAGCGAGATGCGCCGTTCCGATCGTCACTCATCGGCTATCGACAGCCCGTCTAAACACAAATTAACTGAGGGCTACAAGCTACACGGAATAGGGCTATCATGCACATCTCCGTCACCCACAGCCCTCGTTGTTTCATGCATGTATGCCAATTGGCCACCATGGGGGGGCCAGATTTTGGAGGATCCAACTTCTCGGTTGGATTTATAAACCTTAACCATGGCCGATCGGCCGTGCTTACATAACCTCCAAGGAGTACTCACAAGGAGGGAAATATGCATTTCATTTAATGTAGAAAAATAAAATATTGGCGCAATAACCTGATTTCCGTCTGGCACGGTTTTCGAAGTAAGAAGTACCATCCGAGGACCGCAGGTGAATCCAGGAAGGTCAATTCCAGTCATGCAGACGGTTGAAGGAGCTAGACGTAGGCAGTGCCAAATTGGCACCCGAATGTTTATCCGAAACAAGCTGTAAAAGGTCTCGAACCCGTTTCAGAAGTAGGGCTCCACCCGTAGGGATTGGCACAAAGATTTTTTTTTTCCACTTTGTCTCCGAGCCTACACAAAAGAAGGCTTTTACAGGTTAACTCCTTTTTTGCACCTAATCAAGTCTAGAAAGGCCGCCATGGGGCACCATAGCTGCATGAGTTCTATACATTAGTCCGTGTGTATGGCTCCATATAATGCAATTACGAATAAAAGAAATAA
The DNA here is from genome assembly GCA_003706535.2 of Teunomyces kruisii. NCBI lineage: Eukaryota > Fungi > Ascomycota > Pichiomycetes > Serinales > Debaryomycetaceae > Teunomyces > Teunomyces kruisii. The sequence continues at coordinate 154,695 of PPLR02000006.1, forward strand.
AAACAGAAAGAAAATACAAGACATGAGGCAGCTCGAGAGGACACGAACGAAATCAACTTCACAAGACTTTGTACCAATTAAGAGAATCAAAATGAAAGGTGCCATTTAAGCTTTTAAGGGGTGTCGAGGTTCTTTGATCTATTACCAGAGAGAAATGAACACACTCCACCACCTCCCAAAAAAATGTGTTAGCGACCGGAGCCACGGGCCTTGGCAACAGAGGTAAAAAACTAACACGACAGCAAGGCTTGACGACAGGTTGCCCCAGCGCACCAGGAAATTAATTTTCTCAATCCAGGTAAAAAAAAAGAGCGAGCGACATTTATTTGGAGCACCACACGACCCACACTCCTGGGACAGCCAGGACGGGTTACACAAAACTCGGAAAGGTGTCCAGTGCATGTAGGTAATAAAGCCAAAGCTTAAAATAAAAAACTTGGATATTTTTTTGATCTATATGAACAAATCCTGATACGACGGTGGTTCGTACTACTGGTTCACTTGAAATTTTTGACTCTATGCACTATCCGAAAAATATTTTTTTGGTTCATTGTGTAATTATATTTAGAACCTAACACCACGCAGAGAGTATATATGAGAAAAAAACCTTTCTGTAACCCGAAGACAAAAGCCAAAAAAAAAATCCCAGTCCACTTCACCTGTAGAAAAAGGAGAGGAAGATTAGAGAGGCCTAATATTTTTTCCATTATTATACCATATTTGTTTTTTTTTTGGTTGTTGTAGTCGTTGCTCCTCATTTATAGGCTGTTCAACCGTCTTTCTAAGATATATATATAATCAGGATATTCGGTCCTCGTCAGAAAAATTTGTACCACCCAAAGTCATCTTTGTTTTTTTATCATTTAAAGACTAGAAGTCATTCATTTGATATCTTCCTTCCATCATCATCCTTCGGTATCTCGTTTGGCATTTACTCATTCTTGTTTTATTCAATTCCTTTCCACGGCCAGAGTAGGTGAATTTTTTGTTCAAAAAAGCCCTACCAACTAAACCCAACCCTAACCTAACCAACCCCGTCATAGAACTACTACTTGTATAACAATCAAGAAGGAACCATCCCTGCAACATTCCCTCGTCCTTTCGCTCTTTGATCAGACCTGCCACACCCCAGTTCTGAATACCCGGCTATCTGCTTCCCATGAATTAGATCCCCGATCCCCCGTGACCCCCCATATCCATACTACATTCCACTAGTTCGACTACTTTCAGTCTTGCCCGTGTGCTATTCATTTGTTATACATCTGCCGTTCTCTTTCTTCCCGCCGTCGCATTTTTTTGTCGCCAACTTTTACAGCCATATATTCTTTTTTGCATTTATATATTCAGCCCACCTTACATCTGGTTTGATTATTCCCCCTACACAATATGTTCCCCTCGTCTCCTGATGCATTCCACCAAGTCAGACTCCTCAATGCCTCCCTCAAGTCATCCGATATCAAGCTTCAGACCATGGAGTTCAAGTGCCACTCTTCTGCTGTGTGTGAGTACCAGCTCGAAATGTTGCACCACCAGTTGTCCATGGAGCCCAAGACATTGCCGCTGCTCACATTGATCGAGCAACAGCCCGAGATCAAGTTGGGCATGAGACCCTTGCTTCTCGACTTCTTGATGGAAGTCATCACCATCCTCAACTTGTCCAAGTCCACATTTCCGTTGACCGTCAATCTTATCGACCGCTACTGTTCGACAAGAATTGTCAAGAAACAGCACTACCAGTTGTTGGGGTTGACCTCGCTCTGGATCTCGTGCAAGAACTTGGACCACAAGTTCAAGATTCCCACCTTGACCGACTTGCGCAAGATCTGTGTCGACAGCTACTACAAGGAACTCTTCATTGAGATGGAAAAACACATCCTCAAATCCTTGGAGTGGATGGTCACCACCCTGACCTTCGACACCTACATCGACTTGTACTTGAACATCTTGGTCAGCAACAACAACAACCCCACCGTGTCGGCGTTGATCAAGAAAAACTCCCACAGGATAAAACTCTTGTCCAACTACATTGGCGAATTGTTTCAATTCTATCCAAATATCTACTTTGATTATACCTCGTCTCAAATCGCGTTGGTATCGATCTTGGTCTCCATTTTGACGTTGAAGATACCCGTCAACTTGATAAGTCTCTTGGCCTTCTTCAACGACTTGTTGAAGACTGAAGAATACAAGTCCAACCTCGACTTGGCTTCTGAAGGCACCGAAGAGATTCTCTCGGTCCACTCTTTCCAGAACTTGTTCACCAAGCATTTCTTCAAGAACTTGATCAAGATCTTGAGCAACCCACCAAAGAGTTTGGAAGTCAAGTACTTCAGCGATAATGGCAAGTACACCCAGTTGATGCAATCGTTGGTAGAATGTGCTACCGACTCTTTGACGGCGTTGTTGGATCCTCCAGTGACGCCACGGGTCAATGCATCCGCTTCCAACGCCAGCACCGGATCGTTGAATCCTGGAAAGATTGTTATCAGCGCCAGCATGTTGCCACTCACGCCGGTGTCCAACAGCACGAGCCCCAAGCGCTTCAACCAAGACCAGATTTTCAGCGACATGCGAGAGTCCAAGGGTAACAACTTTACCTTTGAGCATTCTAAACTTGCATCTTTACAGCACAATCCCAACACCCCAGCTTCTTACAGTCCCGTATCGGTTGCTGGCCTTTCGGACAACAAGTATGGGTTTGCCAAGTCTCTTGTCGACATACCTAATGCTACTAGTTACAAGTCGTCATTGATGCAGCCACCTAACATGTACCCCAAGAAGAGATCGTTCGATACCATCGACGAATCAGAGGTGACGAGCGATTTGCTCGAGAAGAGCGACTTTGAGTCAAAGAGATTCCGCGCTGAAAAGCCGTTATTTTTCATCCCTTAGCTACGAGATCATAACTGGATTATGATGTTATTGCAGGTGATGTACCCGCATTGCAAGTCCGCATCTGTCGAGCCCTACTTATAGGACCATAAGCTAGACATTATTACTATTATTACTACTCCCATATCTACACTAGGTAAAAAACAGCCAAAATGAAAAAAAAAAAATTTGTAAGAGACAAAAAGTAACTACTTAACGAAGACATTCGAGGCGGCGGCCATGCGAGGTATCACCAACCAAGCTGCAACTCCCCTCCTTTCCAGGAATGGCGTCAACACATGGCAGCCGGCACCACACGGACTTGGAACACAAAAATAGTCGAGACGAAAAATCTCCCGCCGGAGGAATTAGCTCTGATCCGATTCCTGTTTCAGCAATTTAAGGTTTAGACCGACAGAAGGGTTCGTAGGCACACTATTTCACTGCCCCCAGAACTAACTGAGCCTGGGTGGCAGGCGGGCCACGACAAAAGCACACCCTGTGGTACGTAATTGACGCTCTATGGGGGCTTGCAGCCGGTTTCTAGCCCCTACAATTAACCCTGGCAACATACACTAAAACCGACGATCCTCGGCACAAGTGGCCTTGCTGGCAATGGTTACGGTAACCTTCGCACTATATTCGGCCAATCTTCGGGCAAGATTCACAGGGCCAAAAGATATTTTTTTTCCTCGACCCGGTACCAGTGGCTGCCCGGCCCACCATCGCACCACCACCGGCCAACCAACGAACGCACGGCGGTAGTTGTTGGGTCCACCGCCACGTTTAGCCCGCCGTACACCACATTGAATGTGGGAGGGACGTCCCCCATGGCGAGATGTCTCCGGGATATAATATTTTTGGCCGGACAGATCAGGACCATGTTTCTGCACGAGGTGGGATTGATTCTGGGCTCCACCACTATTGTCGGTAGCGTGCGCTGGGTGCGGTGGCCTGTTACAGTGAAAAACTCAATATTGTCCTACGGGAACGGTTTTCCCAGAAAATTTCATTCGAGGTTGCTATACCTTTTTATTGTCTTATTAGCGCAGAAATCGCACTTCCATTGTCTTGGGCTGCCCAACCTCTTACACTGGTTCTTAAAAGCGACTGGTTTGGCACCTTTGCGGCCACACACCACCTGCTGGACGCAGTGATCCCCCACTCCGTTGGCTGGTGTCGCGCGACATTGGCACAAATTTTTTTTCCATGAAACAAAGTCAAGAAATTCATCCCAAACACAATAGAACACCACACACCCTCATTTGAGACAGCCTCTTCCCCCATCGCCACACACAACCAGTGACACTCATATTTCAATTTTGCATTCCCGCTTGACACACACACTCACACTTACATGTCTGCTCCAGCCAATAAGCGCCAGGCAAACACCAATGCCTACGCCAACTTCACCATCCCCAACGACACTCACGACATACCACAGATCGAATTCCACGGCGATCCCGTCGCCTCTGTAGACTTTTTCAACAACTACATAAAGTGCCGTAAACCTGTAAAACTCACAAACTACCATCCCCCTATTTCAGAAGCCAACACCACAGAAGCGGCACTGATTCAATTGGACAGGTTTAAGCCCGCCAGGTTAGCGGAAACTCTAAATTACCACCGGGACTTACAAATCGAGAAAAAGTACAAACAGGGATTCGGATCAGGACAAAAGAGGATCAAGTTAAGGTTAGATGCATTGCTTGATAAGTTTGAGAAGGATGATGGTGATTATTACTTGACAACACAATACGATTTCGACGATCCAGATCGTGATGACAATGCCAATGAAGCAGAACATAAGGATTCAATACAGAGCGACGACGACAACGAAGAGGATGTTGAAGAAGGAGAAGACGAAGATGATGATGAGGAAGAAGGAGAAGATGATGATGAAGAAGAAGACGACGAAGACAACGCCGGCAATAACTTGGAGGCTTTGGCCAACTTCTCAGATACCTCTTCTATTGGCCCTATCGATTTGAATAATCTTAGAGATGATTTTGTCGATAGCGACGAAGAAGAAAGCGAAGAAGACATCCTTGTCGACGAAGAGTTGAGTCTCGGCAAGTCGGAAGCACAATTGCGGGTCAAAGAACTTATCCAAGCGCCATTGACGAATTTGGTTAACGATGCAAGTTTTCCCATTGTTCCCGAGTTGTTCTCCAGTTTAGTTCCACAACAAATCAATCTCTGGATGGGCTACAGCAAGACCAAAGATCACGCCAGTTTCAATTTTGATAAGACAGACCCTACAGGTGGATTAGGAAAGTTTGTTCCTGGTGAAAAGCACGGTACTTCTTCTGGATTGCATCATGACCACGCTGACAACTTGTACGTACCAGTTTCCGGGACTAAACGGTTCACCATATTCCTGCCTGCTGATGCATTAAAGTTATACACCGTGGGAAGCATCCACAAGGTATACAACAGCGGAATCATCGACTACGAAATCAACGAAAACGCACCACACTGGAAACACGTCCGGGACGACGGAGCCATTGTGGAAGAAATTATCTTTTGGAAACTCGGCCAGCTCGAAGGTAAGACCGATCAGAAGCTGAAGCTCGAGAGAAAACAATTGAAACTCCTTTTACAAAATGAGACGACGCAGAGAGAAAGCATAAGTCCCCAAAAGGATATTGATCCTCCTAATTTTTCAAGAATCCCACCCGGGCTCTTACACATACAAGATTTTACAGACGGCCAAACGCGGCAAGAATTGACGGATTTTGCAAATAAGCATTTTCCAGGGTTTTTGGACTTGAACAAGTACGTTGTGTGGCTAGAACCAGGAGACATGTTGTACCTTCCAGCCGGGTGGTTCCACGAAGTCACCAGTTTTGGATCCGAGGATGTGCAAAGCAACCTCGACAACGTCCATGTTGCTCTTAATTACTGGTTCGTTCCACCATCCAACGACGATGCGAGCCGATGTTACAGCGACGATTACTGGCACCAGGACTGGGCTAAAACGTTAAAAAGTTTGGCATTGGCACGTCTGGGTACGATTACGGTAGAGTAGGCCAGCATGGTGATCTTACTTGACTACCACCTCCGCCTGTGGTAACCTGGCAACCGGCCTCTCGCCAGCTGGTGGTGTGATGGGGGGTGCGAGATCACATGACAAAGTGCAACATGTTACGAACGCGGCAAAATGGATGCAAAAAAGTTGCACGTCCGACATTGTGATTTATAGCCCACGATAATATTATTAGACACAAATGTTGCCAAACATCCGGACCGCAGGCCGCCCACTGTATGCAGGACCGGGCTTCAACCCTGATTGAGCACGAGATCATGATCCGGACATATTAATAGAATTCGGCAATCTGCAGTGCGCCAGAAAATATGGGTTAATCGTTCCATTTTAGAATGGGGCAGAGGGTCCCACGTGATATGATCTCAGGATAGGAGTGGAGAGTATGGTTAGGAATGGAGATTTTTAGCGTTAGGGCTGGAGACCGAACTGTGGATGGGAGTGGGCCAATATAGGAAGCTGTGCACGAGGTGACCCAAACATGGTTCTGCAGTACTACAGGGTAAAGGTTAAAAATGGCACAACGACAATGAAAGGGCTAGAGCCCACACCCCCACGCCCTCCCAATAGTACAGATCTAATAGATCTAGGGCGGTCCAAATGGCTACAACATGTCCCCGACCCCAAGCACGGTACCCCGGCAACAGCGACAAAAATATCATAAATGTCTTTGTGTTAGGGTTGCTATGCGGAAAAATCGGCCTGCACCGGAGAAACGAATAACACCGAACAATGTAGGGAACGCCAGCCGAGGCAGGCGCCAGGGGGGCGAGGCAGTGTGGGTTCCTAATGCAGCCTGGCCCTGCCATTGGAGGCTCCAGCACCAATTACTCCACCCCAGCACCACCAGCACCACCCTCCACCGGGCCGTGCTGCATCAGGCGACCGCAAACTAATAGGAGTAAATCTGAGATATTTGTGGTTTTGTGTAGCGTAACCTGAAATCTTGTTTTTGTGGCCCCGGTGGGCGGCGGAATTGTGCGTATCCACGACCTGCGATTGGTAAATTTTTCACTCCGATGAGGTGCTGCGTGCAGGACGTCCGACTCAAGTTTAATTAATCCATTTATTATTATCTCTTGCATGGCATAGATACCATATCAAATACACAAAACAAGTGCACTTTGTTCTTTTTTGAATTCCCAGTTTTAACACAACTATCCACTCAAAGCCATTGGTGAAAACGTTATATTTCCACTTCCCGAAGTATACCCTTTCTCCATCGTACATCTGATTAACGGTATGTTCCCTTTTTTTTTTTACATTCTGTCTAGAACTTCTTCTTGATCCCAGAACCCCCTTTTGCTGTGCAGCGGCAGAGGCGTGGGAAAGGGACACCAGTTGAAAAATCCGTATATTAATGCCCTCCAGTATCTTTCCTGTTGCTATTAAAGGTTTAACTATCGTTTAATACTCGTTCCCCCGTTCCGTCCCTTACTTTTCTCCTTTTTGCTTATTGTCCAGATTCCCTTCATATCCGTCCGTATTTATGAACCAACTTTACTAAAGAAAGAGAGTAACTGAGTTTTTTTTATTTTGTTTTTTTAAGAATCCCCATCTTTTTTGTTTCCTTATCCTTTTTCCATTGATACTGATATAGTCGTGCTATATTGGTGTTGTCTCCAGTTATTTTCCATTTGAATCTTAAGTTTCCCGGTATACTTACAGAAAAAAAGGATCCACCCTTCTATCAAAAGCAAAAAACAACAACAACAACTACAACAACTACATCTACCCCCCCTGGTGCGTTACATATCATGGCCTTAGCTGACAGAAGACCTATAGGCTTCCCCGTCGAGTCCACGCCCGCTTCTCCCTCCTTCAACCCCAAAACTTTGAGCATTTCGTCCACTGCGTCGTCGTCTGCCGATGTCAATGCCCTCAGATCGTCCCTTATCAAAGATGAGACCCTCAACCCGTTAACCCCCGAAAAATCGTTCAGTCCGGAAGAGTTGTCGCCCACCTCTAGAAGCATCTCGCCCGACTCGTTGATGAGCGGCGATGCGTTGAAGAAACAGCTCTCCGGCACCTCATCGCCGGCCACTTCGTCGTCCACCACGCCTCCATCACTGTCGTTTTCGTCCTCGAGCCAGCCGTCGCTCGTGAAAAAGGTCAAGAACCCGTCGCGGGCCCCCATTGCTACCGGTATTTCCACCACCATCCCCGTTACCGGCGAGAAACCACGGCCAGAACAGAAAAACGACCCGTCGTTGGAAGACGATGTCCTCTACGCCATCTTTGTCATCTTGTACGAAAAGGACCCCGAGGGCGCCGGGATGACCGTCAAGCAGATCTGCGACATCTTGGTGGAACAGCACCCCGAAATGGCCAACTTGTCGACCAAGACTTCCAACCTCGTCAGTGCCAAGTTGAATGCCTACGTCAAGCGCGTCGAAAAGGGCGACTCCAACTTGAAGTACGCCTTGTCTCGTGACTGGGCCGACGCTTCGCCCAAGCGCATGGTGTATGTGTACCGTGGATTGTTGGCCGAAGACTTCCATATCCACGTCAAAAACATGATGGAGGTGCAGAAGCAGCAACAGATCCAGGAAAACGGCTCGTCGTTGGAAGGCAGCCAGTCGCCCAAATCGGCGTCGGGCAGCGCCAACATCAAGCCCTACAAGGCCGACTTTGGCAAGATCGACGACCCGTTGGAGGCAGGCAAGCAGGCCACGTTGGCCAAGCCGCGCCGACAGACGATGTTCGACTTGGGCATCACCAAAAACACCTTTTTAGAAACCCCGTTGGACAAGTCCAACTTGTTTGTTCCGTACTCCTCGGCCCCAGTCACTGCCTCTTTGACAGACGACAAGACTGTCGACGCCAAGGACAAGGCCGGCCAGGAGTCCGACATGGAGTTCGAGGACTTTGAGGTGTTTGGCGACTCCGACGACGACGACGACTTGCCCGGCGACTTGTATGTCGAGACCATGAAGAAGAACGGCAAGCGGTCCAAGTCGTTGTCGTATCTCTCGCTCAACAAAAAGACCAAGGTGTTGACGGCCGCTGCTGCTGCCCCACGGGCCTCGAGAGCCCCGAGCTCCCACAGCCCCAATGCTGCGGCTGCCGCTGCTGCGTTGCACGCGGCCGCGTTGAAGGCCATCTCCGCCAACCCCAGTGCCCCACCAGCCAAGGCTAAGAAATGGTTGAACGTGATCCGTTCCGGTTTCTTGTCGCAGGAAATCGGCACGCCTGAAGACACGAGCTTGTCTGACTTGGACAAGTTCTTTGCCTAAACCTGGCGAATAATGACGTTTTTGTTTGACCCTGTATTACATCAATAATGAACCCACGACCACCACAACAACAACAACTCGATCAACACTCATCCTTCCCTAAAAAAAACACAACTACTGCTGTCATTGGTGATTCATCATGACAATGTCCCTCCTATTGTTTTTGAATAGCCACCGTGGCTACTCTGTTCCTTTTCTGGCGTTTATGTGTATATTCTTTCCTTCTCCCTGTGGTTTTAAAAAAAAAGACTGAAAACTCCTCTACTTCTCTCACCTCTCAATCACGGCCGGCGATATATTCGTTTTATCTATATGGTTGCCCCGTTTTGCTCTATTAAAATATACAACTTTTTCCCCCCGTTTTTGCACTATGTCATGTAGTACTTGGGCCCTGCGCCGCCTTCGGGCACGGTCCAGTTGATGTCTTGTGTCGGCACCTTGATGTCGCAGGTCTTGCAGTGGATACAGTTCTGGCTGTTGATGTTGAACTTGACCCCGAGCTCGGCGGTGTCGTCCTCGACATACTCGTACACTCCGGCCGGACAGAAGCGCTGCTCGACGCCCTGGTACTTGGGGAAGCTGATGGCGGCGTGCCGGGCGAGGTCCTGGTCCGGCAACCGCAAGTGACACTGTTCGTCTTCGTCGTGGTACGTTCCTGTTCGCGACACCGACGTCAAGAGGTCGAACGTGAGCTTGCCGTCGGGCTTGGGGTACTCGATGGGCTCGTAGTGCTGGGCGTCCTGTGTTGCTGCCGCATCGGTGGAGTGGTGGTGTAGCGTCCACGGCTCGCTGCCCTTGGTGATCATCGTGGTCAACCCCGAGTGGGCCAAGCCTCCCAAGAAGCCCAACGGGCCGTTGAACGAGGGCCGGACGTTTCTCACCTCGTACAACTCGTCGTAGGCCCACGACTGCTCAAACGCGTCCGCGTACGACTTGACGTCCAACGCCTCGTACTCGTCCTCGAACGTCGCCTCGTCGACGGCCCCGAGGTCCTTGATCTCGTCAAAAATCGCTTCGGCCGCCACCATCCCCGACTTCATCGCCGTGTGTGTGCCCTTGATCTTGGGAACGTTGAGGAACCCGGCAGAACACCCCACCAAGACCCCGCCGGGGAAATGTAGCTTGGGGATCGACTGGAACCCGCCTTCGTTCAACGCCCGGGCGGCGTACGAGAGACACTTGCCTCCTTCCAACACATTCGAGTAGTACGGATGGAGCTTCATCTTCTGGAACTCCTGGTACGGAGAGATGTACGGGTTGGCGTAGTCCAACCCAACGACGAGCCCCACCGCCACGAGCCCATCGCCGAAATGGTACATGAACCCGCCGCCGTACTCGGCCGCAGAAAGTGGGTAGCCCATGGAGTGGCCCACGAAGCCCTGGTCAAAGTTTTCCGGCTTGACTTCCCACACTTCCTTGATGCCGAGGCCGTATGTCTGCGGATCGCTGTTGCTGCGCAAGTCGTACTTGGCGATGACCTGTTTCGAGAGCGAGCCGTGGCAGCCCTCGGCAAACACCGTGGTTCTCGCATGGAACTCCATCCCGCGCTCAAACGTGTCCTTGGGGACCCCTTGCTTCGAAATGCCCATGTCTTTGGTGGCGACACCTTTAACGGCGCCGTTTTCGTACACGACTTCGCTGACGGAGATGCCCGGGTAGAGCTCGACGCCCAACTCCTCGGCCTGTTCGCTCAAGTACTTGACGACGTTGTTCAACGACACGATGTAGTTCTTGCCCTCGTTGGCCATCTGGGGCGGTTCGGGGAGCGGGAACGCGTAGTGCTCCGTCAAGTATTGCATCGAGTCGTGGGTGACCTTGGTGACCAAGTCGGGCGGCAACGGGATGTCTGCGCCGTGCTCGCTGTCGGGAAAGAGTTCCTGCAACGCCCGGGGCTCGAGCACGGCGCCACTGACGATGTGGGACCCAAAGTCGCCGGCCTTTTCCAAGAGCACCACGCGCAAGTCGCCGGCGCCGTGTTCGTTGTCCAATTGCTTCAACCTGATGGCCGTGGCCAACCCGGCGGGGCCTCCGCCGACGATACACACGTCGACGGCGTCGGCAGCACGCGGTTCGGACAACGCCGCCTGGTGGTCGCTGGCGAGGGCGCTGAAGGGCGTCTCTTTCCAGCGGGCCACGGACGCGGTAAAACCGCGGCAGCCGCGTGGTGGCGGTGCTGGCGGCCTCGCTAAGTGCACGGAGCGCACCGTTCTACACACTCGGGCCAACATGTTTGGTTGTGGTGGTGTAAAAAGAGTGGTGGGTGAAAAATGGAGATCCGATGATTCATTTTTTTCTGACTAAAAGCGGAATTATTACTGGCCGTCGGATGAGTCAAACGACACCTGACGTTTTGCCGGGCGTACGTCGAGCGTCACCGGGTGTCGGGTCCGACAAATTGTCGGGGGTGGGAGAACAGACACGAACTGACACACGCTGCTACACAGACACTTCTACAGACTACGCCTGGTGTGCTGGCGATAAGATACGGCTGTTGTTTTTTAGCGATAACAGGCCGTGTGACTCGGGGCGAGCAGAGTCATTTTTTCACGCTGCTGCTTCTCATCGCCATTTTCAATGCAATTCCTTAATCAATGCTTTTCAATGGATTGTATATTGTACCGTGGGCATGTTTACCTAAGAAACCCAGATAGTTAAGTCCCGCTTATTATCGTTGCCGCCGTTATCCAACTCCTCCAACATGTCCACGGCCAAGATCCAGTCGTCGTTGGAGTCCATCACCACAAAGTCGCCATCTTCGTCCTTGTACTTCAACTTGTTGACCAAGATGTCGTCGGTGATGTTCTTGCTGGCAACAATGTGCCCCGAGATCTTGGAGTAGAGCTCCATAAACTGGATGTTCAGGTGCACCTCCAACACGTTGGGGATTCCGATCGAATTGTAGATAAGCTTGATTTTGATGTTGTTGGCAAACGATTCGGTGGGCGCAAGCACCGGCGTCGTCGACGACGTGTATCCGCCAGCACCACCACCGCCGTTGGACGCCGACGACGAGATCCTCGACACCGGGATGTCGCCGTTGGATTTGCGCGATCTCATCATGCTGAACGTAGACAGCGACGAGTGGTGACGGTGGTACGTCGACCCGTTCGACGACCGTGCCGACGGCGCTTCGCCGACTCCGTTGCCAGGCGTCTGCGGAGAATAATCGTAGAGGGTCGAGTCGTTGGTGTTTAACGAGCCATGCGAATCTCTCAACTTGCGGTGGATCTGGATGTTCATTTCGTTGGTCTTTAGGCTCCGCAAACAGTTCTCCCACTGGTTTCTCGTTTCTTCGGTACGGTACCGCAACGTGAACGATCCACTCTCCTTTTTGCCCGACCACGAAATCACGAGCGTGTATCCGTTGGCGTTGGACGACGTGATGTTGTATATCTCCAGAATGTATACCCGGCCCTTGAGTTCCAAGGGCGAGTCCTTGTCGGGTTTGGCCTTGTTTAATGATTCCAAAAGATTGGCTGTAGATGCAGAAACGGACGCCGACGACTTCTTTCTCGTCAGCAAGATCTCCCGTTTCTTTTTGGTTTCCTTCTCCTTTACCGGTTCGACGTACTTTTCCGTCTCGACAAAGAAAAACACGATCCGTTCGAATAAGTATGCAACATATTCCTTTTCGTTGTCGCCGTCACGGACACCAACGTTGCCGTGGTATAACAATTCGCCTTGGTCTCTCAAGTTGAATCCTCTCCAGTTACTGACTCGGTCGACCAATTTCTGCAAGTATTCGACGTTTTCTGCTCTTCTCTGCGCCTCATTCACTTGGTTGGCCATTTCCTTCATGGCGCCCTTGGCAAGAACGAGTTCATTGAATGATGCCGAGTCGGAACCTTCGGTGGACGATTTGATTAATTCCTTCAACAAAAGGGGATATTTGCATAGTCTCTGGATGGGCTTGATGATGTATGACTGTAATTCGAAACCGGGGTCGAGCAACGTGGACGACTTGCGCAAGTTGACCGCCTCCTTGTTGATCAAGTCGATGGCTGCCAATTGGCCGATGGTCCAAGGTTCGTAGGCCTTGAAGGGGCCGAGTGATGCATGAATAAATATGGATCCAATCCGTTGGTACTTGTTGGGGACGTTGATGTTGCACTCCAACCCGTTCAAGAATCGTCTTTGGAAGTCGATGATTTCGTTCAAGTTGGGGAAGAGGAGGTGAGTTTGTTCGTTGGACAAGAGTTCTGCGGCGTCGAGCTCGTCGCGGTATCTCAGCAAGAGTTCGAGGTCCTTGACGTACTTTCTTTCGGTTTCTATCAACTCTTTGAACACCTTGGAGCGGTCGTCGGTGATGGTGATTTCGCCGAACGACTGTGTGAGCAGGGTCAAGTCGGCGGTGGAGTCGGGGGCGGACGCGGGGGCGGACGCGGAAACAGAGTCGGGGACCTTCAACTGGAGGAGCTTTCTGACGACCTTGAGCACCTTCAAGAAGTCCTGGGTGCTGTCGGAGAACACGTTGGAGATGGTGAACATGATGTCGTCGTCGAAGTTGAGGTGGGTTTTGACGGCGATCAAGAAGTCGTAGACGGACTTTTTGCACACGCGCAAGTCGTCGCTGCCGATGATGGGGATCTGGTACTCGGAGATGATGGAGTTGTACAACAAGCAGAGCGGGGCGCCCTGCTGGAAGAGTTTCCATATCTGGGTGGCCGGGTCGACGCTGATGTTTGCCGGCAACACGCCGCCGGTGAAGGTGAAGATGTTGTTATTTATCAATTGTTTGTTGGAGCCCTGTGCGTTGTTGGCGGTGACGTTGGAGGAGGACGAGGTGTCTGAGTGGATGGAGAACGCCGACGAGCCGATGGAGGAGCGGAACTCGTTGGTGCGGGGCCCCTGCAGCATCTGCTGGGAGAGGGCCAACGCCTGCTGTTCGGCGCACTGTTCGGCGGCGTTGAACGCCAGGTTCATGAACGGCTCCATGCCGGGGATTTTGGAGAACTCGCTTTTGAGCTCGAGGCACTGGGTGTGGAGGTGTTCCTGGGCGGACGACTGCTGGTTGAAGCTCAGGTTCATGGCCTGGAGCGGGCCCAGGGCCACGCGTGTGATGTTGGTGGACAGGGCGTTGAGTGACAAGCTGGAAGCCGTGGACAACGACCTGAACGGAGGGGCGGGCTGTGACGACATCTAGAGACAGACGACCACGGCGAGCGGGCGGGCAGCAGAAGTAGGGGAGCGGGAGGGCGCTTATTTATAGGAACGGGCGCGCGGTGGTGTGGCAAACGGCGGGCGGCTCGTGGTGTGCGGTTCGTGGTGTGCGGCGCAGGGTGGGGAACGTCTGTGGACGGCGGGCGGGAACGGAGCTAGACGTGGTGGACGCGAATGGCTGGTGGAAGGCCTGGTGTTGTTATCAACTAAAATTTGTATATTTTCAGAATAAATTTTCTCGTGAGAAATTGCAGACGGTGGAGACGTGGAAGTTAAACTTCGGTGGGGCTAGAGAGAGGGAACAGGGCGGTTTGTGCTACGGCAAACAGGGAGAAACGGGGAACGGGGCCCAGGCACGCGGCCAGGAACGCTGGCGGTGTGCTGGACACCGCCAGGCGCAGTCCAGCGGCAGACAACACCGCCGGTTCACGGGTTAGTAAGCCTGACTAAGGCCTGCATATAGCGCGGCCTGCACATACCGCGATCGGCTAATTGTGGTAGGGACACGTAGAAGTGCGACGCGCGACATTTCTATTTTCATTGCGACATTTTATCTTCATTGCGACATTGCGACATTTTTATCGCGACATTTCCACCTCCATTTCCACCTCCATTTCCACCTCCATTTCCACCTCCACCACTACGCCTTTCTCATAAGCGTAAGCGTAGTTCCATGGTCACTACTGTGCACAAACAGCGTCTTGTTGGGAAACCACGCCACCGTGGCAAACGTCAACTGCCCCGAAACACTGTTCGGCACCTCGTAGACCTCGGACCCCAGCTCGACGTCGTAGATCCGGGCGTTGGAGCCACGGTCGTACGTACACGCGACGTAGGCGCCATCGCGGCTGACGTCCACACACGCCACGGACTCGTCCACGGCGGCAATGACCAGCGTGTTGAGCATGCTGGCGGTATTCCACACGCTGACCACGCCCTCGTTCGACCCCACACAGAGAAAGGTGCCGCGCGGATCGAGCGCGAGCGCCGTCGCCAGCGACCGGTGGCCCTGGAGGCGCGTCCGGAGCGTGAGCTGGCCGTCGTGGAGGCGATAGATCGCCACCGTGCCGTCGTGGAGCGCACACGCCAAGTACTCGTGGCCGTGGTGGAACCACTGCACGTCGTAGACGTGTTCGTCGACGATGAGCTCGGCGACCTTGTCGTAAGCAGCGGTGCTGTACACCACCACGGTCGAGTCGCGGTCCACCGCCACAAGCATGGCTCCGTCTGCCGAGTACGCCACGATCTTGAGCGCCACCGGCCCCGGCTGCCCCAACAGCTTGTCCACCGCGATCTGGCGGTCGAGGGTGCCGGTGTGCGCCCGCCAGACCTTGATGTGTTCGTCGCGCCCGACGCTGGCAAACAGGTTCTCGGCACGGGGGTGCCAAGCCACGCGTTCCACCAGGCGGCTGTGGGCCTCTTCGATCACCACCGGGTCCGCCATGCGTTCGGGCAAACAGCGCCAGATCCGCAACGACTTGTCGGTGCGCAGCGCCACGAGCCGCGTGCCGGTGACGTTGAGCGCCACCAAGATCACCTCGCTCGAGCTGGCGGTGTGGCCGGCCACCGGCTTGTCGCGCACGGTTGCGGCGGCAAACTTGCTGAAGAATCCGCTGTTGCTGGTGTCTGGTGCCATTGAAGTGGAGTTGGTGGTGACATTTGATGTTTTGGGAGACATTTTTGTGACAGGTCGCGCGACATTTCTCAAACTTTGTACGACATTTCTCGTGATGTCCCGCGACATTTTTGCGACGTCCCGCGACATTTCTATGTGAAAAATCACCGCAGCTTTTGGCCACGAATCACCAACCCACCGCCGTCTCTCCCGCTCTGTCCCCGCCATTGCCCATGTCTTCCAGGCCGAAGTTGTTGCTGATCGACGCGTTTGCCAAAACCGTCGAGGACGCGCGCATCAGAACCACGTCCGGCGGCATCATCACCCTTGTGTGTGTCGCGATCGTGTTGTTGTTGATCCGCAACGAGTACGCCGACTACACGCTGATCATCACCCGTCCCGAGTTGGTGGTCGACAGAGACATCAACAAACAGTTGGACATCAACTTGGACATCTCCTTCCCCAACCTCCCCTGCGACTTGGTCTCGCTCGACTTGCTCGACGAGACGGGCGACCTCCAGTTGGACATCTTGCTGTCGGGCTTCGTCAAGTACCGTCTCCTCAAGGACGAAAGCGGCAACGTCGCCCAGCAGGTCCAGGACGAATCGTCCACCGCCACCATCAACAACGGCCGCTCCTTGGCCGAGTTGGCCAAGGGAAACCCCGGCGGCGAGTGTGGGTCGTGCTACGGCGCGTTGCCCCAGGAAAACAACCAGTTCTGCTGCAACAACTGTGAAACCGTCAAGTTGGCGTATGCCGAGATCGGCTGGCAGTTCTTTGACGGCAAGAACATCGACCAGTGTGAACGCGAGGGCTACGTCCAGCGCATCAACGACCGTATCCGCGACAACGAAGGGTGCCGTGTCAAGGGCTCGTCCAAGATCAACCGGATCTCGGGCTCGATGGACTTTGCCCCGGGCTCGTCCTTCACCATCAAGGGCAGACACGCCCACGACTTGTCGTTGTACGAATCGCACCCGGACAAGTTCAACTTCGACCACACCATCCACCACTTGCTGTTTGGATCCGACCCCGACGCCGACCTCGTCCTGCCCCAGGCCTCCGGCCCTGCCTCCACCATCGCCACCCACCCGTTGGACGGCCACTCGACCCAGAACGGCAAGCAGCATGCTGCGACGTACTACTTGAAGGTGGTGGCCACCCGGTTCGAGTTCTTGGACGCCGCCCGCCGGTTCTTGGACACCAACCAGTTCTCGGTCATCACCCACCAGAGACCGTTGCACGGAGGCAAGGACGAGGACCACCAGCACACCGTGCATGCGCGTGGCGGCATTCCCGGCGTGACGTTCAGCTTCGACATCTCGCCGTTGAAGATCATCAACCGCGAACAGTACGCCAAGACGTGGTCGGGCTTTGTGCTCGGCGTCATCAGCTCGATTGCCGGCGTGCTCATGGTCGGCACCTTGTTGGACCGCTCGGTGTGGGCCGCCGAAAAGGCCATCAAGGGCAAAAAGAACTTATAAACTAGTAGTAGAAGTAGTAGAAGTAGTGTTTTTTTTTGCTATGTACAATGCTAATGACGTCTCGAAACCTCAGACATCGCTCAATAAGTGCTCGATCTCGCCGTAGTACTCCTCCGACAACCAGTCCTTCAACTCTTCCTTGGCCAACCACAAGTGCTTCAAGCCCTGGGGCTGGGGCTCGAACTGGCCCAGCAAGATGTGTGACTTGATGAAGTATGCCTTGTTGGCGCCCGAAACATGCAAGTGGCACGGCGTGTTCGACACGTTGAAGTAGTTGATGCCCGTGCCGCCGATGCGGTACAACCCTTCTTCGGCCAACGTGTGCAACGGCTTGGTCTCGGCGCCCTGGACAAAGTTGGGCAACACCCACAGGCCCTCTTGTTGTATCACGAGGTACAATGTCCGGGCCAACTTTCTCTCCAAGCTCGACAAGTCGTTGTTGGTGTCAGCATCGGTCGTTCTCGAGTTGGGCACGATCTGACGGGCCAAGTTGTCCTGCTTGACTTCGACCTCGGACCCGGCTTCTATTTCGTCCGCTTCTTTGTACGTCTTGGGTAATCTCAACTCCTGCTTGAATCGTCTGTCTCTCTGGTGTCTTATCTCGGGTCTTCCGCGTGGGAACTCTATTTCGGGGTTGTTGGCAACGGGATTCCGGTTCAATTGGCGGAATCTCTGTTCGGACAACGTGCCGCCTCTGAAGTAAAACCACTTGGGGAACGTCCACATCAATCTCTTCCACAATTCGTTCTGGTACTTGTGGTATTGGCTCTCGAACTTGGGCAAGTCGGCCGTTATCACCGGCGTTCTCGACAACAATAATGTCGACGAAACGATGGCGCCGCTGCCTGCGCTGCTCGAGTACCCTCTAACTATGGATCTTCCCAACATGGTCGTGGTCCTAAACTGCAAAAACTGCCTGGCTTCGGTGGTATTTTTCACTGGCATTTTTTCTTAAACTTGAAAATTTTGGTTCCGTGTAAATGTGAGACCCGTCCCGCGTAAATCAGGGGCCGCACCCATGGCCGGGTAACCCCAACCATTTCGCCGCCGCACACGACGCCAATTGCTTTTTCGTAATCACCAAAGTATAAAAGCACACGAAATTCCTCGTTTGGGCGTTGCTCCCAGCTTTTTTTTCCCAATTGCATTAGACAGTTCCGGTTATTTAGACATTTCTCAACGTTCCAGTAGGGAGAATAATAAAGAAGTACAAAGAATATCAATTGAGTATTAGTGTGCATAATCAAGAGGATCATCCATCAGTACAAGTAATCACAGTAAAGGGTAATAATTTTTTTGTCCGTGTTTTGTATTTGTCTTTCTTTGTATCAAGAGTTTTTTTGGGTGGTAGTAGGACATACCTCGTAAGAAACCAAGCGTAATATTCCATATCCATAGATCCCAAACCAAGCCAAAAAGCCAACAGTCGTAAGAATGTCTGCAGTTGAAGAATTTGAAACCATTTTGAAGGAATTACCCACTTTGAAGGCGCCAGGGGTGTCTGGTTCCCGTATCAAGAAGTTGACCGACATCGCCATCAAGAATGTCGAACACGAATCGAAGTTGATCACTTTGTTGTACTCAAACTGTAAGGCGGTTCCCTCGTCTCACAAGTTGGGCACGTTATACGTTGTCGATTCGATCGTGAGAGGCTACATAGAAGAAGCCAAACAGAACAACCAGGCCATCGAAGCCCTGGCTCCAGAAGGCACGTTTGCTGCTGCTGTGGTCAAGATCAGTGAGTTGGTGGAATCTTTGATTGACGACGCCATGGAATTGCTGATCAGTGCCTCCCAAAATATCAAGATTAGTAAATTAGTAGATATCTGGGAACGGGCAGAGACGTTTGACCCGGCCATCATCCAAAGAATCAGAACCAAGCACTTCACCTCCACCACACCACCGGGCTCTCCTCCAAGAACCAGCGTCGAACCGGTCAAGCCGACCGATAACCGTGCTGCTGAAGACTCCAACAGTATCTTGCTGGCGTTGGCGTCGTTGGCCAAGAACAACTCCAACTCCGCCACTCCCACCAACGCCCCTGCCGTGCCTGCTGCTGCTCCGGTAGACAACAATGCCAACACCATCTTGTCGCAATTGTCGGCGTTGTCCAGTAGTGTGAACTCGGGGGTTTCGTCGGCTGCTCCTCCACAAAACGCATACCCACCACAACAACAACAACCACCTCAGGGTAACGAACAGTTGATCTTCAACATGTTGCAGCAGATGCAGAACGGACAAGCCAACAACGCCGGTCCCGGTCCCCAGCTTCCCCAAATCCCCAACATCCCACCACAGGGCAGACCCACCAACGACTACGGTAACTCCAGACGTGGTGGCCGTGATGCCGACAATGGCTACTCGAGAAGAAACAGATCGAGATCGCCAAACGGCAACGGGTACGGGAGACGTGAACGGTCTCCACCGAGACAGAACTTTGGCGGAAACTTTGGACAGCAGCCTCCACAGTTCCAGCAACAGCAACTGCAACAGCAACAGTTCCAGCAGCAACAACAGCAGCAGCAGCCTCAACAAGGGTTTGCTCCTCCTAACGGTGCTGAGATGAACTTGGAAGGGACTCCGCACTACCGTACCAGAAACGTTGGTTTCGATCCGCAGTTGCCGCAAGGTTCGTTCAAGGTGTTGTCGAGAACGTTGTTCATTGGGGGTGTTCCGCGCAACATGGACGAGAAGGCGTTGTCTTCTGTGTTGAGGCCGTATGCCGAAGTGCAGTCGGTCATTTTGAACAGCGAGAGAAAGCATGCGTTCATCAAGGTGTACTCGAGAAGAGAAGCCGAGCAGGTGATCACTTCGTTCAACAAGGACAACTCGTTGCCGTTGAGAACGCGGTGGGGGGTCGGGTTCGGCCCCAGAGACTGTTGCAACTACCAGCACGGGATCTCGATCATTCCCATCCAGAGATTGACGGATGCCGACAGGACGTGGGTGGTCAATGCGCAGTGGGGTGGTACCGGGGGCCAGCCGTTGGCGAGTGGGATGGTGATTGACGAGCCGGATATCGAGATTGGTGCTGGTATTTCGTCCAAGGCCATGTCCAAGAAGATGCCGACGAACTCGGCCAGAAACGGGCCCAAGTCGAACCGTCCTGGCGAACCCGACGAGGAGTACGTCAAGACGACGTTGATTCCGCAGTCGACGTCCAGCATGTCGCACGGCAGCCAGCCGACGTTCAATACGTTCAGCCAGTCGTCGGTCAATCCGTTGTCGGGGTTGTTTGGCAATGCCGGGGGCCAGCCGCCTGCCGGGTTTCCGCCGGGCGTGCCTGGGTTTCCTGGCAACAACCAGAATGCCAACTTGAGTGCTCAGTTGGCCAATATCTTTCAGAATAACCAATAGTGTATAGTAATGAACGGAGTTTAAGAGAGTATTTGTGAGACAGTGGAGGGTGGTTACAGTTCAGTAGTTGTAGTTGTTAACTTACAGTGGTTACAGTAGCTATAGTTACAGTAGTTACGGTAGTTGCAACTTATAGTAGTTCCAGTTGAGTAGTTAGAGTAGAAATTAAACAAAATAGATACAACGAATGCAAATGTATAAGAGAAAGAAAGAGATAGAAATAGTAGAATGATAACCGTGCCGCTAAAAGGTAAAGCAGCCGATTATATTAATACACACATTTTCATATAAATAATGTATGATATATCATTATAAATGCAACTGCAATAGTTGTATTAGTGATTTAAGCGTAGACTTGGTTGCAGAATTGGATGCGAAAATGACAATTGTGTGGGATCAACACTTGAGATGTATACTCTAGTGAGTCTCTAGTAGAGAAATGCATGAGTAGCGAAAGTGAGAGTAACCTAGAAAGAAGAAGCAAAGATGAAGAATGCAAAATGGTGAAAATGATGAAAATGGTGAAACTTTCGCAATTTTGAGTACTGTTGTGGAAGTAAAGAAGAGAAAGAGAAAGAGAGAAAGAAAGAAAAGAGAAGAATAGAAGCAGACAGACAGAAATAGAGAAACAGACAGACAGACATAACTAGAAGGGACAGACACAAATAGAAGGGACAGACACAAATAGGGACAGACACAAATAGGGACAGACACAAATAGGCACAGACACAAGAAGGCACAGACACAAATAGGCACAGACACAAATACAAGGCACAAACAAAAACAGAAGTCGCGAAAATGTCGTTCCAATTCCGCTCCCTCCACATTTAAATACTGCAACCACCATGAACGCCAACAAGATCACCAAGCCGCGGCGCAAGAAGGCGTACGTCCACCAGCCCGTCAACAGCTTGACGCGCCCGAAAGCACCAGCACCAAGCGCCGCCGAAACGAGCGAGCCGAAACCCAAACGGGACGACTTTGACAACGGACTCATCGACATCACCAAGCTCCAACACCAACACACCAAAACAACAGACACAGCCTCCAAAACAACTTCCGCCACATCCAACCTTCCTCCCATCGAAGGCCTCCTTGAATTGAGCGACGACGACGAGCCGCCCGTGTACGACGGCTTGGCCAACCGCATCTCGACCGACGGCAACGTGCTTTCGGCGCTCCTGGCCCACCACGCGTCCAAGATCGCCGCCACCAAACACAAGTACGGCGACCGCATGCCGGCGGCCATCACGTCCAAACGCGAGCTTCTCCGCCGGACAGAGCTACACATGGCGGTGGTCGGGCGCATTCTCCGCGGACGCACGGCGCCGTCGCGCTACTACGCCATGGCCAAACGCCAGCGCCAACACTCGCCCCACGCCACCATGGCCGCCGCCGACAAGTGGCACGTCGACTGGGACGCGTACCACGGCGGCTACTTTGGGCTGAAGCGCCAGAGCATCGTGGGGCACGTCATCGGCAGCCGGTGTCGGCGCGAGTTGCGCCTGGCGGCGCGCCGCAACGCTACCGTCGCGTACTGGACGACGCCGGTGTTTGCCACCTACGTGTTGGCCAACGAGATCTTGATCCGCATGGCCATGGCCGACTTTGGGTGTCTGTTTAGCGACGCCGAGGCCATTCTCGCCGACACGCGCGACTACGGCGCCATTGTCGCCGACTCGATCGAGGTGGTGGACGATCTCGAGCACGGCGAGTTGTTGGGCGAGGAGGCCGACGAGTTTATGAGGGGAGAGAAGCAGGAGGAGGAGGTGGGGGGAGAGCCGGACTTGTTGGAGCAGTTGGTGGGTTCCGACACCGATTCGAGTCTGGAGTAGGGCAAATGACTGCAAATGACTGCAAATGGAACGCAAATGGAACGCAAATGGAAACGCAAATGGAAACGCAAATGGAAACTCAAACTGCAAAGCGCAAATTATAAACTGCAAAATTCAAACATGCAAACCTCAACCTGCATTTCTCAAACTGCAATTCCCAAACTGCAAAATAGAATCTGCAAACACAATATGCAGGTTGCAAGCCAACCTGCAGACCAACTCCATCAACCAAATCAAATAACCTCATCAACCTCCACTCTCTTTTCATGTTCAGATTGGCCGCACGACGGTTGTCACACCGTGCCGACACCGTGTTCATCGACAAGCTTGCGGCGACCGCAACCACCGGCACCGACGCGTGGAACCGGGCGACGCCGCAGCCCATCACCATCTCCGTCCGCCTAGCGACGGACTTTGGCGCCGCCGCGGCGTCGGACGAGTTGAAACACTCGCTCAACTACGCCGTGCTCTCGCGCAACATCGCCGACCACATGAAGGCCAACGAGCACCGCAACTTTGGCTCGTTGGCGGCCGTCGGCGAGGAAGTCAGCACCATCGTGTTGGACGCGGCCCGCGGCGGCGGCGGCTCGCGCGCCGACATCGTCGTCGGCAGCACCAAGGCCGAGATCCGGGCCGCCAGCGTCGGCTACGAGCTCCAGCGCCCGGCCGGCGGCGGTGTCGGTGCCCCCGACGTCGCCACGGTGCGCGGGCTCCGGCTCTTGACCGTGATTGGCGTGTTTACGTTTGAGCGCCTCCAGAAACAGCTTGTCGACATCGATCTCGACCTCCGGGTGGTCGCCGGTGGTGCTGTCGACGTGCGGGCCGTTGTCGGCGCGGTGACGGCGTACGTCGAGGCCGCCAACTTCAAGACCGTCGAGGCGTTGGTGCGCAGCGTCGGCCAGGTGGTGTTGCAGCACGCGGGCGTGGCGTCGGTGTACGCGTCGGTGACCAAGCCCAACGCCATCAGCTACACCGCCGGCGTCGGCGTGGCGTCGGAGATGACGCCGGCGATGTTTGTCGGCGCCGAGGCCATTCAAATGCCGGAAACGGGCACCACCAACTTCAACTTGCCGACAACCACCGTCGCGAGCTACGCCGGCCCCCACGTCGCCTACGTCGCGTTCGGGTCCAACGTCGGCGACGCCGTGGCCAACATCACCGCGGCGTTGGCGCTGTTGGCGCACAAAGTCCGCGTCGTCGCGACGTCGGCGCTCTACATCTCGAAGCCGATGTACCACCTCGACCAGGCCGACTTCTACAACGGCGCCGTCAAGATCGAGTTCGACGACATGTCGCCGCACGAGTTGCTCGCGGCGTTGAAACACATCGAGTACGGCGTGCTCGGGCGCGTCAAGCACTTTGCCAACGGGCCGCGCGCCATCGACCTCGACATTGTGTTGTACGACGACGTCGCCATCAACACGCCCGACTTGACGGTGCCCCACAAGGCGATGTTGGACCGCACGTTTGTCCTCCAGCCGTTGTGCGAGTTGCTCGCGCCCGACACCGTCCATCCCGTCACCGCCGAGCCCATCCACCACCACTTGGCGCAACTTCTCGCTCGCCAGCCCGCCAGCGACGTCCAGACATCGGCGCGGTTGGTGCAGGCGGTGCCGGTGCCGCGGCTCGGGCGCCCGTTGGTGTTTGACGCGGTGCACGGCTCCAAGGCGACCGTGATCATGGGCATTCTCAACGTGACGCCCGACTCGTTCAGCGACGGCGGGTCGCACGTCTCGCTTGACGAAGCAGTAGCTGCTGCCCGCCAGTTGGCGGCCGACGGCGCCTCCATCATCGATATCGGCGGTGTTTCGACGCGCCCCGGCGCCGCCGACGTCGACACCGACACCGAGCTCGCGCGGGTTTTGCCGGTGGTGCAAGCGCTCCGGCGCCACCGCGACTTGGACGCCGTGTTGCTCTCGATCGACACCTACCGCGCCGCCGTCGCTGACGCGTGCTTGGCTGCCGGCGCCGATATCATCAACGACATCTCCATGGGCCTCTACGACGACGAGATGTTCCTGGTGGTGGCTAGACACGGGTGTCCCTACATCATCAACCACACGCGAGGAACACTGCAAACGATGTCGCTGTTGACCCACTATGGGCCCAACACCGACGCCGCCGTCTCCGAACACCGCGTTGATCCCACGACGGGCGCGCTTCCGCCGGGCACCTCCGACACCGACAACCTCATCAACGGCATTTCGCGCGAGCTTGCGGGCCAGATCACCAAGGCATACGGCCACGGCGTGCGCAAGTGGCAGGTGATTGTCGATCCGGGCATCGGGTTCGCCAAAACACTCGAGCAGAACGTCGCCATCATCAAACAGGCGTCGCGGTTCAAGCAGTACGCCGTCGAGACCGCGGATAACTACGTCTCGTTCAACGGGATGGCGACGTTGTTGGGGCCGTCGCGCAAGGCGTTCTTGGGCACCATCACCGGCCAGCCCGACGCCGCCCGCAGGACCATCAGCACCGCCGCCGCGGTGGTGGCGTGTATCGAGCAGAACACCGACATCGTGCGTGTCCACGACGTGGCCGCCATGCGCGAGGCGGCCCAGACGGGCGACGCCCTTTACCGAGACGTCCAGTAGCCGTTCATCTTTCACGGTACGGCCATGCAAATAATAGCAACTATCAAAAGCATTGCTATAAAAAAAAGTCTGTTGACATGATGAATCTAAATCTAAAGTAAACGGACCGTAATAACCAAGGATTGGCACTCATTTTATCATGTACAGTGAAATAAAATTAAATATGCCTACTTTATCACCATTTTTTCGTGGTTTAAAGACGGTGTCAACAATGTAGTCTAGAAGTTACATCTATCGATCTCTTACATTAACAACGTAGGATATTTTACAAGTAATCCGATCGGTTCGGAACCAACGTCTTTCAACTGCAGCAGTCAAATAAATAAAGCAAATTTAATTTAAATATAATGAATAAATTAGATATAAAGCTAAACTATTTACTAAAGGAAAATAAACTGGATACAATTAATAAATAAATGGTGATTTTAATCATATCTATGATTTGATAATATATTAATAAGAATGTATTTAATATGACTGTTAATTCTATTTCTGTTTTCCTCACACTTTTACTGAATTTAAATGTACAGAGGTTATTGTTCTCAAGTACTTCCAGTACTTCAGTCATACTCCAGATTTCCAGGAGTTCCAGTATCTTGTTCTTTCGTCTTCTAGTATTAATCCGCTCTTTCGGTTCCTTCCAGTAGCTTGCCCTTCGAGGTTATCATTCCAGTTATGGCCGTGCCTTGTAGTATCTTTTACAAGGTTATAATTCCAGTTAATGTACTTCCGGTTAATGTACTTCCAGTTAATGTACTTCTAGTTAATGTACTTCCAGTTAATGTACCGCAGTGCCTTGTACTGCAGTATTATCTGTCCAGTAACTTTACTTCCAGTTATTGTACTTCCAATATCTTGCACTTCTAGTTATTGTACTTCCGTTATCTTGACTTCTAGTTGATGTAATTTCAGGTTTCCAGGTTTCCAGGTTTCCAGGTTATTGTATTCGTCTTGTCCTTTCTGGTTGTTGTACTTTCCAGTCATTGTACGGATCACAACTCCCTATCTTGTCTTGCCAGTGATTTGCTTCAGTATTTGTCCTGTCCAGTCATTGACTTTCCAGTCAATAACTTTCCAGTCAATAACTTTCCAGTCAACTTTCCAGTCATTGACTCAGGGTACTGTAATTTCCGGTTACTGTTTCCGGTTACTGTTTCCAGTCGTTGTACTTCCAGTTAATGCATTCAGGTTGTTTCGATCTCAAGTTCTTGTCTGAAGGTTACTGTCCTCAAGTTCTTGTACTCCAGTTGCTGTAATTGCCAGATATTAACTCCAGGAGTTGTACTTTCTGCGTACTCCTCCAGTTGTAGTGCAAAGGTTCGTTCAGTATCTTGTACTCAGTTATGTCCTTCTGATTATTGTCCTTCCGGTATTGTCCTTTGGCCGATTAGGATCGGACTTCTCTATCTGAAACCGTTCCAGGGTATGCATTGTGAGTGGGCTGGCAAGTGTGGAAAGTGGTGATGGTGAACAAGGTTGGTGTGGCAACGTGTTGGTGCTTTAACCGTGTTTGTTGTGTTGTCGGTTACAAAGTGTGGGTGCTATGTTGCCGGTTTACCTGCGTATACCTGCCCTCTACAGAGACATTAGGAATACGTATATGCATTGATCTTAGTTCTTAGTATCTTGTACTGAGGTTCTTTCAGTATCTTCTTTCAGTAACTTCTTTCAGTATGTTGTGCTGAAGAAATTGTAATTAGGTATTGTCCAGTAGGTTGTTCCACTTTTCAGGTTTTCTAGGTTCTTTCCAGGTTATTGCCCTCCAGTCTTCTGGCGTGTGCCGTTTGGATCTGTGCCGTTCAGTTCTATTATCTGAGGCCGTTCTGAGGGTATGAATGAGTAACGTCTGGTAAGGGGTAAAGGTAAAGTGCTGTAACAGTGTTGTAAAGTGTTGTACAAGTGTTGTACAAGATGAATAATGTCGGTATTACACGGTGTTGTGTTGACTCGCCGCGGGGAACCTCCGTATACCAATCAAGTGACGGTTTTTTGCTGGTATACCTCAAATGTGTTGTGTTGCGCTACCTTGTGTTATTGGTAATGCTGACTCGTCACGGTATACCTGCTCTCTACAGACATATACAGGGAATAAACGTATATGCATTGGTGGATATGGTTCCGGTTCCTTCAAGTATCTTCCAGTATCGCACTGAAGGTTATACTGAAGTCACTGTACTCCAGCTATTGAACTGAAGGTTCTTTTGGGATTTCCAGGTTCTCAGTATCTTGTACTTCCAGCATCTTGTGTCCAGGAAAGTCTTCGAGGTTATTGTACTCCAGTTACTGTACTTCTGGCCGTAGGGATCTGAATCAGTTCTATCTGAGACCGTTCTAGGGTATGAGGTGAGAGTGGTCTGGCAGTGTGGTGGTTCACAGTGGTAAGGAGTGGACAAGTATGATGTTGAACAGTGTTGGTGTGTTTGGTCTAAACAAGTGTTGGTGTGTGTTGTCGACGGTGAAGTCATCACGGTATACGGTATTGAACTCGTCTCGGTATACCTGAAAGTGAACTCGCCTCGGTACACGGTAGTGAAGCGGTATAGCTCGGAATATTGAACTCGCCTCGGTGTACCTTCGGTACACCTCGTCATTGCCGCTTAAACTTCTTCTTCATCTTACTACTAATATTCTTATTCCACGCCACCCCCGACATGATCGAGCGGTGAAACCCGTACACATCGTGGATCGACTCGTCGTTCCACGCCGACCCCGACGACACCAACGACCGGCGCTCGTCGTCAGTGAGCCCCGCGGCCACCAGCTGCTTGTGGCTGTTCATCTTGGCCCGCTGCTTCGCCACAAACTCACGGCACTTGTTGATCTCGTCCTGCGAGAGCAGGCCGAAGCCGTAGCCGCCGATCTTCTTGAAGCAGTTGTCGATGAGGAAGTTGGGGTCGAGGATGAGTTTGGGGAAGTTCTGGATGTACTGGAACAACTCGATCTGGTCCATTTCCGCCGCCACCGCGCCGCCCCGCTGCGTGCGCTGGAACTCGGGGTTGTCCAAGCACATCTTGCACACGGTGAGCGAGATGCGGAAGATGGTCTTGGACCCCTCGTACCAGAGGATGTCCCACACGCGCAACACGGTCTCGATGGGGAGGATGCCGACAAACACCGACATGAACCACGACGACGTCACCAAGGTGACGGGCGGGAGGCGGGCCAAGAGCTTGTCTTCGGAGATGGCGTCGCCCTCGAACGTCTTGCCCACCACCGCCCACAACTGGGGGATGTACTCCTTGACACAGAGCATCAACACGCCCTGGTCGGTGTGGACGCCCTCGAGCGTGGCGGCGTGGACGTTGGGGATGATGCGTTCGGTCAAGATGACCAACATCCAAAAAGCGCGTTCTTCGTCCATGAAGAGGAGGAGGAGGCCGGCGATGAAGTTGAGCGACTGGCAGTAGCCGATGTGGGGCTGGTGGTGGGCGAACGCGGTGAGGACGCGGCGGAGGGCGCGGACCATGGGCGTTTCGGCGGCGCTGGTGCCGGGAACAGCGCTTGCGCCGGTGCCGGGGCCCACGGCGGCCGCCAATCTCTCGCTAGGCTCGCTAGAATTCCCGCCAGCTTTCTCGCTAGCTTTCTCGCTAGCCTTTTCGCCAAAAGTCTCGCTAAAAGTCTCGCTAGAAATTCCGCGACAAGTCTCGCTAGTTCCAGCGCCAGAAGTTCGCGAAAAAGTTCCTGGTCTATTTTGTGTTGGTGTTGGTGTTGGTGCTGGCGTTGGTTTATTTGTCGTTGCCGTCGCTGTTGCTGTCGCTGCCGCTCCAGCACCAGCACCAGCCAACGAAGCATTGAAATAAACATTATCAGGAAACGTCCGGTGGAGATCACGCTCAATCACCTCGGTATCCTTCGTCAGCACGTTCTGCGTATCCCGCACGATCTGCTCATACACACCCACATGCTTGTTGAGCTTCTCGTTGCCGCCCGCGTAAAAGAACCACGCCGAGCCCCGCCACTCCGCCGGCACGCCCTTGCGCACGAGCTTCTTGACCTTGTCGGACTTGGGCGGGAAGCGCGCCGGCACCGCGCCGTCCACCGCGAGGCCGCTGCTCTTCATGAGCGAGTTCCACTTGTGCCGCCGGCGCTGCGAGTACTGCGAGTACTCGCGGAACCACGCGTTGTACTCCTCCTGGGAGACGTGGTGTGCTGCCGCCTTCTTGAACCCGTAGCGGTCGTACGGCGACCGGAGGAGCTCGTCGAGGCCGTCGAGCGGCTGGATGGCCAGCAGGCGCTTGCCGACGTCGGCGAGGGCGTCGAGGGCCGGCGCCAGGGCGGTGGCGGTGGCGGTGGCGGCGTGTGCTGGCGGTGTGCCGTGTGCTGGTGGTGCTGGCGGTGGTGGTGGTGCTGTGCGTTCTTCGTCGAGCGGCGACTCGGTGCCGTAGATGTCGAGGAGCGAGTAGTTGCCGGAGTACGACGACTCGGTGCGGTGGTGGTTGGGCGTGTGGGTGCCGTTGGTGGTGCCGGGCGCAGTGCCGTTGGTGGTGCCGCCAGAACTTTCTACTTGTAGATGCACCGACATGACTGTACGTGTAGTACTGGTGGTGGTGGTGGATGGGTTGCTCGTTAACGATTGCGGTGAAGTGAGCACAAATGACAAACGAAAATGTGCAATAGCGACAGGACAAAAATAGTACAAAGAAAATAAGACAAAAATAGCGACAAATAGCGACAAATTAGCGACAGTCGCAAGTTCGACAAGTTGAAGCCGGCAAAATTGACGAGGATTAGTGTGAGAAATAGCGACAAAATCGACAAACCGCTTCAACAGCTTTGTCGTCGTTCGAAACGTACACTGTCGTTGCCCCGTGCGTGGCAGGCTCCTGGGCCCTGTACTGGCTGGTTGATCAACATTCCCACAAATAACGACGCAAATTTGAGATTCGACAAGTTGGGTAAATTGGTCAAATATTAGTGACAAATATAGCGACAAAATTTACGAGAATTCGCACAAAATTTAGCGACAAATTAACCACAAATTACAAAACTATTTAGCGACAAAAAGCCAAAAACTGGCGACGAAATTTGTGCGAATTTGCACAAATATTTAGCAACAAATTGACGAGAATTCGCACAAAAATTTTGCAACAATTTTAACGAGAATCTGCACAAAGAATTAGCGACAAATTAACCACAAATTAACGAGAATTTGCACAACTATTAGGTCAAACTCGGCAAAACCACGAATTCCTTTCCTGTCTCTATTTCCGCCCAACACAAGATTTCAAATCTAAAACAATACTTGGAAAGTATAGAAAGTAGATGAGCTGTAAACACTAAAGTATTGGCGACAATGAGCGAGAATTTGCACAAAAATTAGGGACAACTAGGACAACAGCACAATAAACCAAAAACGCGACTATATTTGTGCGAATTCGCACAAAATTTAGCGACAAATTAAACACAAATTACAAACAATTTAGCGACAAATTTGCGGCAAAAATAGCGACAAATTTAACGAGAATCGCACAGAATTAGCGACATATTACCGGCGAAAACCAAATACTTAGCGACAACTCGCACAACACGACATTAACGACATCACGACATCAAAACCCACAATCAAAAACCCACCACCACCACAACTACATCCACATCCACATCTTCCCCCATGTACTGGCGCAACACCTGGTGGAAAGGCACGCCGTACCCGTCGTGCGAACCCATCGTGCTCCCCGAGGGCATGTTGGTATCGCACAACCTCGAGATGCCCATCCAGCTCATCAAAGACTCCATCTACCAGCAGGGATGCTACCAGAACACCGTGCCCATGCTCAACACCAACGTCGGCATCGTCGTCGACAAGTTCTCGCGGCCGCTCCCCGTGGTGGAGGCGCTGTGGCAGGACTTCACCCGCAACAACCTGCGCGGCGGCTTTGCGTACAGCGTGGTGTCGATCGTGTACTCGATCTCGATTTCGGCCGTCATCACCTGGTTCTTGACCATCTTCGTGCTCACCAACTACACCATCAAGCCGTCGGTGCTCCTCAAGGCGCTGACGTCGTTGTCGTCGGTGTACATCTTGGTGGTGGTGATCAAGGCCATCGTCACCCTCCACAACCAGCAGCGCGACGGCTTCCTCCACGGCGCCATGCTCTTGGACCACATCAACGACTCGCTCTACATCAACATCATCGACCTCGTGGTGGTGGTGCTCCTCCAGATCAACCAGGTCCAGGTCATCATGCGCATCTTCCTGCGCCAGAAGGACAAGCGCATCACCTTCTTTGTCGGCACCGTCGCGTGCATGGCGTCGCAGGCCATCTGGGGCGTCACCAAGTTCCACACGTTCAGGGCGTCCGACGAGGCCGGCGACATCTTGCCGGCGTTCATCTACCTCGTCCGCATCGTCATGGGCCTCTCGTACGCCGCCATCGTCACCGTGTACATGATCACCAAGATCACCCACATCATCGCCAACAAGAAGATCTGGCTCTTGACGTTGCTCACCGTCATCTTGATCTACACGCCGGTGGCGTTCTTTGTCGCCGACGTCTCCAACGCGTTCGTGTACGAGTTGTCCGAGATCTTCAGCGTGGTGTCGTACGTCATCTGCGTGGTGATCCCGTGGGAGTGGTGCAACAAGTTCAACGTCATCTTGCGGGCCAAGGAGAAGGAGGGCGTGCTCGGGCGCCGGTTCTACGAGGACGAACTCTACGAGCTCGACCGGTTCGAGTTGTTTGTCGAGGAGGAGGATGATGAGGACCGCCCGCTACTTCCTCGCGGCGACGGTGGCACCAGCGGCAGCGGCAGCGCCAGGCCCACGGCGCCAG
Source organism: Teunomyces kruisii (assembly GCA_003706535.2). Classification (NCBI taxonomy): domain Eukaryota; kingdom Fungi; phylum Ascomycota; class Pichiomycetes; order Serinales; family Debaryomycetaceae; genus Teunomyces; species Teunomyces kruisii. Next base: position 186,666 of record PPLR02000006.1, read on the forward strand.
GACCACGCCGGTCACGCAGCCGCCGCATGACGCCCGTCGACACCGACGTCCGCCCGGTGGTGAAGGCGTTCATGTCCGCCAAAAACACCTTCTTGACGTTGACCGATACCATCATTGCCGCGGGCTTCGCCATCCCCCGGTCCGTCAGTGTGTCGACCCAGTCGATCGACGCCCACCGTCCGCGCAACAGCCACTTGGAGGAGCTCGCGGAGCAGCTCGGTTCCGCCCGCTTGGCCGAGGCCGGCGCCAGGCCCGGGCCCGCCGCCACCGCCACCGACACCAACCTCACGCCGTCCGACACTCTGCGGTCCGGCAGCGTCCAGATGACGGGGCGCAACCGGCGCAACGTGTTTGTGTATTCACGGAAAGAGGTGGTGATCGACTTGTCTGATTAGGGGCCTGGGTTGGGACGTACGGTAGGGTATAACGAATAGGAGAAGAACGAATAGGAAAAGAACGAATAGGAAAAGAACGAATAGGAAAAGAAAGTAACAGGATGTAGACGGAAGGTTCAGATTGTTTAGGAGAAGCGACGGGCCACGGAGAGCGGGAATGTAGAGAAATGGGAGCGAGTATAGCGAGGGAATAGCGAAAACAATCTCAGCGAGAATAGCGAGAAAAGTGAATAGCGAGAAATGAGAATTGCGAAAAAGAGATTAGCGAGAAATGAGATAGCGAGAAGCGAGTTAGGGACAGCAGCACAAGAATAGCGAAAGTATGACAATAATAAACGGTGATGTAGACGGAGAAGATCAGCTTGAGGTGTAGGAATAGAGCTTTGGTGAATGCCCCGTAAAGACTGAGCAGGAATGGAGCTGCGAGAGTAGCATAGCGAGAAACACTCTTTGCGAGAACAGTGAGAAAAAAGAATAGCGAGAAGTGATAATAGTGAGAATAGCGAGAAAGAGAAAAAACAAAATTACCGAGAGTAGCGAGAAACGTAAAAGTTTAGTGAGAAGAGAAACGAGAAGAGAATAGCGAGAAATGCGAAAATGGCAGAAAATAGCGAGAAATAGAATAGCGAGAAAAGTGAATAGCGAAATGAGAATAGCGAGAATTAGCGAGAAAATGTCAATTAGCGAGAAATAGAATAGCGAGATGAGAATAGCGAGAATAGCGAGAATAGCGAGATAGTGACTTAAAAAGTGACATAAACACAGAGGAAATAGCGAGAATAGAGAGATAGCGAGTTAGATAAACGGATTCAAAACACTACAATGCTGCTGGTAAAGTGCTACATCACCAGCACAGGATGCACAGGTATTTGACATTCTATAAGTGATTATTCAGGTTTTGGCGAAGGTGAAGGTTCTGGTTCTGAGCGTTCTGGTTTTGGAGATGGTACTGGTTTTGACAGTTCCTGTTCTGGGTCTCTTTCTGGTTCTGGCTCTGCACGATCCTGCTCCTCCTCCCTCTTGTCATGCCCCTTGGTCGCAATCTCCAAACACCGCTCCTCGTACCCAGTAACATGGACATACTCGACGCCGTGCTCGGCCAACTTGGCCACGCTCGAGTTGTTGGCGACAAACGTGTCGGGCTCCACCACGCCCACAAACACCGTCTTGATGGCGGTGGCCAAGATGCGGTCGACGCACGGCACGTTGCCGCTCAACCGCAACGAACACGGCTCCATCGTGGTGTAGAGCTCGGTGCCCGCCGGCACATCGCGCGTGCTGTGCTCGGCAAAGTACTTTTCCAACGCACACTGCTCGGCATGGGTGTTGCCCGGCAACTCGCGCGACCGCCCCGTCGCCAACACCTCGCCGCGGTGCACGAGCACGGCGCCGACGTTGTACTGCGTCTGGGTGTCGCCACACCGCGCCGCCGCCGCGAGCGCCATCTCCATGTACCGCCGGTGCGGAGCCAACGCCCACTCGGGGTACGCCGTCTTGTACGACCACGACTTGTCGGAGGCCTCGTAGCGGTACGCGTGGAGGAACAAGTCGAGCTCGTTGGGGCCCGGGTCCGAGTAGAGCGGGAGCCCCGACACCTCGCACACCGCGCCCGTGAGCACCTCGCCGTGGGTGTCGGGATAGAACCACGACGACGCCACGCGCGCCTTGCCGACCTCGTCCAAGCGTGCCACGACGGCGGCGGTGTCGGTGTCGGTGCTGCTGGCATCAAACCCCTGGCCGAGCAGCGCGCCCCACACATGCCCGCTCAGGTAGATGGGGTCGTTGGCGACGGGGTGCCCGAGCCACTGGAGGTGGACGCGGATCTGGTGCGAGCGGCCCGTCCACGGGCGGCACTTGACGATGGACGTGTCGGTCGCGGGGTCGTACGACACCCGCAGGAACAGCGTGCGGGCCTCCTTGCCGTGCACCAGGTCCACGACGTTGAAGCCGTGTTTGGGCAGCGCCGTGCGCAACGGCCGGTCGACGACGGTGTCGCCGCCGGGGAACTCGCCCTTGACGCGCGCAATGTACTCCTTGGCGACGTTGCGGGCGCGGATCTGGCGCGTCATCGCCTCGGCGCCCGTGGCGGTCTTGCCCAAGAACATGAGGCCGCTCGTCAACCGGTCGAGCCGGTTGCACGGGTGCACCACAGCGCCGTACTCGTGCTGGAAGATCTTGGTCACGGTGTTGAAGCGGTACCGGCCCGTCGGGTGCACGGGGATGCCCGACGGCTTGTCGATGGCGATGATGTCGGCGTCCTCGTGGACGACGCGGATGGGGCGCGCCGAAACCGGCGGCTCGCGGCGGTAGCACCGGTGGCTGATCAAGTCGCCGTTGCGCACGACGCTGTCGATGTTGGCCGGCACCCTGTTGAGCGTGACCTCGCCGTTGGCGATGCACCGCTCGTAGTACTCCTTGGTGCGGTCGCGGAACTCGTCGACAAAGATGTCGATGAGCTTGCGGTCGCGCCACCGCAACTTGCAGTACGTGAGGTACGTGAAGTAGTACGGGTGGACGCGCCGGTACGGGCCGTCGAGGTAGTACCCCGCGCCCTCGGCCTCTTCTTCGTGGATGGTTTTGCCCGCGGACAACGTCTGGTCGGCGCCGGCGCTGCCGCCGAGCTGGTCGTACGCCGTGACCTTGGCCTTGTCGATGTCCTGCTGCTTCATGCGGAAGCCCAGCGCGTCGCGCACAATGGCCAGCGGCCGGGGGGCGCGCGCGGGGCGTTCCAACGGCGATGCGGGGCGCTTGACTCCTTTGGTGCTGGTGTTCATGGTGTGGGAGAAGCGGCGGAGCATGCGCTGCGATGGTGGTGATTTGAATTTGCAAAAGTGACATGCGCGACATTCAACGACACGCGACATGCGGCGACATTCAACGACACTAATGCGACACGCGACATGTGACGACATTCAACAACACGAACGCGACATGCGACATTTGTCAGAACATTTCATGCGACATTTTTGACACAACGCGACATTTTCACGACATATCACGACATTGAAACGCAATACGCGACATTTGTCACGACATTCCGTGCGACATTTGCCACGACATATCACGACATTAAAACGCGACACGCGACATTTGTCACGACATCGAAATGCGACATTTTGACAAAACGCGACATTTGTCACGACATATCACGACACTCACACTCACAACAACCCCTGCTTCTTCAAGTCGCCGTAGTCCTGGAGCGACATCACGTTCCCATCATCATCCTCCACCTCCACCACATTCTGCCTGGCCCCCTCGTGCGCCCGCTGCGTCTTCTTGAGCCGCTGCCAGAACGCCTGGGCCTCGCCGATGGCGCTGATGTTGCGAAACAACGCCATGGCCGCGTCGCTCACGCCGAGACACCGCAACCCGTACTGGTGTTTGGGCCCGCCAAAGTGCTTGCTGTACAGCACGCGGCCCTTGTAGGTGACGTTGCCGCAGATCTCGCACGTGTAGCTCTTGTGCAAGCCCTGGAGCTTGTACAACCACCGCGGAATCGGGTTGCCGTCGGCGCCCCGCGGAAGACTGCGCCCGCTGTCGTCGCCGTCGTCGTACTCGTCGTCGCTACCGCTGCCGGAACTGCTTTCGTCCGAGCTGCTGGCGTTGGCGGTGGTGTATTCGGACTCGTCGTGGCGCGATTCTGCCTCGACCATGGCCTCACGCTCGGTCATCGCCGCTTTCCGCTCGGCATTGGCGACGGTGGCCCGGCGGTACGGCTCGAGGTACGCCACAAGGAGCCGCAACACCGCCCGGGGCTCGGCCTGCGCTTCGTTGCCACTTTTGGCGTTGCGTTTATGTTTCTTGCCGTCCAAGTGCCCGGCATAAACGCTCGTCTTGAACAGTTTCTGGCACGCACCACACCACACCTGGTCGCCCGTGGTGGTGGCATCGCCGCCTTGCACCGCCTGCTGCCTGAACTTCTCCACCAACAGCGCCACGTCCGTCAACGGCTCGGCGCGCTCGAGAAACAGCACCAAGTACGCCACCAACCCGCGCACGTCGGGCTCCTCGGCCTCAAACACGCCCAAGTACTCCACGTACGAGCCCACACCGTGGCCCGACGCCCGCAACGCCCGGTAGAACCGGTGGAGGTCGAGAAACTGCCCGTACGCCTCGTCCACACTGAAGAGCGCGTCGATATCGAGGTGGGCCGCCGCGGCGCTGAGCACATGGCGCCGCTTGGCCTTGATCTTGACCCGGTCGCTGTGCCGGTGTTGGAACGTCTTGATGTCGCTGCCCAGCGAACTGTACGGCGCATAGAGCTTGGCCACGTCCTCGGGCGTCTGCACGGCGCCGTGGCGCTGCCTGATGGCTTCCAACAACGTGTCGAACTTGTCGAGGTTGTGGGCGTCGCCGACCTCCTGCAAGCCCTGGGCAAACACCGCGTGTTCCTGGCGGCCAACAGCCAACAACGTGCCCGCCACCGTCTTGTACTTGGCGGCAAACATCGCCACTTCGTGCTGTTGGGCGATGGTTTCTTTGTGGGTGCACTTGCGGTGCGTGGTGCGGGCGGTGAGGATGTCGGGGCGCCGCTGGATGCGCTGTGCCACCGCCGTCTCGATGGTGTCGAGCTCCTCCGCCGCATACCGCTGTGCTTCTATGTATGCAGCCATTATGTGGTGTAGTTGTAGTGGAGTAGTAGTGGAGTAGGACTGGATTTATCCATCGCGAAATTTGCACATTACTAACATGTAATGCACATTACTAACCAGCATGCACTTTACTAACATGCATGCACTTTACTAACCTGCAGCGATAACCACCATGCACTCCCCAAAACCACCGCAACCACCGTGATCTGCCCCACAACACCCACATCTCGCGGCATGGCGTTGGAAATCGACCTCTACCTCTTCACATACAACCTCAACAAGCAGACCATCAACGCAGACACGTTTGTGGCCAAGCTCGCGGAGTCGTTGCCGCCCGAACCCGCCACGCTCTACGTGTTTGGCGTCGAGGAGTTCTGCACCATCCTCGACGCCAGCTTCTACGCCGTGGCCAACCAGCACTTGATCGCGCTCAACCAGCTCTTTCTCGAGGCGTTGCACTCCAAATACACACAAGGCGACGTGCGGTTCCTGACGGTGGGCTTGGACCACACCGGCGCCGTCGGGCTCATCGTCATCACGCCGTACCCGCTGCAGTTTGCCCGGCTCCGCTTTGCCCACGCCAGCTGTGGCTACGCCTACTCGTCGATGAAAGGAGGCGTCGCCGCCCGCGTCCAGTACTCGCCCCACGGGCCCGACGGCGCCCACCACGTCGAGTTGACGTTTGCCAACGCCCATCTCCCGGCGTACGAGGGCGAGCACCACTACGCCCGTCGCAACGCGGCGTTGTACTCGCTCACACGTTCGTTGGACTTTGGCGACGGCTACGGCCTCTTGAAGCCCGCCAACCACACCTTCTTCATGGGCGACTTGAACTACCGCACCACCAAGCAGTACCGGCCGGCGGCGCCCGCCACGGCGCGCCTCCTCGCGCTCCAGGACCAGTCGCTGAAAACCAGCGAGTCCGTCGAGCAGTTGGTGCAGGAGACCGACGAATTGACCCGTGGCCGTGCCGACGGCGACATTTTCATCGGGTTCACCGAGGGCTGTGTCGAGTTTGCACCCACGTACAAGTTCCACGTCAACACCGCCATCTACAACGCCAAACGGTCGCCGTCGTGGTGTGACCGCATCTTGTACCAGGCCACGTACGAGCACCGCGACCACGACACGGTGTTGTTCCGCAAGGAGGCCAAGAAGAACCGCCTCCCGCTCGTCGCCCACTACAACAGCATCCAGACCATGCTCCAGTCCGACCACCAGCCGGTGTTTTTGGTGATCAGAGTGCCGTTCGCGCCGCCAAAGTCGCTCGTGGCGCCGTCCGGCTACCTCCAGGTGCTTCCCAGCGAGCGGCCCAACCGCCACGCCCACACGGCACCGGAAACACGCTTCAACGTCGCGCTCGAACACCTCGCCGAGTCGGTGACGGGGCCGACGCAGATCTACGTCAAGCCGACGCGCGTCGACGCCTTCGTCCAGGGCATCGTCAGGCCCGCCAGCGACTTTGCCATTGGCTACGGGTTGTGGCTCACCACCACCAAAAACGGCTGTCTTCTCGTGTTGGTGCTCGTGTTGACCCTCTGGACGTTCATCTGGCGAACATGAGACGAAAATGGAAATGGCTGCGAAAAAGGTGTATGCGCTATATGCAGGTCGCCAACCTCCACCGGCGTCCTTTTCCAGTTTTGGCCAATCGCCAAGCGTACTGGTGTGTAGCGGCCCCCCAGTGGGCCTCACCAACTCTATATCTAGCCGTGAATGCACCTTTTCCAGGCACAAACACCCACAAACACACAAACTGCACCACACACCAGCTGCGGTTCCAGCTTTAGTGGTTACGCTACCTGCAGGCCGCACCAAAACTGTGGTAACCGATACGGTGAAAAACCACACTTGTGCCGGGAAAACGTATAAATAGCGCAGTTTCCCATGAGTGTTTTGCTCGAAACAACCGCGGGCAACATCGTCATAGATGTGGACCACCGTGCCGAGCCGGTGCTCAGCGCCAACTTCCTCCGGCTCTGCCAGTTGAACCGGTACTTCTTTGCGCCGTTCTACGGTCTCGTGCCCACCACCAGCGTCACCACCGGCAACACCGAGTATCCCGCGGCAAATGGAGGCTACGCCGCCTCGTGCTACGTCCGTATGGACGATATCGAACTGGGAATCGACCGCAACAAGTACTTGGCCCGCCCGCCGGCGCGGGAACCCGCCAGTTTGGCCCCCGGCGCAGTGTCGTACATCACCAACCCCGACGGCGGGATCGGGGCCCAGTTCACCATCGCGTTGGGGCCGCGGCCCTCCACACCGTCAGAGGTCCCGTTTGGCCACGTTGTCGAAGGATTCACCGTCTTGGAAGCCATAAACGACGCCAAACACGACGACGACGGCCGTCTAGCCACCGATATCAGAATCACCCACACCCACGTCCTCCACGACCCGTTTGGCGAGTTGGCCGAGATCGAGGCCAAGAAACTCGAGCCCGTCCCAACCCCGTCCCAGCTCCGCAACTTGCGCATGGTGTGGGAGGACGAGTCGACGTACCAGGCCCTCGCGTTGGAGTTGATCGGCGATATCCGCGACCACAAGGTCCAGCCGTCGCCACGAACGCTCTTTGTGGCCCGGTTGAACCCCATAACCACCGAAGAGTCGCTCAACACCTTTTTCTCCCGGTTCGGACCGGTTGCCGGATGCAACATCATCACCAAACCGGGGTCGAAAGTTCCGTATGCGTTCGTTGCGTTTGACGAACAACACCTGGCCGACACCGCCTACTCCAAGTTGAACAGCGCTCCGTGCTTCATTGACGGCTACGAGGTCGTGGTGGACTTTTCCCAGTCTGTTTCCCGAGTGTGATAATGATAACAACATTTTTTTTTATTTAACCAGATATACACCAAGAAGAATGTTTTGACAAGAAGATAAAAGTGGAACAAAAGGAAACCATGAAGTATAATTAACATTAACATTAAGGCTTTACAAAGGTGGTTTTTTTCATAGTATTACAAAACAGAGAAACACTGTTCATCAACAAGGGAAAGAAAAATTACGCCTCTGGTAAAACCAATCCACAAAACAACACAACACAACACGACACTCTCCGGGGCGAGATGAAGGGGCAGGGGGGGGGGAAGCTATAGCTTGAATGTGTTTTCTTTGTCCTAGTTTCTGCAGTCCTTCGAGATGTGGCCGGCCTGACCACAGTTGTAACAGGTCTTGGAGATGACACCTTGTTCACCAGCAGCCGGGCATTCCTTGGAGATGTGGCCGGTCTTGCCGCAAGCGTAACACTTGACAACACCAGCTTGACAGTCTCTGGCAAAGTGGTTTGGACCACCACACTTGTAACAGGTGGTAGCGGCCTTGGAGAATCTGGCGGGCTTTCTGGAGGCGGCAGGAGCCGACGTTTCGGATGCAGCTTCGGTACAGTTTTTGGAGATGTGTCCGAATTGGCCACAGTTGTAACACTTGGCGCCTTGGGATTGCGTTGGGCAGTCGGACTGGACGTGGCCAACGTCACCGCACGAGTAGCATTGCTTGGAGGTGGCCTGTTTTGGCTCGGTACACTCGGTGGACTCGTGGCCCGGCTTGCGGCAGTTGTAGCACAATCTTTCTTGTTGCTCGCAGTTGTCGGCCAAGTGGCCCAATTCACCACACTTGTAACACGTTCTAGGGAAGACAGCAGCCATTTTGTATCGGTATATCGAAAGGTATTCAGTATAGACTCACGAATTCACGTTGGAAAGAAAATTTTTTGTGTGCCGCGGCGGGGGTTACCCGGCACCGTGCGCACGGGACCGCCAGCAAAACCGCCAAACCGTACGGAAACCACTGTATCAGCTGAGAAACACGCGGTTTTACCTCACAAACGTCGACAAATGCAGTATCCGTACTTGATCTCGCGGGTGGTGGACCCTATTTTTGGCATCGGGATTGGTGTGGCCTCGTACTACTTGTATGAGAAGCGGAACGGCCGCGAGCCGGGCCATTCCTTGAACGAGTTGGTGTTGAAGAAGTGGAGGAGTTAGCACAACAAGAGAGAAGAAGAGGAGAAGAGAAGAGGAGAACGAAAGTTGGTTGTACAGAGCAGGGCTTGGTATACGAAAATGCATGTATTATTGGTTCCACGATTGCTGGAGAGACGTAAGTGCCTCGTCGGCGTGGCTGCCCAAGTCCTGTTTCAACACGGCGTGGATACGGGCCCATGTTGCTTCGGCGATGACGATGGGCTGGCTCACGTCGGGGTCTGCAGCAGCAGAAGCAGAAGCAGCAGGTGTAGAAGCAGCAGCAGCAGCAGCAGGCGTAGAAACAGGCGTAGAAACCGCAGTTGGCGGTGGAGCCGTCACCATACAACTAAACACGGCGCCCGACTCAATCCCAGCAATGGCCCCAACAGTAGTGGCGTCCAGGAGCACCTTGGACTTGAACAAGAGCTTCAAGTTGGCGGCAGAGAGATGGCCCAACGCCGGCACCGCCTCGATGATGGCCGTCTTGACACTATACACCGACGACGACACCGCGACGTTGTGGAGCTCGTGGGTGAACTTGTACGGCGGCTTGATTGACTTGACCGAGACCGAAATGGGCCCGTTGGCCGTGCTGGCGCCCAGCGGCAACGCAAACGCTACCTTGGGCAAGGTGGGGCCCAACGTCTCGAGGCTGTTGTAGTCGGCGGTGGAGTTGAAGGTGCCGGGTGCAGCATCGCCCGAAAGGCCTATGAGCTGGAGATATGTGTGTGTGAACGCTTGTGTCATGGTGCAGACGGTGGTGGAGACGGACGGATGTGGGTGGTTGGTGGTTCGTGGTGCCAGCCGATTCTTGACTGGATTGAATATTCGCGCGCGCGCGAACTTTTAACTTTTGATCTTTGACTTTTGACCTTGACATTTGACTGACCTTGGACCTTGTGGCATCATGAGTTTCTTCAAGTCGTTCAAGAACAAGTACACGTCGGTCAGCCAGGACGACGGTGCGCCGCTTCCACCACCGGTGACGGAACCCAGCGGCGGCCGCGGCTCGTTTTCCGCCCGCTTGCAGAAGTTGAACCCGTTCAGAAACAACTCGGTGTACCTCGAGGACGACAGCAACTACGTGACGCCCGAGCCCGGCTACTTCGAGCTCTCGAGATGGGACAGAATGCTCATATTCGGGTTGACGTTTGCCGGCTCCATCTCGTGCTACTTGATCTGTTTCTTCTTGTTCCCGGTGTTGTCGTTGAAGCCCCGCAAGTTCGCCTTCTTGTGGTCGCTCGGCTCCATCTTCTTCCTCGTCAGTTTCGGCGTGTTGCAGGGCTTCCAGGCCTACATGGTCCATCTCTTCTCGTCCACCAGAATCATCTTCACCGTGGTGTTTGTCACCTCCATTATCCTCACCTTGGTGTCCAGCTTGTCCTTGAAAAACACCCTTCTCTCCATCATCTTTGCCATAATACAGTTGCTCAGTGCAGTGTGGTACACCGTTAGCTACTTCCCCATGGGCCAACAGACCTTGAACCTTGCCTCGTCTGTGGCCCGTAGCCAGGTCGATACCTGGATTAACTCGTGATCTTTTGTTTAGTCTAAGAAAGGTTTGATCTAGTGACAATCTATTTAATATATGCGCTTAGGAACTCTTGGGGCTTCGCCGGGTCAAAGTCGGGGAACGCACTCACCAAGCCCTTCTCAACAACCTTCACCACAGCAACATTGGCCTCGGTATCGTTCTTGGAAGTCTCGTACAAACTCACCACCTTGGCACCAACACTTTGGTACTTGACGGCTTCACCACGCGACCCGTTCAACACCCGGTTCAAGTTCTTGATGGCCTGTAATGCCAACACATACTTGCCCTGAATAAGGTATATCCGGAAGAGAACTTCCCACGTAACAAGAAAGTCTTTCCCTTCTTCTATCAACGGTTTGAAGAGAATGAACAACTGCTCAATCACGTCTCCTTCCTCCAATTCGCCCAACACCTTGGCCCCCAACGGATCGCTGTCGTTATCTTCGCTCTCAACACGAGCAATAAGATCTCTTCTCTTTTTGTTGGCCTGCGCCTTTTTCCTCTTTTGCTTCTTGTCGTGCTTCTTTTGAGTGAAATTCTTTTCGTCTTCGTCGGAACTCTTGTTCTGCGCTTGTTCGTAGATGTCAAAGTGCAACTCAGCCAATCCCTTCAACACACGCAAGTAGAGTGGTGTCGAGTGGATTCTGTCTTCCCACTTCAACATATCAACGTAGTCACGAGGAGTACCACGTCTCATACAATACGAATGGAAGTCGTACTGGTCATTGTAGAAGATCTTGAAAATCTTCACAATAGAAAGGTATCTCTTTAACGACAATCCCTTGTAAAGCTCAACATTCTCAACAAGTTCTGCTTCCAATGCTTCGTTAGCCTCGGCTGCTTCACTATCAGTGGTGGTTACAGCCCTCAACTCTTCCAACTTCTTGGCATACTCGTGGTACAACCTGTTGTATGCCTCCGCACTTTCAATCAAAACCCAATTGTTCTGCATCAAATGTAAGTCCTTACATCCATTGACCGAGTTTTCATCGAATTTGGTGAACATGGAGATACAATCAATAGCTTCGTCGACCTTGTTGGCTCTCAAAAAGTATTTGGTGGCCTTGGTGTTGATGAAACGATCGCGTAATTCTAATTTGCGGCCATTATCCATGACTTCGCTGGCTTCCAAGTACTTTCCCTCGTGTTTCAAGATTCTGGCCTTGATGATGTACAACTCACACAAGGTTGGGGTGTCATTCAATGCATCATCAATGTGCTTATGGGCTTGGACCAATTTGTTCAAGTACAAATAGTGCTGGGCCAAAAAGTAATCGGTCCACAACTTGACAACAGGGTTAGTTAATGTTGGGATTTCAGTGTTGTAGAATTCCAAAATGATATCTTCAATAATTTGCAACTTCTCCTTGTTTTTGTACAATGGCTTGATGTTGACAAACGTAGCAGGGACACCTCTCTTCAACTGACTCAAGATATATTCCTGAGCCTTGGTCTTGAAAAGGGCATTATCGGAAGGAATGAAAGTCAATGGCAAGAACTTTGGAGGGTCAGAACGTGGATAAAACGTCGCCAACTTTTCGTACAACTTGATTCTGACTTCAATGGGTTTGTCCAAAGTGTCCAAGGACATTTCCAACATATTGTAATAATGGATGTTGTCGGGGTTTCTCTTCAACAATTGACGGTACAACAACGAAGCTTCCTTCTTCCTTTCCAACAAGATGCTGTACTTGGCCTTGTATTCCAAGAAAGACAATTGGTCCTTGATTTCGTCCTCATCTTCTTCTAATGTTGTCAATGCTTTGGAATAGTTGCCGGATTCTGCGATAATAGAGTTCTTGTACAAGACACATTCACTGTGCTCGTACTTGTCGGAATCGGTTAAATGCTCCTTGATAATCTTTTCGATCTTGGACAAGGTATTGACGGCACCGTTGTAGTCCTTGTTCAAATGGTGGGCCACGGCAAGTCCGGTCCAGTTGGCGCGGTAGCCTGATTGGTGCTCCAAGTAAAGCTGTCTAGACTCCATCAAGTTCTTGTAATCTCTGATCTGGGTTTGCATGTGTGCCAAGTCTCTCAAAATGGGTTTGTTCTGCGAACCATTGTCATTGGCAGCCTTTAACCACTTGACGGCCTCTGGGTAATTTTCGATGGCACGGTAGTAGATACCGGCCAAATGGTTTACCAAGTTGTTGTCGGGGCTCTTTTGGATGGCTTTCAAGATGTAAGGTTCTGCCTCGGTCTTGTCGCCCACATGGAAATTGATACATCCTTTCAAGGCAAGAGATTCGGCGTGGTTCGAATTCTTTTTTAAGTTGGCGTCCACCAATTTGAGTGCCTTCTTGTACTGTTTTGCATCATACAACTTCAAGGCTTCACGAAAGTTGCCATCTTCCTTGTTGGCAAAGATAGGCGCTCCCTTCTTTCCAAACATTGCCACTATAAATACCGCGAAGAAGAGAAATTGAGGTACTATTGTGCTTTAGCTAGGCCGCGTTCATTTTTCATTAGATCAGTTGTTAACGACGAAAAGTTCGTGCAAAAGTAAATTGGTTGGCACACGCCATTGGCGAACTTTTTTGTTTCGCCGTTGACCTGACTTGTGTCTCCACTTTATCAAGTTGCTGCAGAAATGTTACATCGGTGTATACGGCACTAACATCCGATCCGAACTGGAATTTGCGCTCTAACTTGCATTATACGACCGTAGCCCAGAAAATTCCATGCAAAACGCTGCCTTAGTGTCAGCGGTGCCTAGTGTCATGGAACGGAAGTTTAAAATATTGGGCGCACCAGCGCTTATTTCGCGCAATTAAACCTGGATGCAAACTTTTACAGTTGAACAATAGATCGTGGGTTAACTCCGCGCCTTTCATATCCGCGCCGCACTGTCAGTTCCATGCAGTACGCGGGCAAAGAAATTAAAAATTAATTACCAAGCCTCCAGTTTGAAAGATACGACCCCCATCGGTTGCTACAACTACTTCTTGCGTATCCGTCTAGCGCACTAATATAATACTATTTCAAGGCGCCCTTCAAGTTACCCCTCATATTACCCTGTAACTGGATAGGTCTGTTTTTGACTGCTTTTTACTGCTTTTAATTCTTCCAAAATTGCATGGATTTGCCTTTGCCACTCGAAACAACGAAAGAGAACAAACATTATCATAACACCATGTCGACTGACGAAAACGACTCATTTTCTTACAAGTCCTCCTTAGGCACCAGCCCCGAGGACTCCAAGCCTAGTGATTTTGAAAAGAAGCGCTTGAGGACCAAAACAGCCTGTGACTACTGCCGTAAAAGAAAGAGCAAATGTAATGGAGAAATGCCCTGTCCCAACTGTGTGAGGTCCAACAGGGAATGTACATACACGGTGGTCCAGAAACAGAGAAAAAAGAGAGTTTCCAAAGCAGTCAAGGCCCAAAATGAATTGTCTAAGTTATTAGAAGAAAGCAGAAGCTCGACTCCTGGGTCCGTCCAAGGGTTGAACGCAAGACTCTCTGTGTTGGAAGCCTTGCTCACAAAACTTACCGGTAAGTTACCATCGACAAAGGAAGTAGACTCTCCTAGTCCACCCCAAGCAAACTACTCCCTCACTTCTACCTCCCTTGCTTCCACTCCGGATGCGACAAAGCAAACTTCAGTAGAACTCATTACCAATGGTTCTACATTGAAAGATATGCTAGCTCCTAATTCTAAGGACTGTTCCTCGTGTGGACTGTCAGCTCGGTTTGCGAGATACTTTGGAAAACATTCCATTTTCCGGATGTTTTCGGACAAAAGTCTTGACTGGGTTAAGAATAGATTGAAAGATGATGATAGCTTGACCACGCCGCTCAAAAATTTCCCGGCTGCAATTTCCGATGCTATTGATACCACTATGGAGAAATGGGCTGACCACAACGTAAAAACCTCCGATGTTGATGTGACTCTGTTCTTCACTGAAGAACATAAATCGTTGGTGTTTGAAATTCTTGAATACCACTACATGAATACTCAATTTGCCCAATTCATATGCAAGGTTGACACCATAAGGGAATTGTTTCAAGTTTATTTTTATCGTAACGTCAACAAGGACTATGAAAATTTGAATACAATCACGTTAAGTTCATATTTGCTTATGAATATTGCTGTTGCACTTTGTTTATCCAATTCATGCGAAGTTTTTGGAGTGGATCCCCTGTTTTATCCTACATTGAGTTCCTCTTCTGAGAGTGAATTGCACCAGTTGAAAGAACAGTGTTTCAAGAATGCTACCTATTTATATGATAGAGTGTCTGTTGTTAATGAAGGAGTCACTACCATCCAAGGGTTTGCATTGATGGTTCTTTATGTGGAGACGACCTATGTGTGCGATTTCCAGTTGAACTACACTTTGGTTACAACAATGATTAGGCAGGCACAAGAAATGGGATTAGAAAATATCGAAATGTACTCCAAGCTTGAAGACCAGGAGAAGGAAGTTAGAAGAAAGTTATTGTGGTTCTGTATCTACATGGATATGGACTCGTGCTACCGTAATGGGAAGAAAACCTTGATGAATTACGATGATATGGGTACTTTGACTGAGATTGACTCTCATTTTATGTCAGTGCCTATTAATCCGTTTAAGGATAATACCTACATCATCAATTCGTCGAATTTGGTTGCAAATTGTCTCACCACTAATCCTGAGTATTATTATGGGTACTACTATTTGATGCTCAATCGACTCAGATACAAGTCGTACCAAAAATTATTTAGTACGAGAGCCAATTCCACAAGCAGCGAGGAGTTACTTACGCTGCTTGAATGTCTCAATGAAGAAATGAAGAGCTTGTCTGATTTGATGGATAAGGAGGTGAGGCCAGAATTATACGATGCTATCCCCAAGGACGAAGCACCTAACCCTGCATTCCGTGAGTTGGCAGAAGAGGCTTCTCCGATTTTCCAATACGACAAATTCATCTTCAAGGCAATGTTCTTCTCCCACCTTGCCACCATCAACAGAACGCCATTCTTTAGAAATATGGATGCTAATGATAAACGGGTGATACGGTTGGGTAATATTTCGTTGCAGAGCTCAAGAACAATTTTGCACATGATTGCAAACATCGACACCCAAACCATACCTAGATCGGTTTTGACTTGGTTAACATTTTATCCTTTGATTTCTTACTGTGTCATTCTTTCCAACGCAGTGGCTTTCCCCATTGTTACCTCGACTCATGAAGATTGTTTGTTGTTGATCAAGGCATCTATGAATTTTTTTAAGAGCAAAGATGTGCAAAAATCCATGTCGAGCTGGGAGGAGGCAAGGTTATATGACAACAAGCAGACGATTATTGACTTGATTTCGAGATTGTTCTTGAGAATCTTGGTCAACACTATGAACGAAAAATCCGAGCACCGTTACTTTGAAGAAGTGCCTGGGTTAGAAGACCACTTGACTGCTTGTCAGACCATATACCCTGAGCTCTTCCAGACAGGAGAGGGTGAAAAGAAGGAACCCGATTTGGATTTCTGGAACGGAGAATTGACGAAATACGCGGCTGTGGGTTCTACTATCGGAAGTTATTCGACTACCTATTCTCCCGAAACCGATTCATCTACTTATTCCAATAACGAGCCAGTGTTGGGAGGTGACTTCCTAAAGACTCCATCCGAGTTCTTCAACTTTGAAGCCTTTAACGAAGAGTCGTTATCGACCATGTTGCTTTCTCAGATGACGGGGAACAATCCGTTCTTCGAAGAGCAGGGAAGCAATTTATTTTTGGAAAATATGGAAGGTTTGGGGTACTAGAGAACGACCGATGGAAGATAATTTTTGGTAATTTTTGGGCGGACAATTACGGCGTTATTCCTGATTAGTACAATATGTAAAATTTGTCACCCCCATTATGTCGTGTTTGAGGCAACATGTTGTTTACTGAAAGGGCTTAGTCATCAGCGTGTCCTATTGTCTCCCGTATTATACAATTATTTGTAATCATTTAATAATGGTTTTGCGACACAACTGTAGAGATGACCCGGATTACATTTTCTCGGAAGAAAGATATTTTCGGAACGTTTTATCTCCGTCTGGGATCAGTGAGCTAGGCGCAATTTTCTGGGAGAGTGTCTGGATATAAGCTGTGTAAAAGCCGGGCTCCGCCATAAGCCTTCATAGCAAAACAAAGCCCACTCTTATTTATTTAATCAAACTGGACACTTACCATACCACCTGCCAATCACCATTTATACCACCAATTAGTCCAACTGTATGTCCAGCGTATTTGACTCAGATACCGATTCGCCTCCCAAGAAGCGGATAAAGATCGCTTGTGATCTTTGCCGTAAAAGGAAAATCAAGTGTGATGGGGCCTATCCGTGTATCAACTGCACCAATTCGAAGCAGTCCGAGTGCCACTACGAAAACAGGCCTGTCAGAAAGAAACAGAAACAACCAAAACCCAGTCGTACCTCGGCATCCAAGACAGTTGAAGTGTTGTCTGCCAGGCTCCACAACTTGGAGGATGCCATTATGAAGTTGACGGAAAACATGAGCAAGGGAGGCAGTGTTCCCTCTGCCGCGCCATCGCCGGGTCTTGGACGTACCACACCACATGCCTATGCACATTCTACCAGTAGTAATCAGTCCAACTCGTACCGGCCCTACCCTGGTCCCCCCACATACTTGAGCAACGACAGCTTCGAAGCAGCTCCTGTTCCAACTGGAAATTCTACGTTCCAACAAGATGTAACCCCGGAAAGTAACAGACCCCGGCTGGAATTTCTCAATAATGGCACGGTGACGTTACCATCGATCCATGCCATGAACCCGAAAAAAAACCTTGATGATTACACCGATGAAGAAACCACCACGGACGAGTCCAATTCCGAATCACAAGATGAAACAAGTCACCATCCTAGATCAAAAACCACTGGTTCCCAAGACCACACTTTGGGCACCCAGACGTTGGAACAATACTTTGGCACCCATTCCTTGGTGTGTATTTTCTCCGACAAATCCCTCGACTGGATGGCCAATGCATTGCACCCCGATGGGGAGGAGTACGTTGGTCCAGTCAGAAAAATGCCCATGTTGTTTCTTTCAAGACTAAAACCATTCATGTTGAAGTGGTTGGATCCACCATTGTTTGATTCACAGGGAAGAAAGATGTTATACGAAAACCCATTCCCGACCGATTCGACCTTGGTATTTGACTTGATTGATACATACTACAATAATATCACCTTGGTGTCGAAACTAACGTCGTATGAAGAAATTAGAGCTATGTTTGAATCGTACTATTCGTCCAAGTCTTCAGGCAAGAGGAAGTTCAAGTTATCTGAGTACTTGATGATGACAATGGGAATATTACTATGCATCACTTCGAGACTTGAAAAGGACGAATCCAAGTACAACACCCCAAGATCTGTACCATCGACAAATGCCAATACCCCGAACCAAGTTGCCATCGCTGATACCGAGTTGGCTAACTGGAAAGACCGTCTCTTTGACCATGCTGTGTTCTACTACCACCGGATATCTGTGCTTGGAGATGGTTTAGAGACAATTCAAGGAATATTGTTGTTAATTATCTACATTGAAACAAACTGGATTGCTTCGTCTATGACATATATTTTGACCTCGGTCGCCATCAGGTTCGCCCAAGAGATGGGATTACACCGAGAAGAAACTTATACCGATTTACCATTGAGTGTACAACAAAAGAGAAAGTGTATTTGGTGGTACTGTCAGTATTTCGATATGGAGATCTGTTTCAGGTCGGGGAAGCCGCCCCTAATCAATGGCTCAGACGTGACTACGGACGTTGAAACAGAGATAATAACGTTTTGCCAAAACCTCGCTCAACAAGAATCGAATTCCAGAGACCCCACAACCACCTACATGCCTTCTATAAACCTGGCATTCACAACCTTGAAAAAGTACAACGCGCCCATACTCTACCAGCTATATTCATTCTTATTGACCAAAATCCGGGCCCGGTCTTACAACGAGTTATTTATAGCCTCGGTCAAAAATCAATCGTACGATGATTTGATAAATACAGTTGAATCTTTAAACAATGAGATGTTTGAGATGGTGGAGTCATTCCCAACGGAAGACAGGCCGCGGTTTTACCACGATCCCAAATTCTTTCCCGTATCTCCTGATGTGCCGCCAGACCAACGAGAAATGATTCTTAGTGTGCAGTTCACCTACTTTTTGCAACTCATGCTTACCAACCGTCTTCCCTTCATCATTGGGCACCAGGATCATGACGAAAATAATGAAAAGAGTATAAAGTTCCGCAACATCTCATTGGATTCGGCCAGAACGATTCTTTGCATTGCCAAACAGTTAACGAGAGCCAATACCAATGCCTCATTTTTTAATTGGATTACGTTTTTTCCGCTGCTGGCGTACCTTTGCATTGCTAGTACAATCTTGAACCATCCCGATCTTCCGGAAACCTACAATGATATCAAGCTATTGATTGACTGTTCCATGACTTTTTTCTGGTCATCCGATAAGCTTGAAGGACGATTGGAAAATTTCAATATTTTCTCGGCAAAAGATGCCTTGATGGGCTTGTTGACCCGATTAATGCTCCGCATGGTGATCAAGGCCTACGAGTCCAAGAGCAACATCAATGTATACGACTTGCATCCCGGGTTGAAACAACACATGGATAGTCTCAAGGAAGTCGTACCCGAGCTATTCACTGGGAGCGACATGAAACGGATTGCTGCAATGTGCGAAACTGCCCATTCGAGTCGGTACGGCGCCCATGTCCTAAAACGCACTGCATCACAAAACCACGACCGCCACCGACTCAAGCAATCTCCAAACATGGCGTCGCCTGGCCTAGTCACTTTGTTGCGCCCAGACTCCACCCCTGAAAACAATGCCGCCAATGGCACCAATGGTGGGTTTCCTGCAACACCCATGCACCAAGGGTTCTACCAACCACAACAGTCGCCTGCACGCGCACCGACAGATGCGTTTATGCAGACCAATAACGACTTGTTGGACGACTACATGAATGACGAAGGAATCTCGTCGATGTTTTATTCGCAAATGAATAGTTTGCCCAACTTTTTCTTTGACAACAATTTGGGGGTATAATATTACTAAAATGTACATAATTTCTAATGGCTAATTCTGAGAACAAACCTAATTAATAATGTTGGTGTAAAAAGTCTTGTAAAATAAACCCTGGTGGGCGTGTCCTGGTCAGGTGTTCTATTTTGGTCCCGCGTTTCAACATGGGCCCGCCGCCAAAAAAAATACCACCCTCAACGGTCGCCAGTTTTGCCCTGTCGTAAGGTTGCTGTGGTAAATTGTAGACATCCCGGATTTGGAACAGGCGCATATTATTGTGTTGCCGTGGTTTTGTTCTGAAATCGAACGTCGCTTGTACGTAATTGCCCTTGGTTGATTACGACTACCATTGCTCCTACATATTATATACGACCAGAGTTTTAAAGTGGGGGATAACAGACAGATTTTCAAATAAAGTTTAAATATTTTTCCTCTTCCGTTGGTATTACGCATCTTCCGCTCATACAGTCAACACTTATTTACGGAGTCGACTCCAGCGCCCTTTTGCCTCGATAACACCCTGCGGTAATGGAAGATTCAATGCTCAAACGAAAGCGGGTCTCCAAGGCCTGCAAAAACTGCCGCCGCAAAAAGGTCAAGTGTGACGGTAATTATCCGTGTCTGAACTGCACCATTAACAATAACGGAGACTGCAACTATCCGCTAGATTCCGAAAAGAAGCCTCGTGCTCGCAGGTCCATGAATAAGGATAAGGCAGAGAGACTAATGATTGTTAATGACTTGCATCTCCGTTTGGCCAACGTGGAAAGCATGTTGATCACCCTCACCCGCCACATCACCAAAACGAGCCCACAGGCACATGTATCTTCTTCCCACATAGACGATGACGGCAGAGAGTCGAGTTGCAGTGCCAGTGCTTCAGAATTGGATGATTCTGAAGATGAATTACCCATATCCGAATTTGCAGTAGTGGCAAAAATCCCATCAAGGGGCGATGACCATCCCGACGTTCGGAATCCTAAATTTCTCGAAAGCAAGCCCGATGCTGTGCTTCCAAGTGATGACGAACACAGAGTGCCGTTTGTCGTGAGATACTACAGTGGATTACAGTCCATTCTCCACATTTTCTCGGTAAAGGGAATATCGTGGTTAGCCAACCGGGTTGGGCCCAACGAATCCTACTATACCTTACCCGTACAAAACGTTCCAGCCTTGTACTATGCCTGTGTTGGCCCCCTCATGAATCTATTCATTGACCAATCACTCAAAACCCCTAAGGAAAAGTTGGCCCTCTTTAAAGGCACCTTTGACTCCCCCGAGATCACATATGGTCTATTACAAGAATATAGAGAGTTATACATGGTGTCTTACTTGGTTGATTATGAAATGGTGCTATCCTTATTTCAAAGATATTACCATAATACACCAACCAACAAGAAAAAGTTCAACTGCAGTGAATTGATGATTATGAATATTGCACTTTGCTTCTGTATAAGCCGTGAACTCGATAAACGGTTGGGAACAACGTTTCCTGGAGCTGTTTTACCTACATCTGAGCGTGTTTCCCAGTTGAGCCTCGAAGAGTTGGTTTCTCTTCGTTCAAAATACTTTGACGCTATCTTATTTTATTTCGATAAGGTTAAATTGGTCAGTAATGGTGTTCGGACTGTACAGGCTTTGTGCATTCTATGCTATTACCTTGACACAGTTTGGAACATGGCCAGAATCAACTACTTGTTGTTTTCCATTGCTGTGCGATACGCTCAAGAAATAGGATTACATCACAACGATTCATACTACGGACTTCCATCCAAGGAAGATCTGCTTCGCAGAAAATTGTGGTTCTTTTGCGAATATTATGATATTGAACTTTCCTACAAAATCGGCAACCCTCCCATTATAAATTATGCCGATGTATCAACCTTAACTCAAAGAGATCATGGAAGTTTGATATCTGAAGAGGCCAGATTGGATCTATTCACCCTATTTCATAGCAAGAATCAATTGACACCGGCCCAGTTGTCGAGTATCCTTGTCACAAAACCAATTCATAGCAATACGGCTCAATTTATGCTCTCATTGAGTCGTTTGCGTTCTAAGTCTTATTTTGCGCTCTTCAGTGAATCCGGACAAAGCAGCAGCTTGGAAACCATTTACACGGCTGTTAATGATCTTAACATGGAAACTTTAAAATTGGCAGAGTCATTGGATGATCAATTGAAGCCTAGGTTTTTTAATGATCCCAATTTCATTTTTAATGACAGGACAAAGGTATTTGACGTAACGCATTATCTTGATTGTGGCCATGAGAATCTCTTAAATGCCCATTTTACCTATTTCCAACACTTAATGACTATTAACAAAGTATCGTTTCATCTTGAAAAGGGTACGTTTGAAATAGGAGAGAAACAGTCCCGTTGTATGTCCCTTGCTTTAGACAGTGCGAGAACTATCTTACACATAAGCAAAAATCTCAATCCAACCACAATGCCCTTTTCACTAGTGAATTGTTCCTTATTTGCACCAACTGCTGCATTTTTAGCAATTTTCCGTAACTGCTTATCTCAACCTGAATCCAAGCAAAGTCTTGCAGATACTCAATTATTGATTGAAGTTTCGACATCATTTTTTGTTTTGAATGCAACCAAACTCGAGCAATTGAAAAAGTCAACCCATTCCTCGGTTATCAATATCTTTGGCTTTGATCCTGGATGTCTACACAACCATAGGGAATTCTTGTTTGACATTATTAATAGACTCATGCTCAAAGTATTGCTTAGAGTCATTGAGTTAGAAGTTGGAATCGATTTTCTTGAAAATAACCCTTTCTTACGGGAGCATCTTGATTGCGAGAAAATCTGTCCTTTAATCTATAGGACAAATCCAATGACTGCAAATTCCAAGATCCAAAACGAATTTCCTCCAAAGAAAAGGGAAAGTATAGTGCATCATACCCGTACTCAATCGGTTCCAACACCAGAGTTGGATAAGAATAGTCCACAAACCAACAGTAACGGAACTTCTTACTTATCAGAACCAAAATCATCACCTGATATTTCAGGTCCTAATTCTGGCCATAATATGAATGCTCATGGTCATGCTCATGCTCATGCTCATGCTGATGCTCATGGTCATGGTCATGGTCATGGTCATAGTCATAGTCATGGAGCACAACCCGTTGTCACTTCCATTCAACAAAACTATTTGCAATATATGCAGCCAATCTCCTTCGGAAAGATGCAAGCACCAAATCTGGCTCATGAACAATCTACTTTTAATGGAAACTTTCCTAATGAGATTCCCAATGTGCCGCCACAAGAATTTGGATCAAACCAGGAACAAGAAAGAGGTTACCCGGTGTCAAACAATCCCTCATGGACAGATTATGTCTACGAAACGAGTGCATTACCCGACTTTTTCTTCCTGGAAGGTTTTAATAACTTTTTGCAGCCAAGCTCACATGGAGATCTTCATGGACATTCCCACTAGCTGTGCTGGATGTGAATTAAAACATAACATACATTAAATAGCCGTTCTTGTTTATCTTGTACGAATAACACCGGCAGCAATCAAAGTATTGATCTTCTTACTGATAATAGGGTTCTTCATGTGCTCTTGCAAAGCAGCAGGATTTTCTCTAGCTTGCCCTAAAATACCTTGCATGACTGGATCTTGCAAGATGGTAACAATTTCAGGGTCTCTTGAGACTCTTTCCATGGTTTGTTCTGGGGTTTCGCCCTCGATGGCCAGGAAACGGTTCGACAACGCCTTGTTGTATAATTGGTCAATTTCTGAGATGTTTTTGCCTTCACCTAAAGCCAAGTCCTTTTCACGGGCGTCGTTTAAGGTTTCCAACACTTGGGAGTATTCCTTCATTGCCAATTGAGCGTTGGCCTTTCTTATATAGGCTCTAATGAATGATGGGTCCTTTGCAATGGCCTGGTTACAATCTTGAATAGCGTCTGGGAAAGACAATAACTTAGCCAACGAAGCTGCTCTGTTGGAGTACCCTCTGGCATCTTCTGGAGCCCTCTTGATCATTTCAGTGTAGGCCTTAACAGCGTTGGGCCAGTCGGACTTTTGGAAGTATTCTTTACCTTCAATTCTGGCGGCTTCTGCCTTTTCAGGATCGATATAGGCAGCAGCTTCTCTCACCTTAATTTCTCTTTGGGTAGCTCTCAACTTGTTCAAGACATCCGGAGTTCTGTGTTCGGTCAAAGACTTGTCAAAGTTCTTGACAGCGTTCTCCAAGTCTTCCTTCTTCAAGTATGCATTACCAATTCTGGCGAACGATTTGGAAATCAATTTGTAGTCGGCTCTCATGTCTCTTCCTTCGTCGATGGCGTTTTCACAAGTCTTGATAGCGGCATCATAGTCACCCTTTTCGTACTCGGCAGCAGCACGGTTGTTTAAGTAGGTGATATCCTTGTGGAGGTTCCAGGCCTTTTCGTAGGCAGCAATGGCTTCGTCAAACTTTCTTTGTTTGTACAAGGTGTTCCCTTCGGCCTTAGCGGCGTCGGCTTCAGCCTTAAAGTCTTGTTCGGTCTCAGCCTCTTCCATTTCAACATCTTCTGGAGGTTGTTCTTCCTTTGGTTGTTCCTTGGTCTCTGGCTTTGGTTGTTCCTTTGGTTGTTCCTTGACTTCTGGTTCTTTCTTTTGTTCTTCAGTTGGTGCTGGTCCAGTGGGTGGGACATCGGGCATGTCCAAGTCAATACCCATCAAGGTGGCCATAATCGTCATGAGTCTTTGGTCAGAAAGGAAAGAAGCGGCGTTGGCTTGTGGGTTCTGTTGGATTTGGAGGATCTTTTGCACCAATGCTGGGTCCTTCATCAATTCAGCGGTCTTGGGGTTGTTCTTCAACTTGGTGATCATGTTTGGGTCGGAAAAGATTGCGCCCAAACCCATATCAGGTTGTGCTTTTCTCGAAGCAATGGCTTTTTCGACACTCTGTAAACCTTCCTTGGCCATGGCGTTGTTGGCGTCCAAATCAATGGCCTTTTGGTAGCTGACCTGGGCGTCCTCCAAGTTTCCCAAACCGAAATGGGCAGCGGCAACACGGTTGTAGCCCTTGGCCCAAGTTCCGTTGATCTTGACACATTCGTCGGCATCTTCCAATGCGTTCTTAAAGTTCTTCAACGAAGCGTACGATGCAGAACGGTTGGAGTACAACACATGGTTTGGTTCTGGAGAAGCTTCGATGGCCTTGGTGAAGTATTCAATGGCTTGAGGGAATTCCTTGGCAGCAAAGTGCTTGTTACCCTGGCTTTTGTACTCTTCGGCAGACATGATAACTGGTTTTGAAATGGTGGTTTATCGGGCGGTGATGGTTGTCGCTATAAGTAGACCGATTTTTTCGTTGCCGGCGAATTTCCAGAAGATTCTTTTTTTTTATTGCACACTGACACTATCTACAACCAATTCCAGAATGGGGTGTGTATTAACAAAACTACAACCAAAAAAATCACAAACGGTAATAAAAGTACAAATCAACTCCGGTGAGGCCAGTTCAGGTCAGGGCTAGGGTTCGATGGACTCGGCGATGACCTTATCCACCAATGCTAAGGGGTAAGCGGGCCCGAATCCGTGACACCTTTCGTGACCCTTCAACCTCTGCATGATTTGATTCACATCAACACTTTCGTACTCAAGCTCTAACTCCTCAACCTTGATTTGTAGGTAGTCCCACAAGGCGCCTATGGCCAAGATCTTGTTGCCAGGGTGCTCGGGCGAATCGTAGACCAGATACATTGTGTTGGGGTTCAATTGGTGAGGAGTACCCCCAACCAAACCTTCGATGAAGTCATCTTCGCTCGTGGGAAACGAGAACTTCTGGACCCCAATGACGGAATTGGTTGTGCTTCCTGTTTCCGATTTGTTTGATTTCAACAACTCATTCTCAACCAGTATAGAGAGGTTCTGCTTCTTGATTGAGTCCAATTGGTCGCGGAGACTCTGTCTCTCAGCTTCACTTTCTAACAACTTGGATTCCAACTCCTTTAATTTGGTCTCTTTTCTTTCTCTAAACGCTCTCTGGGCGGCTCTGTTCTGGGCCTTCTTCTTCAACTGCAATTCTTCTTCGTTAAGCTCGGAGTCGTCCCTGGCAATTAAAATCGTATCCTGTTCGTCCAACAACTGGCGCTTGGACTTGGGCTTTTTGTTCTTCTTTATCACATTCTGAAACCCACCGTCATGAGACGTAGTCAGGGACTCTGGCGAAAGAAGAATTTGCCCATGCAAGTTGGACGGAGACGACCCGCTACTAATGGAATCATTCGGATATTGGGCACCCATCACGGGAAAATCTGATAAATCACTTCCCTTGTGTCCACTGCGCTGGCTTCCATCTTGGTATGCGCCGGGGTTTGCGTTTGGAACGAAATTGATAAATGAGTCCTGGTTAAATACCTGGCGGCCACCAGCCAAATTGTTCTGAACGCTATTGAATACGGACATGTGTTCTTCTTTAAGTTCGATACCCGAGTTCAAATCATCGTACATCTCACAGGTGTCTGTGGGATCCGTCCAAATATTTTGGCTGTGGATGTTGTTGTAAGCCATGAGGTGATCAAGGAGTAGGCGATTTTAATTGGTGGGTTTTCGAGACGTTTTGAGCAAAAGGCTTTGGGGGGTAAAATTTCAACGTCGCGCTTCTAACTGATACTGTCCGAAAAGCTTATACGACTTCCTGTGTGTCTTCTTGGTGTTTTCTTGGAGAAATGCCACTATCGTTGGTAAGACCGAAACAAAATTTCGAAAGAGAATGACACAAAACCGGATATGACACAAAAGTGATGTTTCGATAGTGGCGGCGGGCCGCTAACAACTGCGGTTGAAGTAACAAGATCACGTGTTCATCCACAACGAAGTCCGGCTTAGAAATTGTAATTATTGGTCCTGAAACCACGCTTCAGAAAAGGTTTAAGCTGTTGGAAAACGCTGTAGGGAATAGGTTTGGGTGAGGCCATATTGGCTAGAGTATGTGCAAGTGACAAATGTAATTAAAGGTTGCGGGGGCCATTTGTCTCCTTGATTGGTGTCGATTATGTTATGTATGGCGGCTTAAACAGAACAGAACGGAGGAAGGCGGGAGGGAGAACCTGGTGTAACCTGCAAAAAGTAATGCCAAACCATTCCCGAATGGGATCTTCCCAACATGCAAAAACTCAATTTCGTTTTCGGCTTGGAGGCCGTGAGGCTCGCGCCCTTCAGTAACCGAGAGTAAGCGACGATAAGCGCTAATATCCTAAAAGCCACCATAATGGTTGCAGATTTCCCTTTTAGAAAACGCACAATTATCACCGCTTTGCCTGGGGGGTAACCAGAGGCCCCAATGACCATTATGGTGATGGATTCTTGACCGTGAGTCCATCTATCGTCGATTCCGTGTCCTACACCCTTCGTACGGCGTTGCGTTTTTTGTATACAGTACGAATTCAGGAAACGTTAGCGGTATATGGTCCAAATTGGCCCGATAAAGTCCATAAAAGTGTTGCTTCTGCTATACTTTGTATGCCGCAAAGAGTCCACTTGTTTTTACTGCAATATTACGACATGTTTTCGGCTTTACTCTTTGCAGCCAAGAATAGCCCCGCCAGTTCTGGTCAAGTGCCGTTCAGGCTGCGAAAAAAAAATGATCAACCGATGATTCATATAAGCTGAACAAAAAAAGAATCTTAGGAAAATCTGGAGAAAAAACGGTCAAGTCGTTTTCTGATAGAAACAGCTCATCAAAGAACATTATGGATAAAGCTCCCATAGAAAAATACGAGTCTGCTAGCGAGAACTCGTCCTTTCCCACGCCATACCCAGACACTTCTGCTACCAGATGGACCCGAATTAAAGACTCGTTTAGACGTGCAAACTCTGGCGAATCAAATGATGACGCAAATATAGAGCTCAACGATATTGAAAGAGCCAACGCAGCTACTGCTAAAGGAGAACTCCACCGTAAATTAAAGAATAAACATGTCCAGATGATTGCCTTGGGAGGCAGTGTGGGGACAGGCCTCTTGATTGGGTCGGGTGGTGCATTGCGTACCGGTGGACCGGCAGCTTTGTTAATAGCTTGGGGATTGGTTGGAACCATGGTGTTCTGCACCGTGCATTCCTTGGGGGAATTATGTGTTGCCTTTCCAGTTAATGGTGCATTTTCGACCTACGCTACGAAGTTTGTCGATTCTTCATGGGGGTTCGCTGTCGGTTGGAACTACGCGTTGATGTGGTTGATTGTGTTACCGTTGGAGTTGGTGGCGGCAGCCATGTGTATTAAATACTGGAACTCCTCCATAAACCCTGTTGCATGGGTTACTATATTTTACCTCTTCATTGTCGCTATCAACTTGATGGACGTGAAAGGTTACGGTGAGGCCGAATTCTACTTGACCATTTTCAAAGTCATTGCAATTGTCGGTTTCATCATTCTTGGGGTTGTTCTTGTCTGTGGTGGTGGACCAAACCACGAGTTTGTTGGTAATAAATACTGGAACAACCCCGGTGCATTTGCACATGGTTTCAAAGGTGTGGCCACGACGTTCGTCACGGCATCATACTCCCTTGCTGGTAGTGAAATGGTTGGTTTGGCCAGTGCTGAAGTTGACAATCCTCGTAAGGTATTGCCTAAGGCCGTCAGACAGGTTTTCTGGAGAATCTTTTTGTTCTACTTCTTGTCGCTCACCTTTATCGGGTTGTTAGTGCCGTCCAACTCGCCAGACTTGTTGGGTGGCTCGAATGCTTCCGCCTCTCCATTTGTCATTGCTATTAAGAACGGTGGTATCAAAGTCTTACCATCCATCTTCAATGCTGCCATTTTAATTTCCGTCATTTCTGTCGGAAACTCGGCAGTTTACGGTTGCTCCCGTACTATCCAAAGTTTAGGTGCCCAAGGCTTGGGTCCTGAAATTCTTGCTTACGTTGATCGGAAGGGAAGACCTTTGGCTGGCTTGGCAGTTTCGTTTTTCTTTGGTTTGTTGTGTTTCCTTTCGGCTTATGAAAACGAAGGTGAGGTGTTTAACTGGCTTCTTAGTGTTTCTGGGATGGCCACGATCTTTTCTTGGTTCAACATTGGCCTCTGTCACGTCAGATTCAGAATGGCCTTACATACACAAGGAAGAAATACAGAAGAACTTGCATTCACGGCAGCTACTGGTATTTGGGGTTCGATCTATTCCATGCTACTTCTTATTGTGGTTTTGGGAGTTCAGTTCTGGACCGCATTGTTCCCTATCGGTAGTAAAGGAAAGCCACAAGCTAAGAGCTTCTTTCAAAATTATCTTGGAGCGATTGTCATTGTTGCTTTTTACATCACCCATAAGCTTTATGCTAGGAATTGGAGAATCTACGTCTCGTTGAAAGACATAGATTTGGATACCGGAAGAAGAGAAACTGATATTGAAGGTCTTAAAGCTGAGATTGAAGCCGAAAATGTTTTACTTAAATCCAAGCCCCTTTATGTAAGGTTATGGAAGTACTGGTGTTAAGTGTATACCACATTAAAGATATAATTTACAGATATAATTTACAGAGATAAATGCTAACTGTGCCTTATCGGGAATAAAAGTTGATAAACGGTAAACTATTGCAAGTCGTTAGGTTGCTGCCACTGCTACAGCGCCTGTGTTTTTCAGTCTTTTCTTATTGTCGCTTTTGGTGATAACTTTCTTCCGTTTGGCAGTCTTGACAGGTCTTGTTTCACCTTCAACGTATACATCGTTCGGTAAATCATACAATTTGACATTCTTAATTTGAATATGATTCTTCTTTTCGTCAAATGGTTGCCATCCCTTACAGATAGCAAAAAATTCAGAGCATGGAACTTGAATGTCTAACTTCTTTTCTCCGCCCTTTTGCAAGTCCACTTTAAGGCCGATAAATAATTTGGTTAAATGCAATTCCTTGTGATCCTTTTTAAGCTCCTCTTTATTTTCAGCATCTGAGCGTGGAATCTCGTTGCATATTTCGTCACCCTGGACAGTTCCATACGTGTTTACAACTTCTTGCACTTGAGACTCATCTTTACAAAAGTATCCATTATCAAATGCTTTCACAAATGGATGGGCCAATTCCACGCCCTCAACCAATTCCAATTTTTGAACAAGAAGTCGCAATTTGCTTTCAACCATCCCTCCATACTGTAAATGATCTTCGTAAGTTGATTCTGTTGCAGCAACAATGCACAAATAAAACTTATATCTGAAAAAGAAGTCATGTCTCTCTAACAAATGAGACCATGTTTTCTTTCCGACTGTTATATCATTCATAATATCCACCCCCCTTTTGAACTCATCTAAGATTACCTTTTGAGTTGAAGATGTAATATTATGTGTGGCACACATAGATGGGTAAGCAGGAGTAATAACTGGCATCTTATGCTGACGGTCATGGGGATATAATCTAGGATTCCATACTCTGACTTGTAGAGGACCATCCTCAATCTGCTTGAGTAAAACTGGTTGTGGCCAACTCCATTGTGAATAAATGTGGAAAAATTTTTCAATAATAACTGCACTGACAGCATTAGGATAAAGTTGACAAATACGAGCAACTAGCATTGCCCATGCCACGCCCCCAGGAAACCCATAAACATTTGCATATATTGCTCGTTGTTGGGCCCACATTTTGATACAACGTAAAGCATGCTTGAATACTGTCGTTTTCGGTACCAATGTCAAGATTTCATCAGTCACACGAGTACCATTTAAAGCTCTCAACTCCTTCTCGTCTATGTTTCTTAACAAGTTCTTATCTTCTAAAGTCAAATCTTTGGGAACACGAGGTATGTCCAAGCGTGCAAAAATAAGATCTATTGAAATTCCACCAAATTCTAGTTTGATAATTGGAACGAATGCATCAGGAACTGCTGACATTTCCTCCAATTCCGGTCTTTCCTTTAGTAATTTGGTAAAAACGTCAAAAAAGTCATTTCTAGTAACATGCTTAGGAGCAACAACCAAAGTATCAATGTCAGAACCTGGTCCATAAACACCCAACCGATAGGAGCCATATACAAAAATCTTGCCACCGGAATCTCTAGCCAATCCTTCCGACATGTTTTTGCTAATAGAGACGGTGTAGACAAATTGTTCAGTTAAATCTTGAAGAATATTAAGAACATCCACTCTTTTCTTGGTGGCTGCCTCGCTCTCAAACGATCCTCTTGCTTTTAACTCTTTGATTAGCAGATCATTGAGTTCATTTTCCTTTGGAGTTGGCTTTGCTATGGAAATTGGTGGAGTCACACCATATGTTTGGGAACTCATAATGTACTAGCCGTTGTCTTCATAGCGGACTTTTTTCCCACCAATTTTACGTGTATCTATTTGGCAAATTACCCGGACATCGGAACGCAATAACAGTATTGCTGTGCGCTTAAAAAAACTAGATATTCGATTTATTGCCTCCGTTGTCTGCTAAGCCAGTTTGAATTCAATTGAAGCATTACCGAATTGTATCAAAATTGGCACCCATATATTTGGAAAGGTTTGGACATCTTTATCTCCTGATTATTATCTAGTTATAGAATACTTAAACGTTTGAATTTTTGTGGCAATCCCTGAACTCCATTTGAATAGAATATTGAGAATGGGGTTAACATCTAAACTAGAAAAGCTTAAGTTGATGGGGTCTAGTGATAGTGAGGGTTCTACTCCAGAGGTTGTTACTTCTTCGAGCGAAAACTCTGATGACATTGATGAGATTGATAATGAGGGGCAATCTATTTTGATGGGTATCATTACCCAATTGAAACCGGGATGTGACTTGTCGAAGATAACATTGCCTACTTTCATTTTGGAAAAGAAATCAATGTTGGAAAGAATTACTAATTTCTTCCAGATACCCGAACTTCTCTTGGAAGCAAATCTTGAAAACGACGATTTGAAGAGATTTCTCTTAATGCTTAAATGGTACTTGGCAAGTTGGCATATTGCGCCAAAAGCCGTTAAAAAGCCTTTGAACCCAGTATTGGGAGAAATCTTCACATGCTATTGGGATGATTTAGGCTCTAACAACACAGCATACTATGTTTCTGAGCAAACATCTCATCACCCACCAAAATCTTCCTACTTCTATTTGGTTCCGGAACTGAAGATAAAGGTTGATGGTGTTGTTATTCCGAAGTCCAAATTTTTAGGAAACTCGTCTGCTGCTATAATGGAAGGTTGGGCTCACGTAACTTTGGGAGACAGAGATGATGAAATATACATAATGAACCAGCCAAACATTTACGTTAGAGGTATATTATTTGGTAAACTTAAGACCGAATTGGGTGACCATATGTATGTGAAGTGTCCAAAAACGGGCTATGAGGCTGATATTGAATTTAAGACTAAGGGAATGTGGGGTGGAACATATGATGCAATTAATGGAATTGTGAAGAACACTGAAACGGGAGAAGATCTTTATCATATAAGTGGTAAATGGAATGAGATTATGGATATCAAGGACCTCAAGAATGGCAAAAAAGAGGTGTTTTACGATACAACCAAGGCCGTCCATACGAAACCAAAAGTTAGACCGCTCAACGAACAGTATGAATATGAATCCAGAAAGCTTTGGAATGCTACTATTGACGGTTTAAATAAGAGAGACCACACGCTTGCAACTGATGAGAAATTTAAGGTTGAAAACGAACAAAGAATGAATGCCAAGAAGAGGTTAGAAGATGGAGTTGAATTTCATCCAAAATTGTTTAGACCCGTTAAACCTAAGGAAGTGGATCTTCAGGACTTGGAGTATGTGATTTACAAAAACTTTGAATTGCTGGACGATGCTGAAACGTTAAAAAGTCATCTATTCGAAGTTGCTCCGATTTTGCCAGGCCAGAAGATTGACACCCGTTTTGAAATTCCCGCTTTTAAAAAGAACGAAATCGTTCACTGAACTGCCCTTATCTTGCTGTTGATTAATAATATATTCTTTATTCTTTCTTTTTTCAGGTTTTTTACTCGTTTATATTAAGTAGTTTTGTTTCCAATAAATAGACGTGTTTCTTCCAATTATTACTATGCGGACTGTACATAAGATTTGAACATATGTTGTTTCTCTGATGAAAAGAGTCCACTGAACCTTCAACATTTACCACCCTATCAACACTAACTTACTTTGAGCCTTTTTTCGTAATGGCTTATACGGGCGATGATGCATTGCTTGAGTCTATAAATTCGTCCGGGTTTAGCTCCTTGCAATGCATAGATCTTTTAAAACGATTTGCGAGTAACATTGGAATCCATCATATCCTTGTGGGAAGATTACGAAAGTTTCCGTATGATGAATTGGAATTCTATATCCCCCAATTTGTTCAATTATTGGTTGTATTTGAGACTGATTCGATGGCTTTGGAAGACTTTTTGATTGACTATTGTACAAATTATCCACATTTTAGTTTGATAGTCTTCTGGAACTTGCAAGCTTATGTATTTGAATTAAGGAATGATCCTGAATCATATTCTTTTCAGATAGTCAGAAGGTTTATAAACAAGCTTCAAAACATCTTGTTTAACTTTGAAACTCGTATATTGCCAGTGCATGAATTTAGAGAAAATTTACAACCTGCCTTGTTACTATGTGGAGCTATAACAACCGCATTCGGAGTTCCTCTGCTTAATCAATACGTTAATCCTTTGGTAAAATCTCAAGGCAAGCAACAAAAGTCTTTTGTTTTCAAATTAGCCAACTTTCAAAAAGCTTTGACTAAAAATTTGACACTAAAGAACCAGAGATTGTCGTTGGAAGCATCTGGAAGTTCTATTTCTGACGATGAAACTGTCTCTCGGCCACCCTTTGATACGCATCATAGATCGGCGTCAGTTCCTCGTGTTTCTGCCAGGAAGACAAGCTTGCATATTCAATCTGATGATTCGGAGACTTACACAACTGATGATGATGAGAAAAACTTAATGGATTCGAATGCTGAATTTGCTGCTTTGAAGCTTGGTGAGAATTCACGTCTTCACAGTGCAAAGTACCTTGAGTTGGAAGAAAAATTACGCATAAATACCGTAATCAAATCAAAGAAGAGCTTGAAAGGGCGCAAACTGAAGAAGTCAGAAAGCATTGATGCAAATAGAGAAAAGTACATTGCCGGCGCCGATTATTCCCAATCATTACCTGATTTGTCCAAGCTTGATGATACTGCAGCTGATAGCTATATATCTGCGATTCAGTCGGAGTCTTCTTTAGTTACTCCTCAAATTGAAAATATTCAAAGAAGCAGTTCGCAATATGCCAGGCACCCTAACTCGCCAACTTATGCGCAGCTTTTAAAGATTTTACAAGTGAACTATGCGAAAAAGGAAACGAAATTTATCATGTCTTTGCAAAATATATCCTTGCGGTTGTCCCAGGTCCCAAAGGAGGCAAGATTGTCCGCCTTGAGAGCTGAATTGTCCATCATAAATGATACTTTGCTTCCATCTGAAATAGATGTGCCTCAGTTACTTCCAGTTACAAGTAACAAAAATAAAAAATACCATAAGATATTGAAGTTGAGCATTAATGAAGCTTGTGTGTTGAATTCTGCGGAAAGAGTTCCGTTTTTGTTGCTAGTGGAATACCTCAGTGATGAGCTTGATTTTAACCCCTTTACGGAGTACAACCAAAATATTATTGACTCCAAAGATTCAAGCAAGACAAGAGCTAAGAATGCCACGTTTGAATCCACTGACTCTGATTTGAAATCTCCATCAAGCTTTAAGACAGTTTTTGAAAGAACGGAAATGACTAGTCCTAAGATTGACGAAGCTGACCTCAGCGATATCCCAATGTTGTCTCAAAAGAATTCTGCTCGAGATTTGAACAAAATAAAGAATACCGATAGCCCAATTAGTATTCTCAGAAAATCTGAA
The DNA here is from genome assembly GCA_003706535.2 of Teunomyces kruisii. Lineage (NCBI taxonomy): Eukaryota > Fungi > Ascomycota > Pichiomycetes > Serinales > Debaryomycetaceae > Teunomyces > Teunomyces kruisii. The sequence goes on from PPLR02000006.1 coordinate 220,990, forward strand.
GATGTGGATAGCATTTCAGTATCGCCAATATTGTCAAGTACTAACAGTGATTCCACCAAGGCTCTCGCCGATCAAATGAGAATTGCTTCTGTCATGTTGCAACAGTTAGAAAGTTCTGGAAAATCCAACACTGAGCAATCGACTGCAATCAGAAATCGTATCGTTGAGTCAATGATTTCGTTACAGGATCAATTTGACTCCATAGATTTTGAAAAGTTAAATCAGCTTAAAGGGGATGAAGATGCGGGTCAGCGTAAATTGGAAAATGACTTTAAACTTGGAGAAGATTGGAATACAAAAAAGCAGCGGATTCGGCAATCCAGCATTTACGGCCATTTAGCTAATTGGGACCTTTGTTCAGTCATTGCCAAGAATGGAGATGATTTACCACAAGAAGCATTCGCTTGCCAGATTATTACCATGATTTCAAACATTTGGAAGAAGAAACAGATTGGCGCATGGACTAAGAGAATGAAAATATTGATTACAAGTGCTCAGGCTGGTTTGGTGGAAACTATTACTAATGCAATGTCCATTCATTCCATTAAGAAATCATTAACAGAATTATCAATTAGTAATGGAGAAAATACGAAAGGGAACATAATAACGATGAGGGACTATTTTGAAAAAGTGTACGGTCCACCAGATAGTGCTCAATTTAAGAAAGCCCAAAGCAATTTTGCAAGAAGTTTGGCTTCGTATTCCATTATTTGTTATGTTTTGCAAATTAAAGATAGGCATAACGGCAATATTATGGTTGATAGTGAGGGTCACATCATTCATATAGACTTTGGTTTCCTTCTTTCCAATTCTCCTGGTAGTGTTGGGTTTGAAGCTGCCCCTTTCAAACTCACAACCGAGTATGTGGATTTACTAGGTGGTGTTGGTAGTCCAGTTTACGATAAATTTGTTGATTTGTGCAAAAGGTGCTTTAATGCATTGCGTCAAGAAAGTGACCAAATTATTAGCATTGTTGAGCTAATGCAGAAGGACTCTAATTTACCTTGCTTCAACAATGGTGAGAACACTAGTGTCTTGCTAAAGCAGAGATTGCAATTACAATTGAGTGACGAAGAATCGGAGGCATTTGTAGAAAACTATCTTATTGGAAAGAGTATTGGAAGCATGTACACCAGACTCTATGATCAATTCCAGATGATTACTCAAGGTATTTATAGTTAAATAAATTGATCGGAAACCCATCCCAAGCTATTATGAAAATAGAAATGCGAAGACAAAAACATCAAAAAATATTTTGGTCTGTGTGGTAATTTAATCCAATTGGTAATTATTATTAACACTCCGTAGTTAGGCTATTTATCATTGAAGCATTTATAAAGTGGCAATTTTCGTAATTATTTCCAATGTAATTTGGTACTCTGACAGATGGTAATGTTACATCTGGTAACTTTTCTGTTCCCCAAGAAACCAAAGTGTCAGTTTTCCTTAAAGGAAATCACCTCTGTGGAGTCTTACCCAATGATTTCAACGAATAGCACCCGATTGCACTCTTCAGTCAGTTCAAGGTTCATATCGCTCGATAAAAATGGTGAATCACTACCGGGTGAACCACAAGCCAAACAACCAAACTTAAAAGCCAGAAACAAGTTCATAATTGCAAGAAATTTCCTAGGAAAGTTAGTGTCTGCAGAAGAGAGGCAATTTAACAAAGTCTCAGGAGCAACAGCATCAGTAAGTATTTACAATTCTATTGGTTATAACCCTACTAACATCAGATTTGGAAAGAAAGTCACAGCGCTTTTAAAATGTACTTCGAATATCTATCATTATTAGAGGCAGCTTGGTTCGAAATGTATCAAAGCACCAACCCCAAAACCTTGAAGAGTCAGAAGTTTGTTTCAAAACTGCTTCAATCTAGATTTAGGATTGAAAAACTCTCGCTGAAACCTCGTTTCAGAGTTTCGGTTCCGAGCAGCACCCTCGACAATTCCTGGAGTAAAACCCACATTTCCGAATTTGGAATTTGGACTCAAGATATTTTTTTATAATTTTAATAGAACACACACACACACATAAAACGTTGTAGATTTTTATTTAAGCGGCAAGTGATCGCTCTCTGATATACTAATAACGTTATGAATTCAGAAATTAATAACTTGGGCCTTCTCTTAGAACGCTTGTCCCTGCTTGAAGGGATGACTGCTTCATTCGGTAAACCCTTGGAGATTCCAGTGCAAGACCGCACAAAATCTTCAACTAGTATAGTTCATTTCTTTGAAGATTCTATGAACCGAATGAATAATGTACGTTGATTCTCACAGAAACTACAAAACACTTACTAACTATCAGCTTTCGAGGTTAATTAATTTTAGAACTGAGCTCACATACTCTATCACCAACCTTTATAATGTCTTATTTAAAGAGTTGAGTGTGGAAAGAAATGAATCAAAGGATAGTGATGGTCTTTTTAAAGTCAGCAAAGTCGTCGTCTCGGTTTCCAATTTAGCTACATCGTATCGGAGGAAAAGGATCGTTGAAAAGAAAAGTAGGATTATTTTGAGTCGTTCTACAAGAGAATTCTTAGAAAGGGTTTTCCGGCTGCAACCTAAACCTACAAAGATTGAAAGAGAGTTAATCGCAAAAAAATGCGGAATCACATATTTGCAAGTTCGTGTTTGGGTACGTAAATTACCTTTGGGCGGTCTAATCTGCTAAGAATACTAACATAACAAGTTCACTAATAAAAGAATGAGGTCCAAAATACTCAGATCACATCAATGAGGCTTTTGGCTAGTTAATTTTTGATAATACACCTTTATCACTCGGTCAAGATTTTTGTTAGCTCGAAAAAGGTTCAATACCCATTGTTTAGATTTTTCCGAAAGACGATCTTCATTTCTTGATTGTCCTGAGTTTAAAATAAACAACAATTGATATCCCGTAGACTGGCGGATTCTATGTCTGTAACCAAGTGAATTCAACTTCTCCAAGAATGAATTTAACAAATCAATCTTTTGATTGTTATTCAAACTAGGCGAGGTTAGAATTCCCGACATGATGTAGTGAATATTCCCGGCCAATTGACGCTTGTCGTTTTGGTAGAAATCTAATATCTTCAACGACTTGTCGGGATCATCCTTGATTATGAGCTTGAACAAATAAGCTCTCAACTGTGGGGTCGAAGCTTGAAGTTGAGACAATACATCGCGAGTCTTGAGAATTGCACTTTTGGTCAGCTGCGACTTCTCTATGAACTTTGCAATCTCCAAAGTAAGACAGTCCAAGATGTATGTCTTCCCGTAATCGCTACGGACAAATTCAAACTGTGAATCCATCACATGGGCGTGTAAAATGTCCAACGAGATGGCAATGTCTTTTGCACTTAAAAGAGAAATGCATTGACCAAGGGCCCGAATCGAGTTGTGAAACATCGCCTTTTCCTCCACTGTAGCAAGCTTAAGCATGTTCTGGATATCATAAGGTTGTTTCTGATAAGACTCCAGCCACCTGCTTAAGATTATATCCTTCTTCAAACAGGTGTTTAGTAATTTATCAAACAAAGCTTCGATCGTATTCTTGTCAATAATGTTATTCCGTATCATAGACGATCTGGCAATTTCAAGAATTACTTGGTTCGATCTCAACCTTGGATCCACTAACAAGCTTTTATAGAAGGGTATTAATTCTTCCCGAGAATTATTGATATCCTTGAGCAAAAACCGAACAATTTTTGGTGACGTATTTGAACGGAGTAGTAACATTATCAAATGTCGAATGTCCAGTAATGCAACATTTCTATTCATTAATAACGATGCAAGGTCCTGGAAGACTATGTTGCGGCGTTCAAGTTTCAACTTGGCATTAATTTTGAAGAAAATCTCGTTGAAATCAGTCCTGGACTCTATAAATACTCGATCCATTGCTTCTCCCAACAACAGATCGTCTAACACATGATAATATGCAAATAGGACTGATTTCACTTCTGTGAAGCTCCCGCTTTGGAGAATATCAAACATGAGATAGTTTATAATACTCTTGTTGGGGGAATTCTTGTTTTTCAAATCTTCGATGTATAACAGATATATCCCATAAGGACTTGTGGCATTTGTCCTCAAGATGTAGATAATATCGTTTTCGTTAAGATGGGTATCCTTACCATGGTGGATAGTTTGTGCTAATGCTTGAGATATGTGTGCCACTGAGTGGCTATGCAGATGGCTTGGTAAGTAGGTACAGCCGGGAAATGAGGGCGCTATAGATGAGAGCCAGCCCGGTAAACTCATCACGAAGCTGAACTCGGATATGACGTTGTGGCAGTCCTTGACTGCGATGCTATTATTTATCTGAAAGTACTTCTTCAAGTACAATGTTTGGATGTTGGTATCTTTTTCAAGTAGGTGAAAGTTGTTGGCTCTAACGAGTAGGAGATCATCCATTGACTCGACGTCTTCTAATTCTCGCCAAAACTTGATATTGCGATCGATCCATTCCTGTCGTATTTTATATTTGAGACAGATTGTGTCGATGATGTGGTGACGAAGTCTTTGGTGGATAAAGTCGGACTGGGATGCCAAGATAAACCGGAAAAGACCAAACGAAAGGTTGTTGTTTACTTCTATTGATTTGAATGCCAACTCCAAAAAGTCTTCTATGTCTGTCAATGAGTTGTAAGTTTCAATGCAAATTTTCCAGCAGTAGTCGTATTGTTGGTGGAAAAGTAGTCGTTTAAGAAGAAGATTCTTGGTACTGTTATCTAGTGGAGTATCCAACTTCTCGTAAATGTTTATGTACAAGCGGGGGTTTATGGTTGTCTGGTTGTATGTGAGTAGAAGGAATAATTTATTGTGGTTGTCCATGATCTTGTCGAAATCTTGCTTAATTTTGGGATCTAGGTCGTCATGATCATCAAGAAGATTGAAATTTCGGTTAATGGAGTCACTGAATGCCACTGCTTCTTGTTTTATGAACAGTTTGATCAAGTTCGATACTTTGGAAGGTAGTGTGACTCGAGGTTCACTCTTATCTGCAATGTCTTGGAGGAGTCGGTTGGATCCCCCGCCAGATAGTCTCGCTATCTGACCGTGAGACTGTCGTAGAAACGCCGCCGGGATCCTTCTCCTATGTAGCCACCACACCCTATTGATCATGCTTCATTAATGTACTGGAGAGAATTGTAGATGGTAAAATTTGAAGATGCGACTTTTTTAGCCTGGAGTTTACAGCCGACTGGTGCCAAAACAGAAAACATTAACGAGGCATAATAATCAAGCCTTCACGCACACAATGGCCCAGGTCATTTGGAACGCAGACATCGATGTCTATAACAGCAATGTTATTCCCCTTCTGATTGCCCGTAGCATCTCCAAGTACTTGCCCATTCAGGACTTGGTGTCTTTTGCACAGGTGTCAAAGAACACATACAAGACAGCGAATGATCCAAACTTGTGGATAAGCAAATTCAAATGCATGAACTTATGGGATCTGGCGGTTGAAGAGGATACTGACAACACGGCTAGTCTTCAAGATCCATTGACTTGTTTCAATACTATCGTCAAGCTGCCAAAACGAGCCAAGCAACAACTATTGATGATCTATAGGTCCTTGTACCCCTACTACAACGACTTGTTTTCCAATAAACCATACGACCATTTGAAAATCTTTAAAGATTTTGCCACGCCCGAAGACCAAGCTAAGATCCTTAACAATCTCTTGGTCTACAACAAGATAGACTTTCTTGAAGAGACAAGAACCGTGATACGAGACAAACTCAATTCCTTGTTCGAAATATTTGAAAACGCTTTACTCCGTGAGTTAGAAATCCATTACGATATTCAAGACTATGCGAAGACTAAGCAATTTGTTCTGATTTTAATCGCTTTGGAGAATCAACAGACATTGATTGAGTTCTTTCTCCAGAAGAGCGTGTTTGATAATGATGAATGTGAGATATATAATTTGGATACTTTTGACGTATCTAAGTACTTTATCGAGGGAGAGACTAAGACTATTGACCAGGAGGCCTTCTCCAACTTGATCAAAGAGGTGGCCGATATCTTTAACAAACAGGCTAAGGTAATAGATCTTATCTTTCCTCAATCTATTCCTATGATGTATAAAGTGTGTGAGGAATTGATTTCAAACCAGATTAAGGAATTGTTTATGATTCTCATAGATGCATCGAAGGAAAGAGGTTTATATCTACAACTGATACCTTATTTCTACGAAAAGATGACTGTGGATTTTGTGAAGCTTTTAACTCCTTGTGCCAATGTTGGTGAATCTTACCATCACTTGGTTATTGAACTTTTAGACATGCTGTTTGAATCCTTCGTGGCCGAGTTTATGAGAGAAGAAATCTTGTATTTCAAAGTCACTGCCAATGACCGTATTCAGGACTGGAACGAAACAATTTCAAAAAGAGAAGCAGAAACAAGTGAAAACATTTTAAAACACGTAAAAGTGGAAACAAAAAACGATTTCCTTACTAGTTTCAAAAAGGTTTTCATAATAAACAATTCTTCAGGAAAGGATGGACAGGAAAAGGACGATAAGAACTTCTCAGAAATCCAAGCTAAGGCCAAGATCTTATCAGAAAACATCAAGTCTTTGAACAAGACAATTAGTCCTGAGTTGGTGCTTGATACATTAAACGAAGCCAAGATTTCGCTTCATAGATTGTACAAGTTCAGCAACTTCTCCATTGCAGCCTTGAGGAATGATATTCTCGCTACCATGCAAGACGTTTTCATTGATGTTATAGAATTGATTGGCAGTACACATTTAAGACCTGGTTTTGAAAGGGCCATGGAATATTTGCAAACATACAACCCCAACCTGTCAACCTATACTGAGTCTCATAATGAATCCTTCGTTGAGCCGTTGGTATTGTTCTTTGAATTGATCAATATGGCCGACTTGATTATCCAGATGATTGCAATCTTTTACAAGGAAGAAATGATAAATCGTCACATTGTGAAACATGAAAACTCTATCCTTAATCCATCGTTGCAGCATAAGAAGAAATTTGAAGCAATTGTCGATAAATATGTTGCCGACGGCCTTAATATTGGTGTTGAAATCTTGGTCAATGAGATTGACACTGTGTATAAGACATATTTGACAGAAACAGACTACAATCCCCCAGCAAATTCTGTTTCCAATTTTGGACCCACAGACGCAGCTCAAAGAGCAGTCAAGATTTTGGATGAAAACATAGATTTGTTGGTGGATAGCGCAGATAAGTCTATTGTCGAAGTGTTTCAACAAGAGATTGCCGAACGGTTTTTCCAGATTATCGTCAAATCTTTGAAGAAAAGCACTATTTCGGTAACTGGAGCAACCCATTTGATTTCCGATCTTAACTTGTACTATGATTTTATTGTTTCGCATATTAAGTCTAACAAAAAGATGGTCATCCCGCTTTTCCAATCATTGAAGAAAGTTGGAAGTATTTATTTGATCGGAGGTGAGGATTCCAAGGCTATTGGTAAATTGGTAAGTGATTTGTCTAAATTCAATGGAATTTTTGGGCAGGAAGAGATTTATGAATTTGTTCAGAGAAGACAGGATTGGCCAGTCATTAAGAGACATGTGGAGAAGGTTATGTATGGTTTTGGATTAGGTGATTGTAGTATAGTTTAACAAATATACAATTTATGCGATAATTCTACAAATTTACAAAATTCAGTGACATATCAGAGTGAGAATAAAAATTTTTGATCACTTTACAAATGAAATATACCAAATGAGCCATTCACAACCATAGTTTTTAATACAAGCTCACTGGCCAGTAAGCCGAGAGATAGCAGGGCTGCCATACAATAGTAGTTCCTGAAGAAATCGGGAAATTGCAATATCGTGCACCTGCATATATGCATTTCTCTTGCACAAAAATTTATGTAAGATAGCTTACTGTATAGGGAAGTTATCTTATACTCCAAAAAATCCTCATGAAACGTTTACTTGTACATAATATACCCAAGGGGGTGGTCAACCGAGTACGACCGATCTCATACATTACCAGACCAGTAAAGAAACCGACTGTAACACCAAAACGGGTACAAAAATACACACAAACAGATCACAGTGATGAGTTACGGCGTTTTGAAGAAAGATATCTCGAGTTGAAGGGCACCGATGGAAAGGAAACGGAATATTTCCATATGGTTTTACTGGCTTATAAGCTCTTGAAGTCAAAGCTGTTTCATATTAGTGCTTTTGAATTGAATAAAATGTACGAAGAGAGTGGCCATATATTCCTTGTCGATTTACTTCGGTACCCTCGAATCAACGAAGATATCATCGAAATCGTCTTTGGAAATATGAAGAGGTCTTCTGAATTACGAGCATTAATTTTTCAAGACCTTTTCAAGATGATTAACGACGGAAATCAGAAGTTTGTTCTTGATGCTTTCCAACTCATGTCACATTACAAAATACTCCGTTCTGAAGAATCCAGCGATGACACACAAGCAGCACTTGCCAAAAGATTAATATTAGAAGTAATATTCCACGGCGAAGCTTTATTGGCTACAACATATCTCCTTCATTTCAAACATATCATTGGCAACGACACATTATTTCCAGTACTAAAAGCTTTGACCATGAGTCCGGACAGCCATCATATTTATAATGCATATGCCATCATGAAATTGGTTGATAAATTCTCAATTGAGAAGTTATCGACTGAAGAAGCCACGATAGTATTGCAATATCTTTCCTCAAATCAAATATCTTCGTACTTTGCTAATGTCTTTTACGATAAACTCAAAGAAACTAGGCAGAATTCCATCTCAGAGTATTATTCATCCGCAAGGCCCTTGATCCTATTGAATTTAAATAATGGTGACTATGAGCAGGCATTCAAAATCTTTGTTGAGACGTATAATGGCGGAGAATTAAGAGAGGATATAGATATTACAGTGAAACTAATCGAAGAACTGAATAATGAAGAACAATTAGTTCAGATATTGTCTAAAGCAAACCTTAATAACGACCGAATCGTTGACATCTTACTAAAGAAGTTTGGCTTGGTTAAATATCAGTCCCAGTTTAACAAGTTGGTCAAACAATTGAGCCCTCCGTTGAGAAGACTGACTTTGTCACTGTTGTTTCAAGGATTTCTTTACCAGAATAACGAAACTGCTGCGGAAAGTATTTTGGAGTCCATATTCAAATCCAAAAACGGATTAACTGCCGAGGATTTTGAAATAATTATTGAAAAGTTGTTACTTCAAGACAAAACCGAACAATCTATTACGATGGCAGGCACCACAGATATCAACGTTGCCAAAAATGCTTATGTCAAGATATTTAGGAAGATCGTTCACGAAGAAACTGACTTCAAATCGAGAGAAACCTTCTTCAAACTGCTCAGCGTACGGTTTCGCAAACTTCATCGTGATGACGAAGCACTTGTCAGATTAACAACTGAGATTATACGCTACTTAACCGTGGTTGTAAGTACGCGTGCAGCCCGCAAGTATTATATTCAAATTAACCGCTATACGTCAAAGTCGGACGCCTTCAGGGAGGACAAGGTCAATATGCAATTAAATTTGGACCAGTTTCAATTGCCCAATTCCCTCAGGAATTTACTTGCATTATCCAATAAGAGTCGATTTGAATGTTTGGAATTAATCCTTGAACAAGCATTAGTAGAAGAAGATGTGAACATAATAGTATGGGGCGTGGAAGAGTTACGTCTCTTGGGATTTCAAGTAAATGATATTATCTTGAAGTTAAGGAACAAGGAGAACGGAAAATTCATTGATAGCATTTTGAACGAAAAGGTTCTTTCACATGTAAATAGCGATTTATAGACGTTTATTATATATACAAGGCATTGTGGAAGGTACTAGCGCTTTTCTCTGTTTCTATTTTTCTTCTTGTCAAACAAACTACCACCCTTTTGGACCTCCTTGACATTTTCACCCATCAACTCGATGAAGTTATCTTGCTTTTCTTCATCCTTCAGTACTTCCTCGGTTTCTTCTTGAGCAAACGTGGAGAATCTTTGGTTGAACTTACTGATCTTACCAGTTGCATTAGGATCAGAAACACTTAAGTCGGAACGGTTAGGGTTCCATAATGGATGGTTTCTTTGATCAGAAATCATTCTGATTTCATCTTTGGGAGCTTGCGATCTTCTTTTGATAACCGAACCATCACTCAACTCCACCAAAGTATCAAACTGATGGAAGATAGCTGGTCTTGCCTTACCCAACTTGATCTTTCTCATCACTCTTCTATTGGATAAATGAACATCGCCCTTCATGGCAACATTACCGAGGAACCTTTTCTGGGTAAGGTTTATGGATCTACTGAGCATGTTTATGTGAAGTTTGTATCGCTAGTCAAGGTGAAAAGTTTTGGAGCATATAACAAAAAAATCAAAATTGGTCGTGCGTGTGCACAATAAGATTTTTCGTGTTGATCCAACTTAGAAATATACTGTAAGCGATCAAAGTACAGCAACCATCAACCATGTCGTTCTCTAACCAAACACCGACCATTGTGGTGTTGAAGGAAGGTACCGACTCCTCTCAAGGAAAGGGCCAGATTTTGAACAATATCAATGCTTGTTTAGCTATTCAAGATACGTTGAAGCCAACTTTGGGTCCATTTGGTTCTGATATTCTCATTGTCAACTCTAGTGGCAAGACCACCATTTCAAACGATGGTGCCACCATCTTGAAATTGTTGGATATAGTGCATCCTGCTGCCAAGATGTTGGTGGATATTTCTAGAGCCCAAGATGCTGAAGTTGGTGACGGTACCACGTCTGTTACTATTTTGGCCGGTGAGCTCTTGAAGGAATCCAAGACATTTATCGAAGATGGAATTTCACCCCATTTCATTATTAAGGGTTTAAGAAAGGCCAATGAATTGGCTGTCGCCAAGTTGAAGGAATTGGCCGTCGAAGTCAAGAAGGATGACCCTCAAGAATTCCGTCACTTGTTGGAAAGATGTGCCAACACCGCCATGTCGTCGAAGTTAATCAGCCAGAACTCAGACTTTTTCACTCAGATGGTCGTTAACGCTGTGTTGTCTTTGGATGACGACCTTGACGAAAACATGATTGGTATCAAGAAGGTACCAGGCGGTGCCATGGAAGATTCATTGTTTGTCGATGGTGTTGCCTTCAAGAAGACTTTCTCATACGCCGGTTTTGAGCAACAACCAAAGTCGTTCGTGAACCCCAAGATTGTCAACTTGAACGTTGAGTTGGAGTTGAAAGCTGAAAAGGAAAATGCTGAAGTCAGGGTCGAACAAGTGCAAGACTACCAATCGATCGTTGACGCTGAGTGGCAAATTATCTTTGATAAGTTGGAAGCCATTTCCAACACTGGAGCCAATATCGTGTTGTCCAAGTTACCAATCGGGGACTTAGCTACGCAATACTTTGCTGACAGAAACATATTCTGTGCTGGTAGAGTTTCCAGCGAAGACATGGATAGAGTGATCAAGGCTGTTGGTGGTAACATCCAATCCACTTGTTCCAACATCACCCCAGAAGACGTGGGAACCTGTCATAAGTTTGAAGAAGTGCAGATTGGTTCCGAAAGATACAATCTTTTCCAAGGTTGTCCACAAGCGAAGACATGTACTTTAGTGTTGAGAGGAGGTGCCGAACAAGTGATTGCTGAAGTTGAGAGATCTTTGCATGATGCCATTATGATTGTGAAGAGAGCTGTTAGTCACAATAGTGTTGTTGCAGGTGGAGGAGCCATCGAGATGGAATTATCTAAACACCTTAGAGATTACTCTAGGACGGTTGCTGGAAAGCAGCAATTAATAATCGCCGCCTATGCCAAGGCATTGGAAGTAATTCCTAGACAATTATGTGAGAATGCCGGTTTTGATGGTATTGAATTGTTGAACAAGTTGAGAAGCTCACACGCCAAGGGCGAGACATGGTACGGGATTGATTTCCAAAAGGAAAACGTCGGTAACAACATGGCTAGCTTTATTTGGGAGCCATCTTTGGTGAAGATAAATGCATTGGAGTCTGCCACAGAAGCTGCTACATTATTGTTATCTGTGGACGAGACAATCAAGAACGAAGATCCACAAGAAGGGGGCCGTGGTAGAGGTGCGTACTAGTTAATAAATAGTGAAAAACGAATAGAAACAAAGTAAGAAAAGTGTCCCCGAAAAAGGAGTGTAAAATAAACCAGTCGTGAACAGCGACAGAAAGGAGCAAGAAGGTACAGTGAAATAGCGACAGGCACTCTATAATTAGATAATTAATGCAGGGCGAGAGATCGCCTGTAACAACTTCCACCGCACCGCGAGGTGAGAAATGTGGTTCGCGGTGGGTCGAGATTGGCGTCTTTTCCGGCGAGTCCCCCTGGGTACCGAGTAAGTAACATAGTAAGTACAGGCAGGACCGCGGCTGCGAGCAACTGAAAGGGCTGAGTCAGGAATACGAGAAGAAGGAGAAGGAGGAGGTGCAAGTGGAGGAGGAGGAGCTCCGCTACACCCACTGCATAATATACGGAAACAACACAAAAGCCCTCTGTCGCGACACCACACCCAAGTTATATTTAAACTCTAAGGACAGAGCCGGAACAATTGTCTCAAAAGATATCCTCGAGTCTAGACGAGACCGGCTCCGGTTAGTGTTACCACCGACATTGGCACCTTGTGCACAATGAGCCCAGTCCCGGCCAAAGCGAGCCCTAGAAGCCCAGCATGGAGTTGCCCCAGTTGTTGCGTCGTGGTATGCGAGCCGTGTTTGGAGTGTGTATAGTGGCAGGGATTTCCAAATGGGTTAAATTTTTAGACTACGCGCCAAACGCCAACCGCGAATTGCTGCGAATTGCAATGGTCAAAAGCCAGTCACCAAACGAACTTCAGCCAAAGCATAGTAATAACTCGAGAAATAACGCGCCAAACAACGCCTACAACATACTTCTTGATGTAAGCTACATGTAGATCACATTTACACAGAGTTCATGCTTACAAATAATCAAGTTCTGCTCACTTCTGTTCACGAAACCCGCGACCCAAACCGCGGTATCTTTCTAGGTTCCAGGGACGCGTCAAAAAAAAAGCGTTACGAATTTTTTTACACCCAATTACCGTGTAGAAGGAACGGGTCTGTATATGGCTTGATCTTCAGCGGCTTCGGTGCCTTCTTATAAAACTAATTTAATCTGTCCGTCTAGCTGGACTTTTTTATTCCAACTTTCACCAGAGTTTCATTAGTGTTTTTGGTTTCTGTTCCTCTCCTTCCTTTGTCCCCACACCCGTCCACCCCTGTCTTGTCTCTACGGCTTCTCCGTCCTTCGTTTACCCTAGAAGTCTTTCTACTGGTTCCTCATTCACAATGCTGCATTTCCAACAAAAATACGGGCCACCATCCCACATCAAGCCACGGCCCTACTCCATCATGTTAGAGCTCTTGGAGTCCCAAGCTAACAAGAAGTTGATTTCCGAATACACCAACGACATCACCAAAACGTTGGCCCACTTGGAATCCGTCAGCCAGGTCAACCCGGCAATGATAGAACTCCAGCCCGAGATTCAGTGGTTCATGAGACCGTTCCTCCTCGACTTCCTCATTGAACTCCATTCCTCATTCAAACTCCAACCACAAACCCTTTTCCTCTGTCTCAACATCATCGACAGATACTGTGCCAAAAGAATTGTCTTCAAGAGACACTACCAATTGGTGGGCTGCACTGCTCTTTGGATTGCTGGTAAATACGAAGACAAGAAGTCGCGTATTCCTACTCTTAAGGAATTGACTATCATGTGTAGAAACGCCTACGACGAAGAGATGTTTATCCAGATGGAAATGCACATCCTCAGTACCCTTGAATGGAGCTTGTCCCATCCAAACTTGGAAGAGTGCTTGCAGTTGGCAATCTCCCATTCGAATATTGCTACCACTACTCCATACAAGTACAACAACAACCCAGCGTCATCTTCATCGTCGTCATCGTCTTCCTCGTCCATCTCGGCTATCACCGTTGTGGGCAGATTCCTTTGTGAGTTGTCCCTTTATGACAACTTTTTCTTGGGAATGCCAACTTCCTTGGTCGCAATTACTGCTAACTTGTTGGCATGCTCAATGTTGCAAATTCCAAATGCTGCCAACGCATTAAAACAATTGCTTCATGAATCAGAACGCCAATCGCCAGTCAAGATCAACGGCACGCTCTACAACAATGGTAACAAGAGCAATTACCTGCATAACCTCCATAATGTCAGACACGACAGTTTTGTTGATCTCAACAACTCCGACGCCGAATTTCTCGATTTTGATTCCGAAGATGAATCTGACGACGAGTCTGACGAAAGCGATGAAAACAAACAACCGCTGGTCTACGGTCCGTTCCTCTCTGGCTTGGACAGAAGCACTATTCAATCCATCAAAAAGATCGCTCTTATGTTTATCATTCAGTTGAGCAAAGTCACCGAGGTTCTTTCCAAGAAGTATGAAAGCTTGGGCGTTATCCAAGTCATAAATAACTTCCACTCCCGGTTCACGTACATTATCCAAACCATCTACGAGCACCAGGACACCATTGTCAACAACCAAGAAGCTAGCTCTCTTGATAACAAATTGGTCCAACTTGCTGAAATTTTGCTACAATTTCCAAGAATGGAAACCATTTCTCCCAACCCCAACCAACCCCAGCAAACGCCGTTCACCTCGGCTTTATCGCTCAATACTCACGACTTATGTCTTCCACCACCACAAACGCCACCATCTGCTTCATCACAGTACTCGGTGTTTTCTAACAAACGCAGTTCTTCGGTGTGCGTGACGCCTATTCATGCACATCCAGGCACAGCGCCGTCCTCCAACGTCACTTCGTCGGGAGGCTCTATACTCCGCAGTAAGCCGCTGAGGGTCACGAAATACGGAAACAAACTGAACATCAATGGTTCGTCATCTTCATTAATCAATCGGGGTAACGGTACAATCTCTCCCTCTGGCGAAGCGTCATGGACATCTCCTATCATGCATGTTTGAAATTTTTTTAATCCCGTTACACTATCCCCTCCACCTGAATCCTTTTTTGCATTACTACTATTGATATTCTGATACCATTCAATTCTTTACGTATTTTCCTAATTGTTTAGATAACTAATGATTTGCCTAGAGTATTTTTCGTGTAACGTATTTTTTGCCGCCAAATGACACAAAGCGCCGCGGTCGCAAAAGTTACCAGAACTAGAAGGAATGATAAACAGACCAAGAAGTCTCACTGTACGCTACAGCTTCTCATTTATAGAACTGTTACAAACACGATCAATTGGTAGTGATCTACTATGAGCCCGATTCAGATCATTTAGCAAACCTTTTATTGTTCTCTGGTTACATCCACCAAAAACTATCCGTAACGGGAATGTTGTTTACACAACACAACATGCACACCCGTGTACCTCCAAAATTTTTTTCTCAGATCAAAACATGATAACAACGTCTGATACAAATCGTAATTCTTCTACACACACTTGTCGGCTATGTCTTCCGAAGACGATGGCTTTAATTCCAAGAACTGGGTCTGGATCCCAGACCCGGAAAGCAACTTTTTTTCCAAAGGTTACATCACTGACTATCTTCAGGACGGAACATGTAAGGTTACAGTGGTGAATGGCAACAAGGAGAGCCACCAAGTCGTCCCTCAAAACACTCTAGAAAACTGCAACCCGGCCAAGTTCAACAAGTGCCATGACATGGCCGAATTGACCCATTTAAACGAACCTTCCGTTGTTTACAACCTATATTTACGTTACAACGACGATATGATATACACGTACTCGGGGCTTTTCTTGGTCGCTATTAATCCTTACAAAGCACTCAAAATTTACGATACCAAGACGCTAAAGAAATATCACAACCATGAATTTGACAAACCACCTCCCCATATCTTTGCCACGGCTGAAGGAACGTTCAGAAACATGCTTTCCAACAGAAAGGATCAATCGATCTTGGTCACCGGAGAGAGTGGGGCTGGGAAAACGGAAAATACCAAGAAAATTATCCAATACCTTTCTTCGATTACATCCAACGCAGCAGCTATTCAAGAAGACCTCTCCTCCTCAGTAAGCTCAACAACCTCAATACCAACAAACTCTCGAAATATTGATACAAAAATCTTACAAGCAAATCCCATCTTGGAAAGTTTCGGGAATGCAAAGACGATTAAAAACAACAATTCCTCCAGATTTGGGAAGTTTATCAGAATTTTCTTCTCATCAAAGGGTGCAATCAACGGTGCTAATATTGACTATTACTTGTTAGAAAAGTCGAGGGTGGTCAGTCAATCGAACCAAGAAAGAAATTATCACATATTTTATCAGTTTTTGAAGGGATCGGACCAATTATCATCGTTTGGTTTGAATAAGGATATCGGGCATCATAAATATTTGAGCAATTCTACTTCTGATATTCCCAACGTTGACGATTTTAAAGAATTCAACCTACTCGTTGAAGCATTTGCTATAATGGGATTTTCCACCCAGGAGGTTAACAACATATTCCTGTTATTGAGTGTCGTTTTGCATTTAGGAAATTTGGACTTTTCGTCCTGGAAATCTGAACAGGCTAGTTTCTCGTCTGATTCACCCGTTGATATCATCGTTAAATTATTGGGAATCGACAAATCAGATTTTGTTAACAATTTATTGAAACCCAAAGTTAAAGCAGGACGAGAATTTGTCCAAAAATCCAAAAAGGCTCCTGAAGTCAAGTATGCAATTGATGCTTTAGCGAAACACATTTACGAAAAGATCTTTCAGTATATTATAGAAAGAATCAATGAAAGTTTGAAGATAGAAGGTTCATATGACGAAGACCAATTAAACTTTATTGGTGTTTTGGATATTGCTGGGTTTGAAATCTTTGAGAAGAATTCTTTCGAGCAATTATGCATCAACTTCACCAACGAAAAATTGCAACAGTTTTTCAATCACCATTCTTTCATATTGGAGCAAAGCGAATATTTGAGAGAAGATATTCAATGGGAGTTTATTGATTTTGGCCAAGATTTACAGCCCACTATTGATTTAATAGAGCAAAGGAATCCGATGGGTGTATTGAAAATTTTGGATGAAGAATGTGTGATACCAAAGTCGTCTGATAAATCGTTTATGGAAAAATTAGCAAGCAACTGGGGTAAGGGGAAGAGTCCCAAATTTGAAGAAAACAAATACAAAAGCGGTTTCATCATTCACCATTATGCCGGGAAAGTCGAATATAATGTCGATAACTGGTTGCAGAAGAATACCGACCCAGTTAATGAGCACGTATTAAAGCTTTTGCCAGGATCTAGTAACGAGTTTGTTGGGAGAATGTTTGAAAATGACGAACATTTGGCAGCCGAGACAAAGCGTGGAACAATGAAATTAAAAACTGCTTCTCAAAAACACAAAGAACAGTTAGGAAATCTTATGGACCAACTTGGTCGCACCGAGCCTCATTTCGTCAGATGTATTTTACCGAATCTTGAAAAGAAAGCTAACAAATTCGATAAGACACTCGTTTTAAATCAATTGCGTTGTAATGGTGTTTTGGAAGGTATTAGAATTACCAGAGCAGGTTATCCAAACAGAATGACTTTCGAAGAATTTTATCTGAGATACGCCATTATAAACGTTAAAGGAGTTTACACAAAGAATCTCAAAACGAACAGTGAACTTATACTAAAGTTTGTTCAATTGGACTCAGAAAGCTTCAAGATCGGTATCACAAAAATCTTCTTTAAAAATGGTATTTTGGGGAAGCTTGAAGAAATGCGTGATTTGTGTTTGAAGGGCATCTTTACAGACTTACAAAGCGTAATAAGAGGTATGACTGCAAGAAAGAGCATGGAGAAGAAGATAAAGGAGATTCAATCGTCTCAATTAATTGCGAGAACGATCAAACAAGTTAATGATTCGCTTGCATCTTCCCTTTGGTTGGATTTGTTTGTCAACATTAAGCCTCTCCTAGAAGAATCTGTGAAAGTTTTGGACTCAAAAGAAATCAACGAGAACTTGAAGAATGTCAGCGTGAAACTTAAAGATGCAGAAAAGTCCAAGGTAGGACTAGAAAATGATAACATTAAATTACGAGAACAGATCCAGAAATTAGAAGAGGAAGTAACTTCTACTTCTCATTTAATCCTGGAAAAGGATGAGGAGTTGAAGCAATTAAAAGAAGAAGAAATCAAATCGGAAAGTAAAATCAAGGACCTCGAAGTAAACTTGGCAACAATTGAGAGTAGCCACAAAGAGGCTTTACTAGAAAAGGATGCTACTTCTGCGAAGTCGAAGGAAGTTACGGAAAGACTCAACCGAAAGGTTAATGAATTTGTCAGATTGCAAGACGAACATAATAATGTGTTAACAAGATTGTCGGATCTTGAAGTGCTGATAAACGATCACCAGAAAGAAAGGAAAAAACATAAGGACGTGATAGCTGGACTTAAGCGTGAACATGAATCATCCAAAGAATTGATCCAATCTGAAGTCGATAGATTGCAATCATTGAACTCGCAACTAGAACTGGAGAAATCAAATTTGGAAAAGAACAATGCCGAATTATCTCCCAAGAACAGAGAACTTTCCGAGGAGATTGAGTCCTTAAAGATTGCAATTTCTAGTCATCAATCCAAGGTTGCCACTAGTGACAAAGAATTGACTTCGATGAATACTCGTACCAAGAAATTGGAAGAAGACAATAGAAGATTGCAGAGTCAACTCCTGGAAGCGGAATTAAAAGCCAAGAAAGTACTGATAGAAATGGATAAAAAGTCTAACGAAATTCAGAAAGAGAAGGATGCCTATCAAGCTTTGTCAAGCGAAATTGAGGGCTTGAGATCAAAATCTAACTCGATCGCTATTCTTAACAGAGAGCTTACTCAACAAAAATCGCAAGCAAGTTCACTCAGTACAAGAATCGAAGCTCTTGAAAAGCAACTATCCGAGGCCACTTCCGAGAAAAAGAGTGTTGCAGCTGAGTTGCAGAAGCTCAAGGTTGATTTCGATGGTGTCCATCGAGCAAAAGCTGAGTACTCAAACACTATCGTTTCTCTCAATGATAAAATACGTGTTCTTGAAGAAGAATCCCGTCACAGGGAAGAACAGAAGGAGAACTTCCCACCAGATCCAGCTTTCGTTGAAGACTTCGCTAATATCAAGTTGAAACTTAATGAACAAAGTGCATCTTTAAGAAAAGAAAAATTCGAAAACAGAAAGTTAACTGAAGAATTGACAATATTGAAGGAAAGAATTACATCTGGAAAAGCAAAAGGAGACGTCAATCGCCGCTCTGTTGCAATGGGAGAGAGTATTAACTTAAATGGTGGATTGGACATTCTCACGGAAGAAATCGAGAAATTGAAACTAAAACTACAACAAGAAGCTGCAAACTCCCAACGAGCTGAACTTTATGCGATTGAACTTCAAAAGAAATTGAACAAATTGCAAACAACAAGAGGATTGAACACTTCCACTGATTTTGAAAAAATGTATAAGCAATCTCAAGCCAGATTGGCCGATTTGGAATATAGATGCGAACAGTTGCTAGTGGCCGATGCTGGAAATCCTAAACCGTTGGTGAAAAGTGAAAGTTTTGGTAGAAGCTCTCTCATTTCGAACACACTTGCCAACGCCAACCAAGATTTTGTTATGATTTACCAAGATATAACCAAGACACTTCGTTCAACTAGGGAAGAATTAACAACGTCTAAGAGTGAAATCTTAAGATTGAAATCGTTGTTGAGGGATTCTGAAGAGGAATTATATGATGCTAAAAAGCATGCGTTTAGGTCGACAATCACCAATTACGAGGAGGAGTTAGCACATTTGAAAGTGAGACATGACACACTCAATTCTAAGAATGGTGATTTGATTCAAAGCGTTGATCTTTACAGGAAGCGTGCTGAAGAGTATTATAAAAAATTAGAATTGGCAGAATCGGCTGTGAAAATATCCAAGAGGCACGAGCAAGCCGCTACAAAGGAATTGGATGAGGTGAAGAGCCAGTTACGTCTAATTAGAGAAGAAGCAAGAACTTCTCAAATTGTCATCACTGATATAAGAAAGAAAAACACTTTGTTGGAGGAGACAATCCTGGACAAGGTCTTTGAAATCAAGCAACTTTCAACACAGATCAGAGATCTTAAGGATAAGTTGGACTATAGCAACAAGAGTGCCAACAGAGAGGCTAATGATAGATTCAAGGAAGAAATCAGAGTTTTGCATCAAGAATTGAACTTCAAGATGGAAAAAGAGACCGAGTTGGTGAGAGAAAATAAGAAATTCCAACTAGACTTGGAGGAATTGACAATTGAAAAGAACGATATTGTCGCAGCTCATGACGATAGTTTGATCCAAATAGATAAATTGGAAGGACAGGTATCTGAATTGAACAATAAGTTGAGAGTTTTGGAAAACAGTAAGGTTCTCAATGAAAGGAAGATCAATACTTTGACGAGACAGTTGGATCAAATAAAGGAATTGGTTAGCGAATTGACCCATCAAAGAGACACACTTTTGGAGAAGAGAGATGAATTGGAAAGTACCGTTTCTCAATTGACCAATAAATTGGATGAGGTACTGTCACAACTCGAGCAATCGAAGGTGGACGTTACATTGTTGAAACAGCACCTTGATAACAAAAATGAAGAATCTGAAAATATTAAATCTGAGCTTAACCAATCGAAATTATCGACTACGACTGATGAACAGGATTTCCAGCGTATCAGAAAGGCGATGCTTGTTGCTTCTGAAGAAAATGATTCTTTAAAGAAAGTCAATAGTGAACTCACCAAGAAGGTACATGTTCTAGAAGAGAAATTGTACAGCAATGATCAGTTGAAATATTGGGAAACCAAGGTTAAAGACATGAACAAAGAACTTGATTCGTCTCATCAACAAAACTACGAGGATTCCAAGGTTATCAAGTCCTTAGAGAGAAACGTTAAGGAACTTAGTATTCGTGTTCAAAATGAGTCGGTCCTTACGAAAAGGTACAATGATGAAAACTTTGATTTCCAGAACAAGATCAACAAGTACAAGAGTACAATAGATATACTACACCATGAAAACAATGAAAAGGAATTGGTTGTCAAACAGAAGGAGCGTGAAAACCTTGAAATAAAGGAACACTTATTAGGACTCGAGAAAGAGGTCTTGGAGTTAAGAGAAAGGTTAGGATTAATCTAATAGACGTTTATTATGTACTGTATATCTCTCGCCTAGAACAAACCAAACTTTTTCTTTGGTTTGATTATTTCCGAGTAAGCTCTTGGCTCAGTCAATTCGGGGCCCGTGAATTTTCCTAATCCAAAATGACGAAGGATAAACTCAACATCGCCAAATGCTTCTCTATCACCTTGCATGGCGACTGCTGGCTGACCGGAGCTAATACCCTTGGTTACAACATTCCCGGTAAGTACCTTTTCTGCTACTCGTCTCAAGTCTGCAGTTGTAAGCACTTCAATCTTGCTGATCATTTCGTCGATGGTGGTCAACTTCCCCTGACACTGAATTTGTCTTCCCATATCTTCCAACTTTGCAAGCTTACTCTCTATATTCATTAACAAAGCCGAAATCAATTGATTCTTTGCTCTTTTCACTTCACTTTCGGTTAATCCACCGTTTGCAGTATCTGGTTCCAACAATTTGGACAACTCAAAACTGATGATTTGAGACATGACAGGAGCTGCTTCAGGAGAACACGAGATAGAAATACCGAACAACCCAGAGTTGACGTAGGCGTGGTTGAAACTGGTACAGTTTTCCACGAATGCATATTGGTTCAAAACACGAGTGTATAATCTGGAAAACATTCCTTTACCAGGACCCCCAGCCGAGAAAGAAGAACCGCCACCCAAAAGCTTTTGCAAAGTTGCTAAAGCAAACAAGTCTTCGTCGAGCAACCCAGTAGTTTCAAATCCAATTTGCATATGTACCAATTTGGGTAAGTTACTGTACAATGGTTCTTGGTATGGTAAAGAAATTTCCCCTCCAGTGTAGTTCACCGTGCCTAAATCAGGTCTCTTTTGTGTTAAGGACTTCCAATCCCCTAATTGTGATTGAGCCAATTTTAAGGCATGTTCGTGTGGGACACCTACCATTGCCACCACCACATTTTGGGGCTGAAAAAACTCGGTATGGTACTTTGAAATATCCTTTCTGGTAATATGCTGTAACCTATCAGGAGGACAGTATAATGGTAACCCCAAGGTATTGTTGTTATAAGCAGCAGCATGGAGCACTTCAGGTAAAAACATATCGTGCTTCTGGGATATTTCACTGACTTCGTATTCTGCAGTTTGAAGGGTTTCCAACAATTCTTGGTCGGTATACTTTGGTTCTCTAACAGTCTGTGCAATCAAGTCAAACATTTGATCCACGTCTTGGTTGAAAACAGATGCCTGGTAGATAACAGACTCTCTTTGTGCGGATGCCATGTAGTTGCCTCCCAATTTTGACAAGTTTTCTATCATCTCCAAACCTGAGTATTTAGCTGTGGATTTCCATGACAACCTATCACAGATATGAGATAAACCAGCTCTGTTGGGATTTTCATAACGAGACCCTGCGTCTACGTATGCACCCAAGGCGCTGAAGTGTCCTGGAGTGGAATCGGTGACGACTCGCAATCCGTTCGCTAAAGTCGTCATTTCCACATTGGGAGTGGCAAATTTTGTCGTGGAATAGTTCCGAACCGCTCTGGTTACAGATTTCTTCAACGATAGCATTGTTCCTGTTGGACCTTTCTGACTTCTTCTGATGGCACTAGAATGTGTTCGAGAAATGAGACAAATTAAAAAATATTTATATGCACAACCCACCGGCACTTATAGGTTGATCAAGTTGCCGTCATCGATGGAAGGTTTCACCACAGTTGGTTCAGTAGGAGAAGTGAATATATCAAGCAAGTCGTGATTGACTGCTGGTGTGGTTAATGGAATAAATTTGCGATCAATTTGGACGGGTTTGGGTACATTATTGGTTACATATTTCAAGGAAGACTCAATTGGCGTCGGAACACTTGGCCCCTGCAAGGAGAGTGGTAGAATGTTTGTGTTGGTCTGTAAGTCCTCTTGATGGACTTCGGGTACAGAAGATGTGAAATCGTCAAAATCGCTTTCGTCGTCATCGTCGTCATCATCGTTGGTTGTGTTGTTATTGTTATTGTCAGGTTGTGATGCCACTGATTGTGGCACCGGTTGTTCTCCTTCGTCTGGAAGTTCCGGATGTTCGAATAAGACATCGTTGCTGTCCTTGTGTTTCTTCTGGTCGTCGGATGTTCCCCATAATGCAGTAACCGGTAAAAATGAAAATCTCTTGTTCTTGGAGTCCTTTGAATCCTTGGTATCTTTGGTGTCCTTGGACTCTTTTGAAGCAATGGATTCTCGATCGTCAAAGGACGTCTCTGCATCCGGTGTCGTGGTGTGGGCATTGAACCCAAAGAGAGTACCAAAGAATCCCTGCTTCTGGTTGGTTATAGCCGCTTCCAATTCTCTATCGTAGGCCTCCTCTTTCAAGCGTAATTTCTTTAAATGAAGCTCGTGGTCTTTGCGTCTTCTGTCATGGATTTGTTGACTAATCTGTTCGCTATGGTGGGCTTTGATCAATTGGATACGGTCGTGGATGAACTTGTTGGCCTCCACCTCGACCACTCGGCTGAGGGACTTGGAGAAATCCTTGGGTGTCTTGATTTTGATGCGGTTGGATCCGACAAGTTCCTGTACACCCGTCTGCGTCGTGTCTGCTGGCTTATGGGTCTCTTCGTGCTTTTCTACCTCCTTCTTGTTTCCTTGTTTGAGTTCCTGCTTCCGTGCTTCAATATACGAGTCTCCAGATGACCAACTAAATAGGTTATTGGCGGTACTTCGGGTCTTCCTGTGTCCCTTCTTCTGGGGCGTTGGAGTTCTCGGTTCCTGTGTACCAAGCCAGGCACCCACAATTAGACGCTGTGTCTCCTCAATCGAAGTGTTGGACCACCGGGCTATCGAGCCCTTGCTCGTGGCCGTTATGAACTGGCGCGTATGGCTCTGGAACTGACCGTAATACTTGTTGCCGTGGTCTGTCTGCTGCAAGAGTGTTTCCGGATAGATGGAGAGTGGTTGCTCCTCATATGTATAGGCGATTCCGCCAAAGAGCCGGTCGAGTTGCTCTTGCTCTTTGTTCATGGTCGGGAACTCGTGTGTGTGGGTTGGTGGTAATAGACAGAAGCGTGTAAATTAATATGTAGGAAATTTCTCGGTTGTAAAAATCCAAGCGTAACATCTTCCCAAATCATCACTGCTGCCCACCATGTTTGTGACGTTCCCCCAATATCCTGAACACTCTGTGTTTGTGTCGTACTACAAAGGCGTTGATTCCAGTGTGCTTTCTGAAGTCAAAACACAATTGCGGGCTGCCAACCCCGACTACGACTACTGTTTTCTCGGCACCAGACATCTCATTTCATTAAACCAGCTCTATCAGAGTATTCATAGATCCATACAAAACAACACCAACGGCACATTGCGGGCCAAGACCTTGAATGCCGAGATCATCTTTAACTTGTCACCAGTGAACAACATCATGGATGCTTTCAAAAGGTTTGGAGTCGATGAAACGAAAGACGATGTCATTGTAATCAAGGTATTACCTTCATCCTCGGACTCAACTGAATCGAGCTTGGACTCCAAGATCCAACGCTTGTTGAATGTGGAAACTTCTCAACCTTTGACAAACGAACTCCTCTACACTTTGGTCGATATCCCCAAATTCAAAAAGTTGTACAAGTTAAATGATGCTACAGCAAAGGATGGCCAAGATGAATTGTCGAATTTGGCAATAGGTGCATGTATTTTGAGAGGATGCTAACCTCTAAATGCAAAGCTCTTTATGCTGACCCTTTGGGTCAGTTTGATGGGAGAGGGGTTGATTTGCGGCAACGAATTGTCTTCGCTAAGATCGTCAACACTCTCTTGGGCACATGTGGAGGGAGCAAACTTTAGTTTCAACTTCAAATTATTGGATGTTAGTTGAGATTCCTCCTCCTCACTTATAGATTCGTCAGCTGGGATGCTAACAAACGATTCTGACGTTGAATCGTTCAGGGACAGCTCCTCGGGAGTTTGAATAAATGTTTTTGTAAATGAACTGACCCGACTCACGGGGGTTTTCACTGGCCGATTGGCATCAAACAGGAAACTGTCTCTCAATGTAGCCCGGAATAATGAGAGCTTACTTGGTTTAACTGGAGACTCTTCGATCTCATCGTCCAAGTCTTCTTCATCATCTTCTTCTTCTCCAGGATTTTCCATTTTGACATCGACAATAGCATCCTCTTGTGTCTCACTAAGATTCAAATCGTCATCGGTAAGATCGTCCAAGATATTGGTAGTAATGGGGATGGTGCTTTGAATTGGAGATGAAGCTTCTTCAGTAAAATCAGAATCACCCGAAAGCATGCTAGAATCAAATCTGGGTTTACTGATCTCTGGAGTTGGTAAACTGGTAGTTTTGAAAAACTTGCTGGTACTCCCTGATGGTGTGGCAGAAACGTCTTGAATATTTTCTATCTTTCTTGATGTAGGAGATAATCCTGTCTTGAGGTTAGGTTTCTTTCTTGGAGGCGAAATTATAGCCTCTTTCACCACCTTGACACTCATCATATCCAAAACAGACCTTCCTTGCTTTGGTGGTGGTAGAATAGATGATTGGCTCCTTTGCACCGGGGCCACCTTCTTGGAAGTGTAAGAAACAGAACTGCTCCTTAGCGAAGTCAAGCTCTGTTCTCTTGAAACCAAGATTTCGTGAGTGTTGGGATGTAAATTTCCATTGCAGATTTGGCGGTATAACTCGTTGGTGAATGACTTCCCACAACACGATTCTAGGACTTCATAATCTAAATTGAGATCGCTAGGGTAGTCATTTAACGTAGTCAATTCTTGAGCTTTCGGGTTAAACACCTTTTGGAATTGGAATGCTAGGTTTGCTTTGTTAAATTCGTCTTGAAAGTCGTCTGGGATCGCTTTACCATCGCTTCGTAACGCTGCAATGACTTTATCGAGATTGTTGTACTTTTTCACCAAGGTAAATGCCGTCTTGATCCCAACACCGGGTATACCTTTGGTATAGTCACAACCAGAGAGCATTGCCACCAATCTCAATTGTTCTTGGGTGTATTTAGACAAGTATGGGATCAGTTTGACTTTGTCAAAGTTCTCTCTGCAGACTTCAACACAGGTACCATCGTCTTTTAATTTTGTAATTAAACGGTTACATCCAAAGATCAACAAGTCGGAATCTTCCGAGAGGATCCCATTGACCAAGCCAATCTTTTCCAAGTACACCATTTGAGGATCAGCTTCGTATGGGGCCACAATGTATTTAATGTTATGTTTATCGAGCTCAACCATCACAGATTTCGCCATTTGTGATGTCACACACGCTGCTTTCATAAACTCTTTCCATGCAGCCAGTTTCTTTCCTGTCCGGAGCAACTCGTCGGCTTTTCTTCTTGCCTCCTCGCGCTTGGCCCGACGGTCACTGGCAGTTTCTGCCTTGGTGGGCAATGCAGCGCCGTCAAAAACAAAGTATGGCTCAACACCAAAGTGCCTCAACATGTCCACTTTCTTCATTATCGATGTTACGTAACTCCTGGTGGGTTGGTCCTGGCATAACTGCTGTGCACACGAGATCAACCCGCGATGCAACCAACCGTATGTGTCGATAGCGAGGGTTTTCCCTCTGTACTTCTCCAAAGAAGACTTCTCTTGAATCTCTTTAAGATTAGGAAGTAGTCCTGTCACACCCATTGGTAATGTATTTGGAAGTATGAGCTGCTAAACAGATACAAGTTGGAACTGGCACCTTGATCAAAACACGGTTAGACGCGAATGGGATGTGTGCTTAGGTAAGGATTGACATTTTCTTACATAATAAATATTTATGAATATATTTATGCTGCCGTTACGTAAGCTAAATAGATCTATTGGAACCACCAACCGACACCGAGAACTGAAGCCCGTCTCTGATGCCAATGGTGTTACCATCGCCTCTCTTGGAGACAAAGTATCCAATGTCAAAATTGGCCCAGTGGTTGAAGTATCTTAACCCGGCACCTACGCTGGTTGCAACGTTATTGTCGAGGATGTTGTTGGAGACGTTACCGACAGTTCCCGTGGCATACAACCTCAATGGGTTTGCCTCTTGGCCCAACTTGGATTGGACAGCGGCAGCATTTTGTGGAGAATATATGAAGTATGGCAACTTGGTGAAAACAGTACCTGTGACCTTGTAGAACTGTGATCCGCCGGTGCTATTGACGGAATTGCGGGCAAACCCGCGGAAAGAGTCAAAGCCTCCCAAGTAGAAGCGGTCAGATATGTGAGTAGGGGAAGATGTGAAGATTCCGCCAAAGTCAGCACCTAAACTGGCGGTGATGTTGTTGTTAAAGAACGATTTGTACAATTTAACAGCAATGGTTGATTTGGCAAATGTGGCCTGGTTGCTAGGATTTTCTTGTTCCAGATTGGAAGACAACTCGTTCGAAATAGCAAACTTTACACCATTGACAGGGAAGTTCTTGGTGAGTTCGTTCAAGTGGCCCACGTTGGAATAATTGATCTGGTTGATGACGGAAGACTTCAAGTAATCGCCGGCAAAGAACTTCAACTCATCGGCAGCACCGTCGTCAATGTTGTGAATGGTTCTTCTAGCAAGAGATACTCCGGTCAAAGTGTTGAAACGTTTACAAGTGGTGTATTGCAACCCAATGAGTCCACCACTAATGCCCTCTGAAGCTTGCTGGTACGTTTGGTTGTTTTGTTGGGAGCTGAAAACATCTATCAAGAACTTGAAAGATGGATTGTTGAGGTTGGCAAGAAACTTGGCATGCGATATCAAGTGGTCGTTTGGCTTGTATGGATTGTAGTCGACGCCAATGTTGACCAATTCGGCATTTTCGTTAAAGTTGTTGTTCAAGTAGTTCAAGTTGACATTCAAGTTTTCTTCGTTGTTGAAGTTCAAGAACCCTTCGCCAATGTTCAAGTTGATGGTCAGCAAGTCAAATACCACCTTGGTAGAGACTGGTTTTTCCTTATTGTAGTTCCTGATTTCCTTAGGAACCAACGCGGTAAAGTCGGATTCCAAACTGACACTGACATTTTTAAACACGTCGGTCTTCAATAACTTTTCCTGGGATTCCTGGATGTGTTGAACCAACTGGTTCAATGTATAGTCGCTCTTCTCGACAAGCGGTGACAATAATTTCTTGAAGAAATCGCCGGTAAATGTCTCACCTCCCTTCACCTCGACGGAGGACAAGTAAATTGGCAGCGAGCCCGATCTCTCCAAGATATCCTGGGTAATCAAATGTGTAGCAAAGTCGTTTGACATCTTTGGCTAGTTGGATTTGGCGTATCGGTTTAGGAAAAACTTCATTGGCGTAGTTGGTCGTGCGCGCTTTCCAATATAATTACTGCAAAATTATGAAACTGGATATAATTTGTTAATGGTAATACATGGGGGGAATCTCTAATTCTATTTATATTCGACGGTGGCACCTTCGTGGGCCAACTCTAACAATTTCCAGGAACATTTAACACCGGCGTCGGCGAAGATGGAAATGACTTTGGCGGCGATATCGTCGAACCCTTCGGTGGCCAAGCACAAGATCGTGGGGCCAGCACCGGACAAGCAGATTCCACACAAGCCTGGATTGGTTTCAGGAGTTACACAGTCCAATACCTCGACCAAGCCGGGGATTAAAGTGGATCTGTAAGGCTGGTGGATCTTGTCCTTCATGGCTTCGTAGATAAGCTTGTTGTTTGGAGGAACCTGGGTCAATGCCGTGGTCAAGATGGCGATTCTCTGCAAGTTGTAAACGATATCTTGACGGTTGTACAAGTCGGGAAGTACCGATCTCGACAAGTCGGTGGATACTTCAAAGTTTGGGATGACGGCCACGCATTTAATGCTCTTGGACCAGTTATACTTGAGGTATTCGCCAATATCGACTGGAGGAGGCGTGGATAAGTACTTCTCCTTGGGCGTCGTTTCCTTGGGCAAAACGTACTCCAAAGGCAAGTGCTTGGCTTCGGTGTCTGCATGCGACAAGCTGTTGAGGTACGAACCAACGAACCCACCCAACATGGCAGCAGCAATGTTGTCGGGATGTCTTTCGATCAACAAACAGTAGTCCAACATTCTGACCTTGGACAACTTCAAGCCACCGATCTCATTTCCCAACATGATACCACCAACAATAGCAGCACCAGACGAGCCCAAGCCTCTGCCCAAAGGTATAGGGTTGATGACGTGGATGTGTGTCCCGTTAGGGAACGCCTTTATGCCGTTACATCTCAATATGTACAATGCTGTCTGTGTCACCAAGTTCTTGTCACTTCTCAACGGCACATTCTCCGCAAGATCACCTTCGTAAGTGATGCTGACATTATATGGATCAGCTGACGTGTCTTGTGTTGGGTCTACCTTGACGTGGATTTCAAGAAAAAGGTTCAAACCAATTCCTAACACATCAAACCCTGGTCCGATGTTGGCCGAAGATGCCGGGACTTTCAAACTAAACTCTTGGGACATTCTGCTTGGTTTAGAACCAGGTATTTGGAAGTGAAAAATTGAACGATAACGACAGACAGAGTGAGAGTGAGTCAACATTTGTGTGCAGGATACTTACTTGATAAGGCATTCGGCGACCGCCGACCGCGACGAGACCTACTTCCAATGTGGCTTAGTTTCCACTGGGACCATACTTTTGGTCTGGTGGAATGGTCTAGTTTTTTTTAAAGTTTGGCGTCGTTTAAAAGATTAGTTTTGATTTATATTAAACTTCAGTTACAAAACACAAGTATCTCTCTTTTCCCAAACGATATTGGCAGGTTCCATAGGCAAAGTGACCATGGAAGCGTAGTCGATGTCAGGAATCTTCTTGTCTTTCAAAGACCACGTCAAGTTATATACATAGGTAGATAAAATCGTTCCCAACTGGACGTAAGCAAACTGTTCACCAATACAACGGTGTCTTCCACCACCGAATGGCAAGTATGGAGAAGAAACACCCTTGGAAATCGCGCCGAAACCATAGTCAACAGTTTCCTTGGTGTCGTCACCACCGGTGGAACGGGAAGTGTCCCATCTGTGGGGGTTGAACGAAGCTGCTTCGGGGAAATAGTGGTTGTTGGTCATGGCGTAACCTGGAGAAACTAATACGTAGTGGCCCTTTGGAACGACATACTTGGTGTTGGGGACCAAGAGTGGCTTGACCACCTTTCTGAAAATGGAGTGTAATGGCATGTGCATTCTCAAGGTTTCCTTGATGACATTGTTGACAAGAGGTAACTTTTGCAAGTCTTCGTAGGTCAAATCGTAGATGGAGCCGCCCTTCTCGTTCAAAACCGAGGTTATTTCTTCGTACAATTCCTGTTGCAACTCTGGCTTCTCGGCCAAGTGTAACAAAAACCAAGCAGAAGTCGATGCAGAAGTATGTTGACCACCCATCAAAATACCAATCATAAGGTTGGCGATTTCCTGGTCAGTCATCTTAACACCATCTTTGTAGGTAGAATGGGTCATTAAGGAGTCAATCAAGTCACGGTTGGGGTCAATATCGTTGTTCTTTCTTCTTTCATTGATCAAAGACATGTAAGCTTCAGAAATCTTTTGCTGAGCATTGTCTCTCTTTCTATACTGTTCCAAAGGAAGGTGGGGGAAAACAAAGTTGATTGGGGTGAATCCCTTATCCAAATCACTGTACAATTGGGCAAAACTGGCGTCGAATCTCTTTCTCATTTCATCACCCAACAATGATCTGGATGCAGTGAAGATGGTGATTTCGGGTTGGGTGTGCATGACATTGGCAACCCCGCTCTTGTTTTCGTTCATCTTGTAGTTTGGAGAGTCCTTGAAGTAGTTTAATACTTCTTCTCTGATCTTGGGAACGTAGGACTTGAACGAGTCGACTGTTAACGAGAACTTGGCAAATTTCTTCTGTTCCATTAATCTGGAGTTGGAACAGTCATAGATGACACCCTTACCGAACACAGGGGTGGTCAAGTGTTTGTAGGCCTCTTCAGCAGAAACATCGGCGACCTTGGCGTTGAAAACAAATTCGTGCCCTTTAGGACCCAAGTACACAGTCATAACCTTTCCCAACATAACATAAGCAAAGACGTCGCCATGTTTGGCACGGCACTTTTCAAAGAAACCGTATGGGTCCATTCCAAAGCTGACGGCCGATCCAAACCACGGGATCCAGTGGAACACCATGGGAGCCCTGTCGCTTCTCAACGAGTAGACAAACTGCCACAACAAATGGTAGGCAAACGGGCCCAAAACAAGGATCGATACCTGTTGGCCCAATGAGAGCGCAATGAAGTACGTGTAGGCAGCAATCGCTGTGTCCACAAGAGCCATGTTTTAATTTTTTAAATGAATATATAAAAAGCAAAAGTGTACTGTAAAAAACATACACGCCCTTTTGGTCGTATAAAAATTGATGGTTGGTCGTAAAAAAAACCAGCCTGAGCGAGAGAAACCGGCTTTTGTGCAGTCCTGATCTTGACAGTTTGTGTGAGCACGGCGTGTCCCAACCGTTAAATTACCATTTGCTCGCACAGCATTGGTCCTCTAATGATACAAGTAGGTGAAATTAGAATAATAAATAACCTTGATATACTCTAAATAAATAAACACTAATGCCGAACTAAAACCTAATCCTTGGTGGTTAACGAATCATCAACCACCAAACCCATCATCCGTGCCTTTAACATCAACTCCTCATGGTCCTGTTTCATGCGGTCGTTTTTGAGTTCCAAAAACTTGATGTATTCAATGGACTTGGCCAAGATGGTTCCCTTGTTCAACTTCTTGGCAGGCTCGAGTCCTTCTAAATCGACGTCCACGTCGTTATCAGTGTAGGCACAGTCATCGTCACTGCGGTCCGAGTCGTAGTCGTCGTCGGACAGTCTCTTTTGCTTGCGTCTCGACACAATTCGAAGAGTGGGAACCGAGTTCTGCAATGTGGTGAACTTGTCATTGATTTTGTTTCTGTATCTTTGTTCAATGATATTGTGTGCGGATTTTATCCGGGGTCTTGCCGACGTGGCTTCGGTAGCGGAGAGAAGGGGCTCTGACTTGACCCTGGCCTTCTTGGAGTTTCTAGTGTTGATCTGGCGTTCTGTAGAGAAGAGGGGCGATATCTTGTTGGGCTCTTCTTGTTTAATATACAATGATGGATTGCGTTCTTCTTGCTTGACGTAAAGTGGGTTGTGGGGTTCGGTGATTCCAATGGAGAGAGGAGACACCAATGGTGTGGTGTATTGGGTGCTTTTGTCACCGCTGATAGACGAGTACAATTGGGGGTTGGACCCGTCGCTGTCGTGTTGGAGCATGCCCATTGAGTTGGAGGCACTCATGTTCAACAGACTGGACTCGGTACCAATGATACCGGAGTCCAAGTGGGGCGAGTGGTTTTCGTTTCCCGTGTAGTGGGAGTGGGGTGAGTGGGAGTGTTTGGGAGGTGCTAGGCCAAAGTCGAAATTGACGGGGAAATTCATGTTTTGTTGTGCTTGTTGTATTTGCTGGGCCTGGAGGAGCTGCTGGCGTTGTTCGTAGCTGAGGGACTGGAGGGTTTCTTGATCGGGGTTTTTATCGAATAGGGACGTCAAAAAGGCATTATAGTCGTTGATTTTAAATGACATGATATGCTTGTGCTACACCTCGCCTTAAAGATAAATTGACAGGTTAAACTCGCTATATATCAGACCCATTAAAGATCCCAAGGTCAGCGATACCCGAAAATATCACTCCACCGAAATTAGACTTTACTACCGAAAAAAAAAATTAAATAATAATAATAAATAAATAAATAAATGCACCCTTTTACGTGCTACGGCATACACGCCTGGGGAGAAAGAGGGACAGCCGTTTTGTCCCGTTCGCTAACGGAAGCCTCTGTATGTTCCGGAAGCTTGGAAAAAAAAACCTTGGGGAAATAAATTGGCCAAAAATCGTATGATTTTTTTGGTTTTGTGTCACGGTACATTTTTTTTGCAATTGAGGATTTGGTGTCCTAACTGGAGGCATATTGCAACCTCCCAGGAATGCATCATGCCGACCCTGTAAGAAGCCAGGTGATACCCAACAAAACATAGTTTAGAGTTTTTCTTTTAAAGTTACTGTAGATTGATACCAATAAAAATTCCTACCCCCAGTCACGGCTGGACACAACCACAGCATGAGGTGTGTGTTGTTTGGTCGGTTGTGATTTATTTCCAATTTGAGGGGGGTGGCGAGGAGGGGCGTGATAGAGCGAAGTGGTGGGGATGACTGGCGGTCCCTCTTTTTTTTAGTTTTTCTGTCTCGTGGTGTATACTGGAGGGTGATCTCAAACTGAATCTTTTTTTTCTTTCGGTATGGATTTCCGGAGGGTTGGGTGTGTGTATGTGTCGCTGTGCCGGTGCCGCAGCCGCGGGATTGTCGTTCCTGGTGCCGGTAATTGGCATGCGCACCGCCCGCCAAATCGTTCGCGCGCGCTGCAGCACGCTTCTGGACGGCGGTCCCACCGTCCCGCCAGGGCCCACCGCCGCCGCCGGCGACGAGGGAATTTTTTTTTCTGCCAACTACACCCGAGGATCCATGCCCATGCGGTAAACTCCGAGTTGTCCACCACCGGGAGTAGGGGAATAGGGACAAGGCCCCGTTCCCTGTTGCCCAATTGGGATTTAAAGTTTGGAGTGCTTGTTTTTTGCCCCGTCAAGGTTCCACTGTCGTACAATTACGGGCCCCTGTGCATTACGGAGGGGTGGCAGAGGGGCGGGTCCGGGGTGAGGGCAAAAAAACAGGGTTCTTTTTTGTAAAAGTTGCCCAAGTTTTGGCGGCGTTGCGGTTCGGTGGCCGCGCTACTGCGCTCGCCCTGCCCTCTCTATTTAGTGGAGGTATTATTGTCTGAGACCGCGATGAGCATCTGAAAAAACTAAAGATAAGCTTTATTGTACGGGCCAGAATGTCTGATCTCCACGACTTGTGTAAGTTTCCACACAGACCTCTTACCCAGGACTATGTCGAAAAGCTTAACTATTACTTGAAGAACGGAATTCCGGCCACCTACACCATCGAAGAGGCGTACAATTACACCCACGGCATAGACGACGCCGACTCCACCACCACCTCCACCACGACCCCGTTACACATCATATGTTCCCACGTTCCCTCCGACGCTACACCACAGGAACTCGAAGTGGTCGACTCCATGGTCCAGATCCTCTTTGAATACGGCGCCGGCTGGTCCTTGACCGACATCGACAACAACACGCCCGGGTGCATTTTGCTCAAACGCGGGTTGCCCCAGTTGGCTATTTACAGACAAATAGTCGACGCGGGGATCAGGGCGGAGTTGTTGTTGAGGAAAGTTGGTGAATACGACATGGAGATCATAGATGACACTGACGGGTTGGACCATGACCAGTGGGGCGGCGACCACCACCTCCTCCAAGACGACGACGGCGACGACGACGACAACAAAAAAGACGTCGCCCTGTTGCCCTCCGGCTCTGAGGCGGTCGCCGCGGCAACTGTCGCCGGCAACAACAACCCGCCTGCTGGTGCTGTCGAGCCCGCTCCGAAACCGGAACAGGTTGCAGTGGCCCCTGTCGAATACGACGATGCCCCGGACGCCCCCTCTCAGAACCAAGAGGCTTTTCTCAACACCAAGTTGGAGTACACCAACGGTGCACTTGTCACCGAGGACAGAAAGGATGGTGTTATGATGGAGTGGGAGACCGACTTGATGCAGTTGGGCTGCGACCTGCTCTTCAAGGGCGGTGCCATTGACGGCGGAGACGAAACAGACTCGGAAATCAATATCCTCAACATCGGCTTCGGCATGGGCATTATCGACACCATGATCAACGGCAACAACCCTACAAAGCACTACATTTGTGAAGCACATCCAGATGTATTGAAAAAGTTACGTGACGACGGCTGGTACGAAAAGAGCAACGTCGTGATCTTGGAGGGAAGATGGCAGGAACAGTTGGACGTCCTCTTGTCGCTGGGCAACGTCTTCTTCAATGGTATATACTACGACACGTTCTCCGAACACTACTCCGATATGTTGGAGTTGTTCGACTATGTCGTCGGGCTCCTTAAGCCCCATGGCGTGTTCTCCTTTTTCAACGGCTTGGGCGCCGACAGACAGGTCATCTATGAGGTATATAAGCAATTGGTCGAGATCGATCTCAGCAATTATGGCTTGCAGTGCACGTTCACAGAAGTCGTCCCACCCACTTTGACAGCCGGCGATAAGAGCGTATGGACCGACGTCAAGCGGTCGTACTGGTCTTGCCCCATATACTACCACCCAGAAGCACGCTTCATTGACTTATAGATAGATAACACCGCGATTTTTTTAGGTAACAATGGCCTCACTCGATTCCATCACCTGTTGTTGTAGTTGTTGTTCGGACTCGGGCCCGGGTTCCGCCTTCATTGTCTTTTCCTTTTCAATAAAACAACCCAATCCCATAAATGCCTCATCCAACGCCCGCTCGAAAACATGCTGTAATCTCCACCCTGCACCCAAGTACTCTTTGTTTCTCGCCAATTTGTTGACATACGGATCGTAATACCCCTCGGCCATGTGGTTGTCGACATCGTTCAACTCGTCAATATCCTGTGGAATGGACAAAAGCTTAAAGCTCTTGTGCAATTCACGGTCACCCTTGAATGGCGTGAACGGCGTCTTGGGTCCTTCTTCTTCCTTTTTGACCAATGGATTGTATTGGGCAAATTGCTGGTCCAACTGGTTGGTGATGCTCTGCAACTGTTTCTTTCTGAGCGACGACCGCTTCAACAAGTTGTTTTGTTGCTGTTTGATCAAGTCATCCGAGTTGGCGTTCGAGGAAGTCAACTTGTCGAGCAAGTCCTGTTGCTGTTGCTTCTGGTACTCGACATCTTCTATCTGCATCTGTTTCTGGATGCGCAACTTCTCTTGTTTTAATCTCTCCATCGCCTCCTGGTACTTGGAAAGGTCGGCGTTCTTTTGACTCTCACGCATGTTCTTTTCCAAGATCTCGATCTTGTGTTCCTGTTCGTACTTGACCAAGTCTCCTTCGGTCTGTTCTATGTCTATGCCGTTGTTGAGGTTGAATATGATTTCCTCGACCTGCTCCAAGTACGAATTATACTCTTCTAGCGCACCAAAGTCTTCCTCCGTCTTGTTGTAAATGCCGCTGACCCGTTTGCGGATATCGATCTCACGCTCGATGGATAAGTCGTCAAAAATCTGCTTCTTAAACTTGTTCTTACGCAAAATCTTGCCACATTTCGGATACGGACACGGTGCCGGTCCCAACGAAAAGATTCTGTCGACACACGATTCACAGATCTTGTGGTAGCACTCGGGATTGATCAAGAAACTCATGTTGGGCGAAAGATACCGGTCCGTCTTACAGATGGGACACATGTCGTTGGACCGGTCGTCCACCTGTGTTAGTATCGGCACGGCTACGTCGTATGACATGGTGTCGGCGGACATTTGTGGTGTAATTAGTGTTTTACTAATCAAATAAATCGTAGATGATGGTCTTTGTCCTAATATTAATCGAAAATGGAAAGTACTGCACATAAACATTGTCTCTCTGTCTCTGTCAGTCACGACCGCTTACTATGAGAGATTGCGACGCCGCCTACCTGAGGACTTACCATGATCTTCGACGTTCCGTTCTTCAAGAACCACTGGGTCAAACAGATTGTTCCCGTGGCGGTGGTTCTATTGCTCGGATACCTCAATTTTGCAGCCGGATACGAGCTCGGCTACCGAGATGTGTGGAGATACCATTCGCATGGCGCAGCCGTGGTGTTGTGGGTTTTCATGGCGATAACGCAAGCAACGATGTTTCTCTACTGGATGCTTATCTTTGTTGTGGGCCCGGGCCAGTCTCCTGTGTTTGGACAGTTTAATTTGCATGGTGCAGACGGCGACCAGGAGTTGCCTGCGCCGCCAGACCAGTTCTTGTGTGACCAGTACGGGTACCCGCCGTACTGTAGTCCTGCCAGCTCGTTGGCAGTGCCACGGAGCTTCTTTCTGAAGGATGTGGGCTACAACGTGTTGAAGTTCGACCACTATTGTCTCTGGATCGGTAACGTCATAGGCGAGTACAACTATGTGTTCTTTCTCAAGTTCATGATGTGGTTCTGGTTCTTGTTCGTGGTGGTCATCGTCTATTTGATACGATACACGCCGTCCAATGTGTCTCGTGGCGAGATCAACCACAACTACATCGTAGTGTTCATTATGGGCGGCTTCTGGCTCATCATGCTTGCGGCGTTGCTTGGTGCCCATTTGCGCTACGTCTGCATCAACATGACGACGTTGGACGAAGTCACCCAGAACCAAAGAAAAAGATATCATCGGTTCAAGAAACGGTACC
This sequence comes from Teunomyces kruisii, assembly GCA_003706535.2. Lineage (NCBI taxonomy): Eukaryota > Fungi > Ascomycota > Pichiomycetes > Serinales > Debaryomycetaceae > Teunomyces > Teunomyces kruisii. Next base: position 258,357 of record PPLR02000006.1, read on the forward strand.
AGGGCAAGACTGTCAAGAAACGCATAGTGCCCCGTGTGGAAGACGGCAAACGGTACATCAACGTCAAGCATGACGATTTCCGTCTAGTCGTCCAGTTCGATGTCGACGATAGGCCGTTCAACATGGGCTTCAAACGCAACTGGATCAATTTGATCTACAACGGCAACAGAAACACCGGACTTGAAGAGTCCCAATTCACCACCACCAATCTCGTCAAGGCAATGATGGTGTTGCTCGTTCCCTACATCGACATTCCCATAGTGTTTGCTACAAAAAGACAAAACGAATTGGAACTCGAAAAAAACCCAGCATATACCCAATACGCCAGTCAGTTCTCACCCCAGTTCCTTGCTCTGATATACAAAAAGATCGAAAACAAGGAATGCTACATTGCTCTGTACCAAAAGCAGGAACGAATGGGGGAAATGGGAGATTTTGCACCCGTTTGTATGCAGGCGCCATGTTGTCGCGATGATTAATAATTTTGACCTGAGCTAACACTTTATCATTACGCCATGGATTTCATAGCTGATATCGTCGAGCACGAAGTAGAAGCGCCAGTGGCGCCTACTATGCATAATACCGTGCCACCCCAGCTTTCGAGGTTTAAGGAAAAGAAAGTCTCGAGATGGAAACAGCAGGCCGCAGGGGCGAAAAGGGAAACCCGTCCCGAGGCCAAGAGGGAACCCAAACGAGAACAACCCAAACCTGAACCGGTTGAGTCAAGCCAACCACTTTCGGAAGCGGAAAAGATCCATAGAGAGAATATGGAACGGATTTCGCGCATGACAGAGGAAGAAATTACCGAGGAAAGGCAAGAGTTACTCGCAGGCCTCAACCCCAAATTGGTTGAGAGCTTGTTAAAAAGAACGGAAAAGAGAATACAGAAAGAGGAAGAACATAAACATGATGGATCTTGTGATCATGGACATGCACATGCAGAAGGATACAATGGATGGATCGGTGGTGTCAGAACCTCCGACGGCATGCAAGATTTGTCGCATCTTGACAAGGATGACGTTGATAAGGCGCTCGGACTTTCAAATTTAAGTCTTGACGAGCCCAAACTGTCAAAATCTGTCAAGTTCAGCGAAGTCACCACTGTCAAATACGAAGATTTGGACGAGGGAATCGAGCTTGACCCTAATGGCTGGGAAGATGTCGAAGATATAAACGATATGATTCCAAATATGCCTGCTGTCCATGATGACGATATTGCTCCTGAAGGTTACCAATTGGTAGATGATGATGAAGAAGAAGAAGAGCAGATTGGTGTGCATTTTACAAAACCGAAGACCACTGACTTGGATTTGAACGATCCCGAGTTCTACGACAAGCTACACGAAAAGTACTTTCCTGATTTGCCCAAGGAAACTCAAAAGTTGTCGTGGATGACAGAACCATTACCCAAACAGATATCCACGACGTACGAATCGATTTCAGACATGAGATTTGATTTCAAAGGTGATTTGATAGAGTTGAACGATGAGTCCAAGGACGACACCAAGGATATACCTACATATATGGGACTCCATCATCATTCGGATAACCCACATTTGGCTGGATATACCTTGGGTGAATTGGCCCATCTTTCAAGATCTGTTGTTGCCGGACAGAGGTGTGTCAGTATACAAGTACTCGGACGTATATTGCACAAGCTTGGGTTACACAAGTATAGCATTTTACCCATTGACGATTCCAATGCGGAGGACCACCATTTTAACGAGAACTTGAAGGAGATGGTGAGAGACTTTGAGAACTTGATGTGGAACTTGGTCGAGGAGCTCCGTGTCATCGAGTCGATTACCGAGGCCGCAGACGAGCAAAAGACAAGAAACATATCTGTGCGCAACTACGCCATTGAGGCGTTGTGGTTATGGAAACAGGGTGGCGGGCGTCCCGAGAAGCAGAGTGAAGAGGATATCATTGTCAAAGCGGTTCAACAAAACTAGAATAAAAACTAAAAGAATTAGGAAATGTATATATCTTTGGTCGAAGCAGTAGTTAAACATTGGTTACTGGCTCACAAAACAAGGAACCCAGCCGTAGGAAAACCAGGTACGAGTATCCAAGAACCCCAAAACGGGGCCCTCGAATGGTGTAAACTGGAGAGATGGCCCGGAAAAGGTTGGTTGGTAGGACGAAACGGGATACAAAAACTGTAACCCGTTGCCGTCCAAAGGTAACCCCTTCCAGAATCGTTATATGGCTCAGAACGAGCCAAGGCACAGTACCATCGATTTTACATCCAAACGGCGTCGCGGGTTTCCTCAAGACATGGTATTTCGTTCTGCGCATATTGACACATTACCCGATGGATCTGTAAAGATGAACCAGAAGGCTCATATCGGGCAACTTAAGTTTATGCGTTGTCTACACCAGATCAAAGGAATGACGTATATTTAACCACTAATCCATAGTGAAGAAATGAGTTAAGTGCCAGAAATAAAAGTTGGTGGAATTTTTTTCCTTCATAGTAAAGTGTCCGGGTAAGTTTCGGTGGGGCACAGACTTAGTTATAACTGGGCAGTAAAAGGAGACAGGAATAACTAGATCCAGCTTCATAGACAAACGATGGTGGTTGTTTAACCTACTGTAGCACCGTAGTCGTTGTCTCTGTTGTTGTGGCCGTCGCCTCCAAGCGCAGCATACGTCTCCCTGTAAGGATAGGCAGATATAATGTAGTAGGCGTGCAACAAGCCGGGAATAAAGCCTAGAAGACACAACAAGATATTGATCCAGAAGTCGGCAGAGGCAATTCCTCTCTTGACAAGAACTGGAATGGGAGGCACTGTTGTTAGTAAGGAATCAACGAAACATGTGGGGGGGAAGGGGGAGGCGATCTCGTGCACAAGACACACGACACGTAGCTAATTACGTACCGAAGAACCCAATGAGAACCAAGAACCAATCGCGGGCATGCATTTTGTCAAAGAACAGATTAATATCGGGTGTGTTGTTACTTTTCAACAACAATTAACGAGTGGTGAACAGATCGGTGATCCCTTGACTCCTTTATCAGTAGGGTAGTTAGCAATCTACTGTGTGCAGGCATTGAAATCAAAAATGACACAAAGACCGAATTGGGTCTCAACACATTAAATTCGTTTTTGCCATAGCTTGTGGGTGAAGAAACACTTACAGGAAGCCAATACATCAATACCATGCGTGTGGGACACTTTTTAGCGGTTACATTGTTGGCCAGCGTAGCGTCTGCCGTGTTGTATGAAAATGCATTTACCACCGAAGTCATCAATCACATACAATCCAAATTGGCATCTTTCAAAGTGCTAGACTCGGGCGTGGTTGGCATTTCGGCCTGGAACCAGCTTGTCAGCATAGACTTGAAACACCACAGCATCACACAGTGGTTGGTCGATTTGAGCTCATTGCCTACTGGTGTCGACCAATTTGATATTGTCGGCAGCGTTGCATATGTTTACTCGGCCGATCTGTCGGTGGTTTATGCCTACAACGTGGAAAATGGGGTTTTTAAGCATTCGTTCGAGCTCGAAGCTCCTCCGACAAAGATCTTCCCGGCTTACAATAAGGGGATCTTGATTCACGGCGGCAACAGCGTCTACTTTGTCGACCTTGCTGGCAACTTGACCAAACTCGATTTCACCGCGTCCAGAATTCTTGTCCAGACCGTAAATGGATCGATCTTCGTATTGACTGAATCTTCGTTGGTCAAGTTGCTGCCTCGCTTTGAAGTGGTTGCAAATGTCCCATTCAATGACGCCAATGTCTCTCAGTTTAAAGATGGTTTGGCCATCAGTGGTGATTCCGTCTATCTTTTGAACGAAGAACTGGCTGGAATGGCACACATTGCTCGCTTGGGTTCTGATGACGTCTCCATTGTCAACTCTAACTTCTTGTTGCAAATCGAATCCGACCAGGTATCGTTCTACCGCATCGCCGACTTTTTCGCCACGGTACGTGTCCATTCCATCCCCTTGGAGAAGGGCCTGAAGGTCGAGCTCTTGCAGTATGCCCTCAGCGATTTCTTGGTTATCTCGACTGAATCCCATAAAGATGTCTACGACTTGACAGACTTTTTGGAAGTATACGACCCCAACAGTATTAAGCATGTCAAGGTGAGATCCAAGGACCAAGATGCTTCCAACTTTATAGTCTCGTCCACCGAAAACCATTTCGATTTCATTTCGCTTGATTCATCCGTTTCTGGAGAAAGATTCTCATTGTTGGACGGTACTTTGCAGTCAAGCATCGGCCTGAGTGCAACCTACAGTTCGGCTTCCGATAAGTATGTTATTATCGATAAACCACTTTCCGAATCGACGATCGAGGAAGTTCACCACTTATTGGAAGATGGAGGCTTTCTCGTCTCGCGTTGGTTATCGAGAGTCCAAAGACACTTGAATGCCATTGGCAAGTATGCGGTCCTGTTTGTTGACGGTTCGAACTCCTTGGAACTCGAGGAAGCAGAATTCGGCTTTTCCAAGTTGGTGATTTTCTTTGACGAATCGGCCGGTTCGGTTGTTGCCATTAACTCGGAAGACGGTAAGGTTTTCTGGAAGACTGACGTTGCAGCCACAAACTTGGTTGATTTGATTGAAGTTAAGGAAGAAATCGTCGCTCTTTTCGATGATAAGTTGTACCACATCAACTCGAGAGACGGTACAGTTTTGTCTGAAGTATTGTCTCAATCTTCTGGTTTGGTCAAGGTTAATGGACAAGATGCATTTGCGTTAAAGAAGGGACACACTTTCGAGTTGACGACTCCACTTGACATCGATACTTTCTTCATAGACCAATCTGATGACAAGGTTTACGGTCACAAGATTTCTGCCGGCCAAACCAAGTCTTCTCAGACATGGCAGTTTGGTAAGGGCGAATCGGTGCTCAAGGTCGTCTCGAAGCCTCAGGACTCTAAGACTTCGTCGCTTGGCATTTCGCTTTCTGACAAATCGGTCTTGTACAAGTACCTTTATCCTAATGTCATTGCTATTGTCACCAAGGGCGATTCGTTGAGTGTCTACTTGGTGGACTCAATTACAGGAACCTTGTTAAAGTCGTTTGTGCACGCTCAAGATGAAGTGATTGACTACACCTCGGTGGATTTGGTCATTGACGACAACTGGGTTGTTTATTCGTACTTTGTTTTCTCGCCAGAGGTGGGCCAGAGAATCAACGTTATCGATTTGTTTGACACGAAGAAGGGCTTGGGTGAACAGACCCATTCGTCGTTCGAGCACAACTCGACCATCAACTCCTGGACGACCAAGTCGTTCTATTATCCTGAAAGGATCCTTTCGTTGGGCTCGACCCAGTCTGTTCATGGTGTCACACTCAAATCGTTGCTTGCCTTCACAGAGCTGGGCTCGTTGGTTGAAATCCCCAAGTTCTATTTGAACTCGAGAAGAATTGATGACAGACAATTGACCCAGCAGGACTTTGAAAGTGACTTCAGAATGATGCCGTACGAACCAATCATCCCCAAGAACACCTACCAGGTCTTGAACCATAAGCACAAGTTGCTTGTTGGTGGTAAGGGTAAGATCCTTGTGAAGCCCACGGGCTTTGAATCGACGTCGGTGGCATGTTACTTCAACCAATACAACCAGTTCTGTACGTTTGTGCAGCCATCGGCCTCTTTTGACTTGTTGGGTGCCAGATTCGATAGAGTCAAGTTGGTGATTACAATCGTCATCTTGTTTGGTGCCTACATAGTGTCGAAACCATTTGTCTACAACAAAAAGTTGAATGCCCAATGGATCGACCGTTCCTAATGATAGATAGATATATCCCGTTTATTAATAATTGAAAATGGAATCGTTTCCAAGTATATACTCAATTAATTCCCCGTTTTGCTTCTGGTTGAGCCCAAAAGTATCCCAATTAATATCATCCACAGGTTCTGTGGTGCTGAAGTCGTTGTTTTGTTCGTTAACGTAGATGAACCAGATCATTTCGTATGTTAAACTCATGACCAAATGGTTTTTCATGGATTTGACCAAGAGGAATGGAGGATCGTTGTTTGCTCCCTTCCTTGCGGTGGTCATCATGAGCTTGTTATCAATCAGATTGAACTTGTTCACTATTTTAACAAACTTTGAATTGAAAAAAGACCAGTCTCCATTATCGGAATCTCTCATAATGAGACCGGTATAAATGCTGCGGAATAACTGCTTGATGTTCTTGTAGTCGGTGACATTGGTCAAAATGGGCGACTTGAAGATTCTAAGCAAGGTCAACGCGGCCATCTCCACTGGGGCCTTGTAGTGGATTGGTAGTTGGTTGAAACTAGTCAAGTCGGCAAAGTTCTGGTGGTACATGACATTGATCTGGTAGCAACAGTCAATAGCCTTCTTGATGTAATGTTTGTATTCGAAAATGTTGACGTCGATGTTGGAGAACGAGTAGATGTTCATCTGCAACTTCGAGAACTCGATGGAGATTCTGATCAACTTGTTGATGGTAGGGTTGGATTCCTTGATCAACAAGACGTTCAAGTCATCGAGGATTTTTTCAAACATGCTCAAGTTGATTAACTTGGACGTGTTGAGTTGGTTTGGTAATTGGAGAATAGATTCGTTATCGTTGCTGATCAAATCGTTCATGTTTTCGTTCAACTTGGCTTGAATCGTGGAAATCTTTAAGAGCGAGTTTATGTACTGGTCGTTCTTGTCGAGGTGAGTGTCTCTGATGTCGACATTGGCGGCCTGGTTGACGATGTAATCGTTGCTGAACCCGTTGTAGTTGTTGTTAGAAAGGCCAAGATTGATAAGCCAGTAGTTCGAGTTGATGTTGACAAACTTGTAGATTCTTTCACGTATCTTGTTGTTGAGGTTGACTTCTCTGGAGATGTTGATCTTGGTCTTGTGGGAAAATTCGTTGATGAATTCTAATTTGTGCAAACCAAATTGCAACGACAAGTTTTTCATCATCGAGATGTATTTGACAGAGATGTTGTCCGCGACCTTGCTGTGGTTGTTGGGCAAGGGCCAGGTGGTCAATATCAACAAGGATGAAATGACGTAGACCGATCTAGGGGTCTGTAACCAGCACGATTCTACCACCAAGGTCTTGACCTGTTCGGAGAGGATCTTGTAGTTGGCGGCGGACTTCGCGTCAGGGTAGTTCAACAAGGATGTGAGGATGATGCACCAAAAGAGCAATGAGTTGTTCTGGTGGAACTCGACAAGGTCGATGGAGGAAAAGAAGTTGTCTGGGAAGATAGGTAAGAACTGGTTGAAGTTGACTTCGTAGTTGGTGAAGAGTTCGTACGTCTCTTCGACCGAGACGGTGAATGGAGGAGAGGATGTGTTGGAGGAGATGGTGAAGTTCTTGTTGTTCGGCACAGCGGTGTCCGTAGTAGTTTGGGGCGGTGAGTCCGGTATTTGTTCCGGAGTATTGATGCAAGACTGGATCTGGGACACCGGAGGCGTCCAGGAGGATTTCCTTGCCTTCTTCTTGGTGACGCGGGACGAGGCGGTGTTTTGGATGGAGACGCTTCTTTCTATGAGGAGGTTGATGATCTTGTTTTTGCGGGCAATCATGGTGTCCAAGGTGGACTTCAACGAATGGACTTCGTCAGTGAGCTTCTCGACCACGTCGGCCGAGGAGCGTTGCGGGACGCGTGTGATGACATCCAAGGTGCAGTTGAGCTTCTTCTTGGCGCAGTGGGAGCAAGGAAAGGGGTCTGTGATAAGGGCGTCACATTTCGTTTTGTGCATCCGACAGCGGGAGCAGGACTTGAGGACCTTGCCGCCGGAGACGGTGGTCGGCACAATCAATCGTAAGCGTTTCTTTGATTCAATAGGCATGATCATTGTGGGGTTTGTTGGGCTTTCAGGATGAAGCGGTACTGGTTCATGAAATCAAGGGAGGGGGGGAGACAGCCGTATATATTTGGAGAATGGAATGGGTTGACACACTAAATGCACTGTCAGCGTAGTTTAGTTGGCTACAATTGGTCGTGTGGATAATGGCTGTGAAAAAACGTTACCTGCAGCACTCCGCTTATCGGGCTACGTTAGTCAGCCCGTTTTGCGCGCGCGTGATTGGCTGAGCACGGTCGCTGTCCGCAGTCGGCAGTTTCCCATGTTGCACTGACATCAGCGAGCACCGCAAAATCGCGGTAATGCGCGCGTATCGATTGGTGCTGGCGTGTCCGAGCTCGGGGCGATATGTCCGCGTTCCCCACCTTGGGGTGCCATTCCGTAGTCGGATTCCTGGGGGGGAGTGGCATGTGTGGGATTGGGAAACAGGTGTGGATGTTCGATATCGGCGTATATGTGGTGTGATTTTGCCCAGCAGAATACTGATTTGGAAAGTGGGTTGGGTTAAGCTTTTTTTTTGGGTGGTGGTGGGCTTTGACACCTCGTGGTGCCTGTATGTTTTGTGTAGATCAAAAGTCGTGATGGGTTTTTGCAGTGGATCGTAGCTTTGGAGGTCGTGCAAAAATGTTTTGATGTTTTTTGAAAAACCATTGTCTCATCATCACCACCAACACCATCAAGGTTGGATTCATGCCCTGCTGTCTCCACCATGGATACTATACACCTATATAACCTCACACATGCCGTCCCGCTAAATCCACTCAGCAAGGCCTACTCCGTGCTCTACCACGACGCGGCTGCACGCGACCAGGTCTCGCTCCCGCCGCCCATCTCATCGCACAAGTTCTGTGGTGGCTGCGGCGCGGTGTACATCCCGGGCCTCACGGTCTCCATCCGTATCCTCTACTCAAAGAAACACTCGCGTGTGTTGCAGTACAAATGTCTTTCGTGTAAACATAAATTGATAGACACCTCGCTCGTCCAACATAAACCAAAACCTGTCAGGACCAACAAGTCCTCGCAGCCCGAATCCATCGACACGTCCAAAAACGCAAAGTCCAAGCTGAGATCCAAAAAGAGAAAGCAAAACAGCTTGTCGTCGTTGTTGGAACAGAAGAAAAAACAAAAGTTGCAAGAATCCTCCGGGCTCAACTCGTTAAACTTGATGGAGTTCATGAAATAGCACCGTAGTGTTTTGTTTCGGCTCAGCCTCAGCTGCTGGTCAGCGCTTTCCTTTCGTCAAGTGTGCTCTCTCGCTGACACCTGCGGGTCCATCTACGTCTCCGGAACACGTCTATCGTGTTGTCGTTGGGATCCTGGTAGTCATATACCCACTTTTCGTCTTCGTCAACAATCACCAAGTCCTTGATGAGGTTCGATTCGACCCAGTCGCTCACATACAAATCGATGTTCCAATCGTCGTCGCTGAAACACCAATCCTTCGGGGGCTGGATCTTGCCTATCGACCTCTTCTTGTTGAGTTTGGTCTTGTTATCATTAGCAGCGTCGTCGTCGTTTTCACTGGAGCCGACAAACTGGCTCACATTGATGGTGTAGAAGTAATTAGTAAACCCCACCAATTCCCAGATGTTGGTCTTTTTATTTAATTTCTGTAATTCGTAAATCTCCACTTCCTTTTCAAAGTCGTGGTCGTGTTCATGCTCGTCGTTTATGGCGTCTGGTGCAAGGATTGTCGTTGCAAGAAACTGTTCTATCCGGTCGGTGATGTTGAGGAGCCGGACCCTCGTGTCTTCGTTAAACATCCATTCCAACACCGAGGTGCGGATCTGGGGGTGGAACAACAACACAAACAGCCAGACACTGGCAATTATGGCTATTTGCACCAAGTACAAGTTGTTCCAGAGGATTGGCACCACGCGGGGCACAATCACCAAGTTATGGAAGAGGGCCGCCACGAGGCCCAAGTATACCAAGGTCGAGACGTTCTCGTCCTTGAAGTAGAGGTAGTCGCTCGTGAGCCACACGACAAAGTCGTAGGCATATATGTAGAATACCATGTGATTCTGCAAGTCGGTGAGGTTGAGCAAGAACTCACGCGAGTATTGCGGGGCCGGTTTGGGCACCTTGTAGGTGTGGAGCAGTTCTGGTGCCGGTACCGGGTTGTACTCGAAGTAGTCGGGCACGAGCGAGCTGTCTGGAGGGTAGATCATCAAGTAGTGTGGGATCAAGACGTTGCCGAGCAAGTGGAAGATGGGCAAGGCGCCAACGAGGTACGGGTTCAAGATGATGTGGGTTGCAATCAACAACACGCCGATGGTGTATGCGGGGTTGGTCCAGTTGAAGAACCTAAGTGCCGAATCGACCATGACCATCGGGATCGACAATCGCTGGTTCAATTGGATGGTGTGTTTGGACATGATGTTCATCGACAACTGCGGGCGGGACTTTTGGGTCTCGATCCGTTCGTTGAGGATGCGGTTGGTGTCGTAGTCGGTGATGTCCAAGGGCAATGCCATGGACACCAACTTCTCCAACAACTTGTCTGCGAGGAGACTGTTTGTGTTTTGCGGCGGCTTCTTGGGGTCATCTACGCGCTTGGTGGAGGTGGAGGTGTCCACGGCGTCAGTGGGCTTGCTGCCGTAATTCCAGAGCGCCGAGAAGTCCAAGTCGGTCATGAATCGCGTCTTGATCTTCTTGTCGTCCATCTCCGTCTCCGGTTCCACCGTCAAGATGTTTTCGAAGAACGACGAGACCTGGTCCATTGTGGGGTGTGGTGTTTTGGGCGGGCAGGTCAAGTTTGGCGGCCAAAAAATTAAACGGTGTTTGCTCGCTACAAAATAGTGCTGCGACTTTTTGTGTGTTGTTTTGCAGTTTGCGTCTCTACAGACCTAATGTACAAATATATGGAGCGGGCCTGGGGCCATGAATTTTGGGGGGGGTCGCGATGTAGGCGTCGAAGCTTAAACCTTGAGACGCTTGGCGTCCATGGGTTCTTGCTTGATTCGTTTGCGCTGGCTTATCTGGGCCCGGGCCGGTGGCGCAAGTGGCTCGATGTCTTCGGAGAAACTCGTTTGGGGCGACGGCAATTCGGCGCGGGCCCGCGTAGCCCCAGACCTCGGTTCCTGTTTGATTCTCTTGAGCGTTGGTCGCTTTTTCTTGGGGGTGGTTGGTGGTGTCAAGATATCGTCAGTCGATTGTTCTTGTTTGATTTCTTGTTTGATTTCTTGTTTGATTTCTTGCTTGATTTGGTGTTTGATCTCCTTCTTTTCTCTCTTGATCTCGACGTTGGTATTGTTGTTCTTCAACTTCTTGGAGTCGATTTGTTCTTGCGTGAGGAACAAGTCGGGCACTTCCCGCTTCAAGATCCGCACAAACTCGTCACAGTCACTCAACACCTCGTAGTCAATGTAGTTGTCCCACTGCTTGGAAAGCGGCGTCTTGTTGATGAAAATCACCTTGCCGCCCTGTGCATGGATCGACGTCGCCAACGACTTGACCAACTTCTTGACCCCGTCCACCTTCAACGACGTCCCCATCACAATCAACAAGTCGGGCCTGGATCTCAAATCCACATTAAGGCCCTGGGCAAGGATATCTGACTGCGGGTGGTTCTCGCCGTAGAGAACGATGTCGGGACGGAGCATGCCGATGTTGCCCGTGAGGCGCTTGCCGGAGTACAACCGTTCTTCGTACTTTTGGTAGCAGTTGGAGCACTGCGGGTTGAGCCCGCCGGCCAACTGGCTCTGGTACTTTTCGTTCCAGTCAAAGTTGCTGAAACAGTGTGTGCATGAGAGTTTGTGCAAGTTGCCGTGGAGCTGCACCACGTCCAAGTTCTTCCAGTTCTGGGTGAACTTCTTGGTGTCGTTGAACTCGTTGAGGTTGATGCCGAGGTTGAGGTTGATGGTGCCCTCGAGAGAGTCGATGTTTTGTGTGTAGCACCGCAAGAGCTTGTTTCTTTCCTTCAACAGCTTGATGAACCGGTGGGTTTCGGTGGCCTTGGCCTCCAAGCTCGACTTGTAGAGCGATTCCATGAACGTGCAGAACAACGACAACGACAACTCGTCTCGGAACAACGAGATGTCAAACAAGTCCTGGCCCTTGACTACCGTTTTGGGGTACTTGGCCTTGACAAGGTTGTAGAGTCCCTCTGAGGAACGGAAGTCGGGAATGCCTGCATTGCACGAAATGCCTGCTCCTGTCAAGACGGTGGCTCTCTTGGACTTGAAGATGTACTTGATAACTTCTGTCATGCGGATGGAGTCGAGGGACTCCGGCTTACCGTCGAGTAAGTCTATGGAGATCATTGGTATAGAATAGAGATGTGGCACACAAATAGCTGGGTATGGTGGTGGTTTCAGGACTCTATGTAGTGAGGGTATTGTGGGAGATGGATAATATATATCTCTCGTTTCTATAACAATGATTGCCGTAGTTCTGGTATGGGTTTGAATTTGGGTTTATTTGTGTGAGCCGCTGGAGTTGTCTCTGCTCTTCGACACCGGATCCGTCATATAAGCGTTTTCCCCTTGATGTTTACTTTAGCAAATTTTGCCTATTTGGGACACAGAATAATAAACACGAATGTTGTTGCCGGAGCGACGTAAATGAGATGCGCGGGCCATTTGCGGGTCGGCAACCGTGGCAACGGCGTGCGATTGTCTGGCACCTGTTTCTGGAGGAGGAATTGTGGGTGCGGTTTGTTGCAAAATTGGAATTTAAAAGTGGAACTTGGTGAGCCATGTTTCAGTGATCAGGGATCCAATGATCAAGTAATCCTGATCCAGTGGTGATCAACAGTAGGTGGTCCAGTGGTGATCTACAGTTGGTAAACTCTATGTGTTGCTGGATCTACTGTTTTCTACTCTACTGTTTGAGTAAAGAAATCGCTGTATGATCAGTGTTTCTCTTTGTACTGTTTCTTCCTCCGCTTTCTCACACTTCTCTACTTCTCCTTCTTCTCTTCTTCTCCTTCTTCTTTTCTACTTCTCTCTTCTCTTCTTTTCTACTTCTCTTCTTTTCTACTTCTCTACTGTCTTATACTTCTCTTCTCTACTTTTCCTTCTCCTCTTCTCTAATTCTCTTCTCTGTCTCCACTTTCTTTCTTTATTCCTTCTTCTTCTCTCCTTCCTTCGCCTTCCCTTCCTTCTACCTCCGCATCTACAGTTGTCGAATATGTAAGATTTACTCCTATCCACTCTGACTATTCACAGCCAATTCCATAATCAACCTCGTGGCCAAGTGCAAGAACGGATACGCCGAAAACGAACTCATCTCGTCCGCCTCCTGCTTACCCAACGACTCGTCATCGTTGCCAGAAAGCGATTCCCACCCGTCAAACTTGAAATCCACCAAATAGTTGTTGGGTTCCAATTGGAACAACTGGATCTGCATCTTCATCAAGTTGGGCGTGTTGGCAGTCTCGTTGCTGTCGTACTTCCATCTCACCCGAATTGTCCACAATTCCTCTTCAGTAGGCTTCGACCACTCGGCCCCCAAGTTCTTCAACGCCCGGTAGATTTCCCCCATCACGTCCAATGGGTACGACCGCGACCTTATACCGAAATGCCATCTCGTCTTCAGCTTCTTGGTCGAAACAGGATTGATGGATGCTTGGTTGTTGTTCTCCATCATGTAAGCACGATGTATCGATGGCAACGACGATGGCAAAATCGCAATTGTCGAGTTGGGCAACGTCGACAAATCAGGAACGGTCGCCAATGTTTGATAAGTCAACGACTGCTGCACTCCGGGAGCAGAACTGGTCGAACTAGGGGCGTACGATGGTGGCGGCGACCTCGACAAAAATGAATCGACATTGTCGGCCTTGGTCTTCTTTAAATCCTTGACTAATGCGTGGTTTTCCTTCATAAGCAAGTACGCATCCAAAATCTCGTTGGATTGCTGTTGGGGCGACGATTGCTGGTTGCATCTGTCAATGACGTGAAGAATCTCGTCCTTGTCGTAGCCCATGGTCAAGCTCAATGCCAAAATGACATCTTCGTCGATGTCAATCTTATTGTGCTTTGTCTTGGATAAGTCTGGAGGTAACAAGTAGTCTTCGATTCCTTGTTTGAACCATTCGTCCTCCATGATTTCATGGATGGTTATTCTGTTGAGCGGGTTAACAACCAACATTCTCGTCAACAAGTGTTTGGCACCAGGACTCAAGTAGTTTGGTAACGTGTAGACACCGTTACTAATCTTTTTGAACAATGCAGGGATGAACTCGTCATCAAATGGAAGACGGCCACATAACATCACATACAAGATGACACCAGACGACCACACGTCGACCTCAGGCCCGGCATACAACTTACCACTAATAACTTCGGGTGCGGCGTAGTTGGGAGAACCACAACTTGTTTTTAAGAAGTTACCATCGGTCATGATGTTGGATAAACCAAAATCGGCAATCTTGACGTTCAATTGGTCGTCCAACAACAAGTTTTCTGGCTTCAAGTCACGATGGACAATCTTGTGTCTGTGACAGTATTCGACGGCAGCAATGATTTGTTGGAAGAATCTGCGGGCTTCGTCTTCGGGCATCTTGCCTCGTTGGACGATGTAATCAAACAACTCTTTACCGGCAAACTCGATAACCATGATGATATCGTCCTTCGACTTGATGACATCGTATAATTTGATGATGTGTGGGTGTCTCAACAACCGAAGGTACGAGATTTCTCTTTCGATTCTGCCCTGCATGTCGGACTTGGCCAACGTCTTTCTGTTGATGATCTTAAGCGCCACTCTCTGTCCTGTCACAAGATGCTGAGCCAATTTGACCTTCCCGAACGACCCTTCGCCCAAAGTCTTGATAACTTGGTACTTTCCTATCTTGTTGGCGGGGTTGACGTTAGGGTCAAGCGGTATGCCTGGTTGTTGGTGGGGTTGGCCCTGTTGTTCGCCATGGTGGTGGTGGTGATGGTGGTGATGGTGTCCCGAATTATCGGACATTGTTTTATATACTGTTTATTGGTTCTGTTTGCCCGTGGTAAACAATATCGGCTAAGGAGTGGTGACATCGACATTTTTTTGATGTGTGTCACCGAGCGGGTGTGGTGCGCGCACGCCCTTGTGCCACCCCTCTCTCTTTCCATAGATAAGCTATGGCGGCAAGCCAGCTACAGTCGAAGATAGTCTATGATTGGTAGTAGTCTGGTTACATTGGGTAGGTATTGTAGATGGCGGAAACAAACTGGTGTTTCTTGATGGTACTGTACATTCATACATATTTAATAATGGTTTCTGGCGGGACTTCTTTCTCGCTGGGAATCTCGGGCCCATTTCCCCTGGTTATGTCCGGTGGTATCTCTGTCTCGGTAGTGTGCCCGGCCGTGTCTTTCCTTGTCTCTGTATTCGCGGCGGTTTCGGTAATAATCTGTTTCTCTTTCTCCTTCGGTGGGCTTTTGTCGTCTTTCTGGCGGCCTGGTATCGTTATCTCGTTTGCTGGCGTTATATTGACTCCGGTTATAGTTGGTCTTGCCCTTCTTGTCCAACTCCTCGACCTTTCTCTTCCGTTCCTCGATTATCTGCTTGGGAATACCATCTTTGTCTTCATTGGCACTGATAAGAAGCGTCCACAAATGTTCACAAAACTTCCGTGATTCGCTCTCGCCAAGAAAGTCGACCAACTGGAGCTCAATAGCCCGGATGTCGGGATGGTCGCCGTTCGCCTGTAATAGTTCCAGAATGTAGTCGATGACAATATCGTCGTCGGGCAATTGTTTATTTATCTCGTCCGATATCCAGCTCTGTACAATCGGAAGGTTGACCTTGGAAATATCTACTGGCGTTCGGAACACCTTGGACCCTTTCTTGGAACTCTTTTCTCGTTCAACCTTCTCGCTGACATAGTCGGTGTCAACTGGTTTTATAGCGTATGACATGGCTTGGTAAGTTTAATTATTATTACTATTAGAAATTAGTGCGATTTAATAGTTTGCCACAATGGTCCTCCAGCTTTTTGTTTAGTAATCGGGATGTGTTTCTTGCCGTTACGTCTTCTTTCCACCTTCACGTCAGGTTTGTTGCAGATCAACCTCATCTTCAAACTGGCGTCGTTTGCACATTGGGCAGTATGCACTCCGCATCCCGCCGCAGCCTTTTACAGTTTAAGTGGCTGCAAAAACCCTCCCACTTTATAAGTAGGCCGCCAACCCTGGTTTTTCAAAATTGTATCTTTCCTTACGTTTCATTATAACATGAAAATGACACAGTTAAACGGTCCAAGTTATTCTGATCCTCGCTACTCACAACGGACTCTTTCTACTGCGGAATCCCTTGGCATTCCTCTTGCTATTCGGCCCAATCTCTGGTCGGTGACCTACCAGAACCCGTTGGTTCGCGGGACCGAAACCCATGCGTATGCCTCCAACGATTCCACCTGTAACAGAAACTTTGACGAGTTGGAGTTGGATATCTTTGACCTAATTCCAACTGGTCCCTTTATTGAGGATTTCTCCCAGGACGCTGCTGATGTCGGCGCCGAACAATATTGTACTCCCCAAAATCCCAGACCTTACTTGCCGTTGTTGGAAGACTCTGACTTTAACAGCGTTTACATGCTGGCCCCTTCAACTGTGGTTTCTGATACGTTCTCGCTGACATTGTCGTATCCCGTGTCGCCGATTTCTACTTACGAACCATCTCAGCTACCAGTTGCTACACCTCCACCTGCGTTTAAGACATTTAGAAGCTACCAAGGAACGATATTCACCGTTCCAGAGAACTCTCGCTTTTTTGTTATCAAGTCGTATAACATTCTTGACATTAACGCTTCTTTCATCAACAACATTTGGACGTCGACCGAGTTGGGAAACAATCGGTTGAACAAGGCATTTTTGAATGTAAACGATCCTGCTGGGGGCCGCTATCCCGGGAAAGTGTTTTTGCTCTTTCTGGTGAATGCCAGCGGGAAGTTTTGTGGGGTTGCCGAGATGACCAACCCCATTGATTATACCAAGACCAGTAATATCTGGCAGGAACAGACGCGCTGGAAGGGGATCTTCACCGTGGAATGGATGCTTATCAAGGACGTTCCTAACAAGTTCTTTCTGAACTTGCGGGTGCCGGCCAATGAGAACAAGCCGGTGTCGAATTCGAGAGATACTCAAGAGATTCCATTTGAAGTTGGGATCTCGATGTTAAAGATTATCAGTGCCTTTAAAGTTCCCAACTGAGAAAGCGGCGTTGCGGATCGATTCCCTCTAGCTATAATGTTGCAAATCCCCTAAACGATTCTGTATAGAGCAGACTTTTTGCTCGCGCAATGGTGGGGCCATTTCGAAAAAAAACGAACCAAAAACCTAAACGAAACGAAATATATACCCAAAGTTCCAAGTTACCAGCAATGTTGAGTAGAAAAGTTATTCAAAGCGGGCGTCGGCTGTTTGGCACGGTGTCACGGTGTCTTGCAGAAACCAAGGAGGCTGTTACCAAGAAGTACTACGGCGAAGATGTCGAATACGGCGCGTTGAGCAAGGCGCAACGGGCCTTCCTCGATCGTATCATCCGAGTCGACCAGGCGGGCGAGTTGGGCGCCAACTATATCTACTGGGGCCAGTACACCGTGTTGGCCAGCAAGTATCCGCACTTGAAGCCGGTGCTACAACACATGTGGGACCAGGAAGTGCACCACCACAACACGTTCAATGCGCTCCAGACGGCGCGCCGGGTCCGGCCGTCGATATTGACGCCATTGTGGAAGTTGGGAGCGTTTAGCATGGGGGCCGGAACGGCATTGATCAGTAAGGAGGCGGCGATGGCATGTACGGTGGCGGTGGAAACCGTGATTGGGGGCCACTACAACCAGCAGTTGCGGGTGTTGATGAACCAGTACAACATTCCGATCTACGACAAGGAGACCGGGGCCCGTTTGAGTGCGGAACAGATCACACGCAACATCGAGGCGTCGCCGGAGTTGGCCACGTTGAAGGATACCATCTCGACGTTCCGGGACGAGGAGTTGGAACATTTGGACACCGCGATCAGCCACGATGCCGAAAAGGCCGTGCCGTACATCTTGTTGACCGAGGCCATCAAGTTGATGTGCAAGGGCGCTATCTGGACTGCGGAAAGGGTGTAGGCGGCAATAGCTAAGTTAAGTTAATGTTTTTGTAAATAATATGGATGAATCACGTGACCTTTATGTTTTGATTTTACTGTTTACGTTGTAGGTGTAAAAAAACCCAAACCCAAACACCATAGCATCACCACTATGTCGCGTCTCAATACAATATACAGACCTGGGACCGTGATACAGCGCCGGCATCTCCAGCTCACCCAGCAGCAGGACGCATTTCCGCTTCTCGACAGCAAGGAGATCACGATCTGCTTGCAGAGCTGTGACTTTATCGCGACGGAAGAACTAGTCTCGAAGCCCACCAGCCAGTTCATCCGGTCGCTCTTTGAGCAATTCCTCGACACCTTCATGGGCTTGTCTGCCGAGAGCATCCAGAAACGGGTGCGGGGCTTGAACCGGGGTGAGTCGGCGGAAAACGGCCACGACGCCAGCTTCCAGCCGGCAGAACGGCCACAACAAGACGAAGAAGACGACACCCTGGGCGCCCTCACGTTGATAGGCCTCCACCGCGCCGCCTACAAGTTCTTCCAAGGCTGCGGAGTGTACGACTTGACGTTGATGGACATCATGCGGCCCGATCCGTACCGGACGCGGCGGATGTTGAGTGCGGTGGTGAACTTTGCCCGGTTCCGCGAGGAGCACTCGACGGAGTGTGAACAGTTGGTGCTCGAGAGCGAGTCCAACTTGGACAAGATCAAGCGGATGCAGGGCGAGAACGACAAGGTAGCGAACCAGTTGCTGGTGCTCAAGACGCGGTTGGAGTCGGACCACCACCACAAGAAGGCCACGCTCAAGCAGGTCAACATGTACAACCTCAAGCTCGAGTCCGAGTTGAAGAAGTTGAAGCGGGCACAGGAGATCGTCACCCTCGAGCATATCCAGTACAAGGACGACAAGTCGCGCTTGATCGAGCGCCTCGACGACATCCAGTACCTCGTGTTTGAGGCCGAAAAGGAGCTCGACAAGCTCCGTGCATACTCCGAGACCGACTTGGGCGTGCTCGGCAAGATCATCACCGACCTCCGGGCCCAGTTGGGCGACGTCGAACGGGTGTATGGCCAGTCGCAGCAACGCCACGCCAACATCACCGTGACGATCGAGTCGATCGAGGTGATCGAGAACGAGTTGAAAAACCTCTTTCGGATCTTGGAGGAGATCACCAACGACTCGCTCAAGGAACAGGACTTGCTGCTGCGTCTCAACGACAGCCAGGAGTACCTCGAGCAGCTCAACTTGCAAACCACCAACCTTTCGCGGCAGATCCAGCAGATCCAGCGCCAGCTCACCAACATGCAAGAAAAGACCGCCAAACTCAAGGTCCAGGCCGACGAACGGATCGCCAAGAGCCAGCACCAGTTGACGAGCTACCGCCAGGACTATACCAAGTTGGTGGAGGAGCGAAACTTGAAGGAAGAGGAGTTTACCAAGAAGAAGGAGTTGATTAGCGAAATCGAGAGCAACATTGCCAGGAAACGGCTCGAGTACCAGACAGAGGTGCGCAACACCGAGTTGAAGGTGACGCGGTTGAATGCGCAGGTCAAGTTGTATCTTGAGGAGGTAGGAAAGAAGCTACTGATTGGTTGAGAGAGAGCTGAAGGAGAATGCTCAAGAGAAGTACAAGAGTGAAAAAGAGTTCTGGGTATCAGAACTAAGAAGGCTGGTTGACTTCTGACGAAATCTGACGAGCTGAGGACTAAGATCTAAAGGAAGTGCTTCGGTAAAAAAGGAGGGAGAAGAATAGACTCTATAATGAAAGCTAAAGCCATGAAAAAGGCTGCGAAAGAAGGAGAAAGAGACTCTGAACTCTGTTCCTTTTGAGAAGAGAGCTGATGAGGTTCTGGGCTTTAGCCTGAGACCAAAGCTTGAAGCTGAAGTCTGAGACTGAGATTAAAACACAAGTCTGAAGTGTGAAGTCTGAAGATTGACTCTAGGGCTGAACTTGAGGTTTTTATATCGCCTTTGAACGAAGTCAAGACCCACTCGTCCGAAACCAAAACCATCACGGTAATGACCATTTCCATCACCTGATCAGACAAAGAAACGGTGACGCTTTGAGAGAAGAAGGAGAAGTGAGAGTAAGCTAACTGAGAAGAGTTTCTAGCCTGAAGTGAAGAAGAACTTCAAGAGAAGAAAGTGAAAAAGAAAGAACTTCAGGAGAAGCTGAAGAAAGAGAAGAAAGAAATTCAAGTAATGAAGAAGAAAGAACTTCAAGTAAAGAAGAAGAATGAACTTCAAGAGAAGATGAAAGTGAGGAACTTAAGAGGCTCGCTAGCTCTTTCTTGAAAGAGCAAGTTTAAGAAAGCTAAGGCTCTTAAGAGCTTCAGTAAAGTTGGCTCGGCTCAGCTCTTGAGCTCTTTCTTCGAAAGAGCTTTGAGCTTGAGCTCTTGTATATTAGTGTATGATATGTACAATACATCTAGACCTTGTCATCAATGTGTAACTCGTCATCTTCCCTCTGCTTCACGTCCTTGGTCTTGGGAATACGTTTGTTGGTGGTAAAGAGGGAAAACACAAACGCCACGAACGAAAACGCAAGCCCCATGTAGAAGACGTTCTTGAGCGCCTTCATGAACTGGTCCAACACCAACTCACGGGCCAGGTCCGGCAACGCATGGACAAGGGTGGGGTTGGAGAGGAGCTGGGCCGCCGGAACGGCGTGGAGGGCGTTGTAGTCGGGCGAGTCTGGAGGCAACGCTGCCAACGCCTGTTGCACGTACCTGGTACCGGTAGTGTTGAAGATGAGCTGGGCCAAGGTGACGGAAACCGCGGCCATGGCAGACTTGCAGAAGTTGAGAAACACGGTGCCGATGATGATGGAGCCCTCGACGTCGTTGGGGGCCTCCAACTGGACGGCAAGGAGCGACGACTGGAACTGGAGCCCCACCGAGATGCCCAGGAGGATGAGGAAGCCGATTCTGTCTCTGACGGGCGAGTGTTTGGTGAACAAGAGGAACAAGCCACAGCCGATGGGCCCCAACACTCCGGACACGATCATGGTGATCTTGACGTAGCGGAACAACTTGATGAAGGCGCCGTTGGCCATGGAGGTGACGGAGACCGCGACGATGAACGGAATCAAGTCGATGCCGCTGCGCAACGCCGACGCGTTGAAGATCACCTGGAAGTACACCGCCAAGTACATCAAGTTGGACATGAAGAAGGCAAAGTTGAACATGCCCAGCACACACGCACACATGATGGGGAACGAGGTGACGATCTCGGGGATGATGATGGGGTGGGCCGAGTACACAAAGTTCCACACACAGAAGCCGACGACAAGCACGCCGCCCAACACGAAGCAGCAGATGACGGCGGCGGATTTCCAAGGGAAGTTGGCGCCTCCAAACGTCAATGCCAACAAGATCAACACCAAGCCGGCGGTAAGAAGCACGGTGCCGATGTAGTCGATCTTGGCCAACTTGGAGCGCACCAGGCCGACGGGCCGGGGCGGATGGAAGAACAACAACAACATGGCAAACGCCAACCCGCCAATGGGCAAGTTGACATAGAAACACCACCGCCACGACACCTTGGTGGCAAAGGCGCCGCCGATAAACGGGCCCAACACGCTGGCGATCGAGAACGTGAGCCCCAACAACACGTACGAGAGCGCCCTCTTGGAGATGGGCACCGATTCCGTGAGGATAAGGATCACCATCGACTGCACGGCACCACCTCCACACCCCTGGATCACGCGGCCGCCGATCAACATGTCCATCAGCGTCGCCAACGCCGCGATCAACGACCCGATCTCGAACACGACGATGCCCACCAACACGACGTTCTTGCGCCCGAACGCTATCGACACCTTGCCGTAGGACGGCACCAACACCGCCATCGGCAAGAGGAAGCCCAGGGTGAGCCAGCCGATCTTGTCGAACTCGTGGAACTTGTCGCCGATTTCGGTCAAGATCGTCGACACGATCGTCTGGTCGAGGGCGACGATGAAGAGCGCTGCCACGCAGCTGCAGAGGGTCAACACGAGGTTGATGCCGGAGATGAACTGCTCGGTGGCCTTGGTGCCGTCGCCGGCGTTGCTTTCGTAGTACTTGTGTTGGATTGCTGGCGATGAAGATGGTGATGCTGTGCGAGATGGCGATGCTTTTGGCGATGCTGGTGGTGAAGGCGAAGATGACGTAGCCGATGGCGACACTTTCGGCGTGCCGTCGGCCAGAGCCAGCCGCACACCCTGTTCTTGTGTCTGTACTGTAGCCATCGTGAAGTGTACGGGAAAACTCCTCAAAACGTCGGGTTTATTCTTGGGTATACGCTCGGTCCGTGGGGCTCGTAGTCCGGACCGTTGCGTCGCAATGGGGAAACGTATCGCGCGCGCGGCCGCATGCGGCTCGTGGGGCGAGGGGGGGAAGACGCCGCACACGGAAAATTCTTACTAATACAGGTGTGGTATGGTATTAAAAAATGTCTAGATATACACCCGTGCCGCAGTACATAATGTAAAGTAACGCTAACTCACGACGGCGGGCCGTTTTTCAAAAACTCCATAAAGTCCATCTCCTCGTCGGCCCGCGGCGTGACGCTGCCCGGGGTGCCGACAGAGGTCCGTGTCGGTGTCGAGGATGCCTTGCGGGCAAACGGCAACGACAGCCCGCGTTTGGCCGGCCTTGTGGGCTCGGATGCAACGTTGTTGTTCAACGCGTGGTTTGGGTGCAAAAACTTCTTGCCCTCGGCACCCACCAGAGACGACTCGGGCACCGACATCGGCTCAATGGTGGTGGACATCTGGCGGGACCGGGCCGATTTCGACGACGAAATGACGCTGTTCTTGCGGGACGACGCCCCGGCAAACGACGAGCGCTTGAGACTGGCGTAGTGCGACGACGGCGTGACGTTGGACGCGGCGCCGTCAAAGTTGAGCGAGTAGTTCTCGAGGGTGGTGCGGAACTCCTTCTCGCTGATGTCGCCGCGGAGCAAGTTGGAGAAGTCGTGGGTGTCTGTGGCTATTCTGGCGCCCGCACCAAAATAGGATCTGTCGTTGCCGGCGCCGTTTCCGGAGCCGGTGCCGGTCTTGGACGAGTCGTCGCTGCCCACCAAGGTGTTGGGCGACTGTGCCGACGACGCGTTGACCAACTTGTCGCTGATATACTTGAGCTGGAACTCGGCGACCGACTCTTCGTTGGGCAACTGGAACAACGGGAGCCGGAGCCAGCTGAGCCACTGGCGCCAGCGCGGATACTCCTCGATCTCGATGAGCCCGGTGCTGGCACTGAGCGAGTTGCGCGTGAGCATGGCGCTGGTGGTGACCGATTCGGAGTCGTGGGTGCGGTTGGTGGTGCTGGGACGGCCGGCGGTGGTGGCAGCGACGGCCACGGCAGCAGCGACGTTGGTGTTGATGAGGTTGTCCATGCGGTGGGAGTGTTCCTTCTCAAAGTTCTTCATGATGGTGTACTTCCAGGGCTGTTCGCGGTAGAAGAACACGAGAGTGTCGACAAAGCCGTAGAACGGCTGCATGAACGCACCCATGCAGTTCAACCAGAAGATGGGCCCGTGTTCCTCTTCGTAGTTGATCTGGGTCACGTAGAGCATGAACGGGAAGAGCCAGATGAAACAGTAGGCAAACGGATAGATGAAGATCGACTTCATCTGTTTCTCGATGATGCGTTGCCGTTTGCGGAACTTGGCGAGGTTGGCGGCCTGGATCTCGGGGTCGTAGATGATGTTTTCGGTGTCGATGTGGACGGGCGAGGTGGCGATCTGGGTATCGTCTTCGTCTTCTTCGTCGTCATCGTCTTCTTCTTCCTCGTTTTGGTTTTGGTTTTGGTTTTGATTTTGGTTTTTTCCCCGTTGTTTGGTCCTCTTGCAACGGGGCTTGGACTCGTTCAAGCCCTCGTCGGGCAAGATGAACTTGGGAAAGATGCTGTCTCTGACGGAGGCAAAGAAGTACGATAATGCGGAAAAGAAACTGGGTTTCTCGGCGTGGCTGGCCTTGGGGTTCAACGCGGCCTGGTGGGACTTGTGGATGGTGGTGAAGACGCCGCCGAGGGTCTTGAACTCGCGGACGACGTGGTAGTAGATGAGGATGTAGAAGGTGAAGATGACGACGACGATGCACCAGCGCGGCACCCAGCTGAGCACCAACCGGTACCAGACCGGCCGTTCGGGCAAGTAGCACCAGCAGACGAGCGGGGTGTAGCCCTCGCCGATGAAGGCCAACGACGCAAGGAACACCGGGATGAGGAACGAGAGCGCGTACACGTAGTAGCGGAAGCGGTAGAGGCCGCCCTCGGTGCGGTTGGTGTTGTGGACCTTGGTGTTGAGGCCGGGGCGGAAGATAAGCAAGAAGGTGTGGATGGCAAAGGCAAGAATGGCGATGTCGGCGCCCTCGATGGCGGTGGCGGTGAAGAAGCCCACCACCTGGCAGAAGTTGGCGCTGTAGTACGACGTGGTGTGGATAAGCACGCGCGCCGGGTACAACAAGAGGATGATGGCCTTGAGCAAGTCGAACAAGAGGAGGAAACAGATCAACTGGTGGCGGAAGATCAATCGGCGCGGGTCGATGGCAAGGAAGAAGTAGAGCGCCGCCAAACACGCGGCGATCGACGCACACGACGACGAGATGGCCAACACCCGCTGCACCCACGCCTCGTGGTAGGTGAACTCCTGGATCTGGTTGGTGGCGCCGATGCTCCGTTTGGTGGCCAGCACAAAGAGCTCCTTGGCAAGCGCTAGCGGCGGCGGTAGCAGCTGCGGCAGCATGTGTGGAGTGGCGGTGGCGGCGGTGTGGTGGTGGTGCAAATGGTGGACGGCGGGTACGAAAAAGGTCGCTAAAACACTGGCGCGATCAACAAGGGGCGGAAAAAGACGTACTGAGCGGCGGGCCGGAACGTGTTCTCGGCACACAGGGCAGAAATGCACACACAAACAACACTAGTACGTTAACACCGCTGGGAGTGGCGCTAGCTAGGAACAGGTAGTTATGGTTGACCTTTTGCTGCGTCGCATTTGGCTGGTTTTTTTCTTCTGGAACAGGATTTTGGTTCCTGCAGACAGTCCGGACCCCCCAGCGCCCGCGCCGCACGCCGCCGGCCACCAGCCAGCAATGACTTGCGCGTCACGAGGAGAGGAAGCCGCCGTGATTGGTTGGTGGTGTGTGGGTGTTTGTGTTGTTTGACTGTCTGTCTGTTTGACTGTCTGTCTGTCTGTCTGTAGTTGTAGTGTTGTCTGTTTATCTATTCATCTATTCAATTCATCTATTTGTCTCCTTTTCCCTTTTGGGCCGTCTCTTTTGGGCTAATGGCGGTCTCCCATCTCTGGGGCCAAAACTCTCCCTGGTCCCGTTCCTCGGCACTCCACACGTCCGACACTACTTCCTAATGGGTGCGGCCCGCTCATGCAGACACCCACGCCCGTTCGGGGTCACGACACCGAGATGTTCCGGTCACGGACATGCTGCGGCCATTTGTCGCATGCAGTCACAGATCCCGGCGCCGCCCCAATTGGTCCAGTGCGAATAGCTGCAAAATCGCCCGCCAATCTGCACTCACTCTACACGGTTGTTTCTAAAACATCCCATTTTCAAATATAAAATTACTATTAAATAAAAACCCTAAACATCCTAAGCCAACATGGCAATGGCAGCGGCAACAACGGCACCGGCACCAAGCTGAGCAGCGTTGGCAACGTTGGCAGATGGAACAACCGATTCTGGCTTCTTGGATGGAGCAACAGACGAGGTGGTTGTGACTGGGGTGTTTGGACCAACTGGTCTGGTGGTGGTTCTGGCTGGACAGTCAGTGACATCGGCTTCACACGAGGTGATGGTGATGACTTCGTGCGAGGTCTCGGTCTCGGTCGAGGTGGTGTTGGCGTACGACGATGGTTCTGGAGATGGGGTTGGCGATGGCGATGGTGGGTAAGACGATGGACCTTCGGTTGGCTTCACCTTCAACAAAACTGGGACACAGTCGGCATTGAGCTTGAAGTTGTAAAGTGGCCAGGTACCCTTGTCGTTACAGGCGAAAAAGTCGGTGTTGTCGATAGATGGACCGTTTCTGAGGTTACCGTCTTGGACACCAAAGTCCTTGGAGGCCTTACCTTGGTCGGCAGTCAAAAAGATACCGGTTGGGGAAAGACCGACGTGGAGGTCACCAGAGTCAAGGAAACCGGAAGGTTCCTTCAAGTCAAAGTAGGCTGGAGCATTGTCGCCAGCAAACAATTGGTTGTTGAAAGCGATAACCTGTTGGTTGATGTCACCACCAACTGCCTGTAAGGTGAACTTCTGGTCAGCCAAGGCGAAAGCAGCCAAGGAAGCGAAAGCGATAGTGTTGAATAATTGCATAGCGAAAGTGATTAGTGTCTTGTAAGATAGAGAAGAAAGGAAAGAAATTGGGTGGCCATACGGCCGTATTTATACCCAAAGCGGCGCCAGCCATCACGCCGCCGTCATTCTCCCATACTCGTAACGCCAACCTAAAATTGGTTATGGTGCGTCCTTCTAAAAATATTTGGTGATGTGCTCCATCGAAAAAAAAAAAAGATGGTGCATGAAATTGCTTGATATTTCCCGTTTGGGTCACGGACACCGGGAGGCTGGGTAATTCGAAACAACACGAACAAAGCCAAAATGGTTCTTCGGCATGCGTCGGGTGCCGGTTCCGACGCATGCAGACAAAAATAAAGGCAAAGGGTTTTAGGCGCAAGCGACAACCACGAAGGGCTTATGAGGCCGTTGGCGCCTCAGAGAAGCTCTGGGTGTTCAAAGCCTGCAAAATAGTCTGCGGCTTTTGCAGGGCTTTTTGGGGAACCACGGGACGACGCAGCACGGTGTGTTTCCCCTTCATCTACGAAAGATACAACGTGGTCTGCCCCACATCTGATACCGTGTCTGTGTTTTTGTTGATGTTACTTATTTCTAATAATAACTTACCCCAGTGTCTGCACCAGTGCCAAGACGTCCGTTTAGGTGAAAATCCTACCTCAAAACTGATCCAGGAATCGCGCAGGGGCTAGCAACCGGACCAAAATTTCTCCTGCAGACATTTTCGCGCGCGCAACTCCGCCGGTCTTGGCAAAAGCACCAGTGCGTCATACGGAAGGTGTGGTGCCTGACGGTGACTTAGACAGTGCATACGGGCACCAACACTGCAAGCAAGTCTCAGGTGACCCGACATGGAACGGCGGGCGGGTTTTTCCGCATGTCCCAATCCAGCACCACCCCGGCTGACGCACCATCATTAGGCAAGCCCATCTTGTTACCTGATTGTCGGCTCATTCTTGTATCTGGCTATACTTAGTAACCTAGATTTTAAACTTTGTAAACAATAATAGCAACGACTAATTTTGGCAAGCCAGCAATGTCTGTCTGGTTCCTGGCACGTGTTTTTGGGGTAACATTGTGGGAGTTGCAGTTTGTTTGTGTCGGATGGGAAGGCCCGATTCGCGTCGGACACCCGTGGGCAGCAGCTGGGCTACAGCTGGATGCGGAATCGTCCTTGCTGTGTTTGGACACCAAGCCCCGACGCACACACACACAGACACACACACGCTCAAACAGACACAAACAGAAACAAACAGAAACGACAGACACAATTATGCACCCATAAATAAAATTCCCACTTTGTGTCGGTCCTGCACAACCCCAGCGCCATGCAGGGACCACCCAGCACCCTGCAGGGTGCACCTGACCTGCCTATTCGGGCAACTGTCAACCTGCTGGCTGCATGGGGCCGCCAGCCTCTCTGCAGTATGACGTACGAACGAGGTTCCATCGGAAAAACTGATGTTGCACAGGATTTGCGGGCTCTACAATTAAGCTTTTTGCCGAGGTTAGGGGGGATTATAGTATTAGGATATTAGCTGGCTGGCCCCAGGAATCGGTGCTGGGCCCAGAAGTGTTAGCTGGTGAGGCTCGTGTAGGGGAGAAAACGCCCGTGGAGCGGCGGCAGCGTTTCAAGAATGCGTTCGTGATGACATAAACAAAACCGATTAAACAGTAAGATCAATAACAGTAACAAGAAGGGAGGTGGTGGTTCCCGTTTGGGCCGGGTGGGCCCGGTTGGGGCCAGTTGGGGCCAGTTGGGGCCAGTTGGGGCAGGGGCCGGGGTCTATCTGGACTTGTACTTGGCCCGCGAATCGGGATCGAGCTCGTCCAACGACACCACCGACGTCGTCTGGCTGATGTGGTGCTGGTCGTCGTCAAAAACCGATGGCGCGGCGCTGTTGTCGACAGACGAGTTGTCGGAGATCGAGTCTTCGGCGCCGGCGTGTGTTGGTGGCGGTGGCGGCGTGGCGGCGGTGGTGTCGGGGAGATCCAACGGCGACGACGTGGGCAAGTTGGTGCGCGAGGTCTGTCTGGAGCGCGAGTACGTGGACATCTCAAAGGTGTGTGGTGCTGCGGTGGAGGGCGGGGTGTGATGCAAGTAAGGGTTGGTGTTGGTGCCGAAGCGTTGTTGGTGGCCGTGGCCTCGGACCGAGTCGAGCGACGACTCGATGTCGTTGATGGCGGTGAAGCGCGAGGCCAACGGGTCGGCGGCGGCAACGTCGATCTTGGCCACGGACGAGTAGGACCAGCGGCAGAACTTGGAGGCGTCGACGACGGGCAAGTGGGTGTACTTGGTGTACTCAAACACCACCAACGACAACGCGGCGCCGCCAATCAAGTCGATAAAGTAGTGGTGGGTCAAGTACATGGTGCTCCACCAGAGCCACGTAGCGTAGCCCCACCACACGACACGGAGCCGGGGGAACAACCACGTCAAGAACAACACGTCCATGACGGCACAGCCCAGGTGGAGCGACGGGAACGCGCCAAAGATGACGGGCGAGTTCGAGAACGCCGTGGTGTACATGTCGACGCCGAGCAAGGCGTCGATTCTGCCCAAGCCGCCGGGAGAGCCGCTCATGGTGTAGTTGGCGGGCTCCAAGCCGTACAAATTCTTGTACCACGGCGCGGCGGCGGGAAAGAGGATCTGGTTCAACACGCCGAGGAGGTTCATGTAGCCAAAGGCGAAGCCGAAGGAGCGGAGCGAGGTCGGTGGCGCAAACAAGAAGATGAACAACGCCACCACGAACGGCGCACTGAAGTGGAGCACGCCGTAGGGGATCCAGGCGACGATGTCCAACCACGCGGTGTTGAAGGTGGCCAACACGTTGGACAAGTTGTCGCCGTACATGATGGTTTCCAACGCGGGCAACACCTTGACGGAGATGGCGGGCTTCCAGGCGGTGGGGATCTTGCCACACGAGAAGTAGAGCGCCAACCAGGTGAAGATGGGCAACGCATGGACAAAGAACTGGGACGTGAGCGGCACGAGGAAGCACGCGACGAACGCGGCGAGAATGGCGGTTTTGGCGAGCAACGGTGCCGGGAAGATCACGTACACGAACAAGATGATGGCCAGCAAGAACGAGTAGTGGAGCGCCTCTGGCACGGACCAGCGGTGGCGGCGCAAGCGCGAGATGGAGATGGCGACGTCGGTGTCGAACAGCAAGTCGGCGACGTCCGAGCGCGCGTCCCGTTCCAGAAGGAAGTAGTAGTGGAACAACTGGTACGGTTTCTGGACCGCCTTGGATCTGAGGAGCGACATGGAGCGGCGGTGGTGGTGGTGGTGGTGTGGTGGTGGTGGAGGTGGAGGCAGCGGTGGGTTTTATGGTTTTTGTTTGTTCTGCGAAAATTTCTTTTGTCCCCTATTCGGAGGCAGCGGTAGGAAGGGAAGGAGAGTAGGAGAAAGAGAAGACAAGTTGTAGAAGAGAGAAAGAGAAGAGAATTTGTAAAAGAAGAGTAGAAGTTGTAGTTGTGGTGGTGGAGTTGAGGTTGTGATGTTTGTTGTTGAGGCTGTGGTGTAGTGGTGTTGTTCTGGATCAACTGATGAACAATTGTAGAATTGTAGAATTGTAGAAAAGTGTAATTCTGAATATTGCAGATTCTACAGAGTTTGCTTCCGTTTACAAGTTGTCTACGTGGTTTCTGTCTGTTCTTCTGTAGAATTGTCTTGTGTGTTTCTGTCTGTTGTTCCGTGTTCCTCCGTCTGTTCTGTCTGTTTCTCTGCCTTCTTTTGTCTGCCTCTTTTGTCTGTTTCTCTTTTCTGTCTGCCTTCTTTTGTCGGCCTCTGCCTACTTGCCGCTCCGCGCTCGCCTTTGTTGCTCTCTGCGGTCCGGATCTTCTCCGTGTCGCACCCGATCTCTCATTACGGCGGTCCGGATCTTTTCCATTGCCGCCAGCTTTTCATTACTGCGGTCCGGATCTTCTCCAACTTCTACCTTATTAATCATCCTCCGCTCAACACTCCTCCTCCTCCACCACCAATGCCCGTCGAAGAATCAGAATCGCAGGTCGTCTTGACCCACCCCACCAACCCCGCCTCCTCCGTCACCATCCTCAAGTACGGCGCCACCGTCATCTCCTGGAAAAACAACGGCGCCGAACAGTTGTGGTTGAGTCTGGCCGCCCACTTGGACTCGTCCAAGCCCGTCCGAGGCGGCGTGCCCTTGGTGTTCCCGGTGTTTGGCAAGCAGAAGCAGCCCGACCATCCCACGTTCCCATTGCCCCAGCACGGCTTTGCCCGCAACTCGACGTGGGAGTTCTTGGGCCAGACCCACGCCGACCCGTTGACGGTGCAGTTTGCGTTGAGTCCGGCGCAGGTCGACCCCGAGTTGTACCGGTTGTGGAACGGCGGCCGCTACGACTTCACGTTGATCTTGTCGGTTTCCCTCGACACCGACCGCTTGGTGACGCGGATCGAGGTCGAAAACCCCGGCACGCAGCTGTTTGAGTTCAACTGGTTGTTCCACACGTACCTCCGCGTGCCCGACATCACCGACACGTTGGTGAACAACTTGGTCGACCAGGAGTGTTTCGACCAGTTGTTGGCCGAGCTGTACACGGAAAAGTCGCCCGTGGTCAGCTTCCACGAGGAGTTCGACCGCATCTACAAGAAGATCCCCGAGGACAAGCTCTTCCAGATCATCGAGTTGGGCAAGGTGTTGGTCAACATCGAGAGAGACAACTTGCCCGACACCGTGGTGTGGAACCCGTGGATCAACAAGTCTGCCGGCATGGCCGACTTTGAGCCCAAAAAGGGCTACCTCAACATGTTGTGTGTCGAGCCCGGCAACGTCTCGGACTTTGTTGCGTTGGCTCCGGGCGCCAGGTGGTCCGGGGCGCAGATCTTGACCACCGGCGGCGAGATCAAGGTCCAGTCGAACATTTACTACTGAGATAGATGATTATATATTATAGAACTGAATGGTATGTGTAGTGTGTGCGTGTGTTTGGTATCAGCTGAAGCGGTCCTTGAAGCGCTGGAACTTGTTCAACGACTTCTGGGACGACGAGATCGTAGGCTTGTCGTACAAGGTGTTTTCCTGCGGAACGGTATACTTCTTTCCCGTCAACGACGCCGACGAGAACGAAGATGCAATGGAGCCACGCACCGACCGTGACGACGGCGATGGCTGGATGTGTATTTTGCTGGCGGTGTGCGACTTCGGCACGTTCCACTGAGCTGATGGTGGTGCTGAGTTTGGTGTAGACGATGGGCCCGAGCTTGGCGACACGTACAGCGGCAGTTTGAACAGCGGCGTGGACGGTTTCCGCTGGAGTTGGGGGATTGACAGCTTGCTCTGGAGCTGGGAAACCGACGGCTTCTTCTGGAGCTGCGGAATCGACGACTTCCGCTGGAGTTGGGGGATCGAGGGCTTCTTCTGGAGCTGGTGCTGGTGCTGGTGCTGGTGCTGGAGCTGGAGCTGGGGTATCGACAGTTTCTTGGCGAGTGCAGGCTTGACGCCGGCCATTTCGAGCGACGACGGCCTCAACTTGTTGCTGGGAGGGAACGGCTTGATGAACGACGGCCGGGGCGGCGAGCCCTGTTCGTCGCCCGTCAAAAGCAGGTTCAAGTTCATCGAGCCCTTCGACGGCGAGATGCGGCGGAACGGACTGCTGTTGAGTTCAGAAACGCTGCTCTTCTCGCTCATGGTCGAGAGACTGCTTCGCGACGGCGAAAGCGTCCGTGTGGGCGAAAGTCTCGGTGTTCCTGGCGAGAGCTTGGTGAAGTCCGACCGCACGGGCGAAAGCCGGCCAAAATCGGTCCGTGCCGGCGCAAGACTCGTCACGCGTGCCGGCGACTTCAACTGGGTCGGTTTCAACTCGGTTCTGACGGGCGAGAGCCGCTGGAAGTCCGTCTTGGCCGGCGAAACCTTTCTGGTGGGACTCGTATGGATCTTGTCGGGCGACGCGGTCGTGGTGGCTATGTACTGGAGCACCTCGTCGGGCCCGTTGAGGGTTCTTCTTCTCTTGTTGTCGGACTCGTCCTGCTCTTTCTGCGGCGAAGTCCGGGGGTGGTGGTGGGCGGTGGGGGCTGGTTTGGCGATGGGCGGCCCTGGAACGGCCTTGGAAGCACCAGCGACCGAGTAGTGGTCAGCAATCGATTCCATCTTGTTGAACCTGCTGCGATGGATGCCACTGTACCGTTTCTTGCGCTGGGCGATGGTGGCGGAAGACTCTCGGGGCGGAGACCGGCTCAATCGCGAGATCTCGTCGGCACGCATGTTCAACTCGCTCAACACGTTGTGGGTGAGTTTCATGGAGTAGCCCTTGTTCAACATGCTCGACTCGACGTTGGTGTTGGTTTCCAGCAACGGCTGCATCACCACATCGTCGTTGTTGCCGTAGATCTGGTTGGTTGGCGTCGAGTTCTCCATCCGTTTGCGGTAGGAGGAGATGATGTTCTCCTGGTCGTGGCTGGGCGGCGGAGAAAGTACGTCGGCGAGCCGAGGATGCAAGGATTTCGGGGGTGAGTTCAACGATAAGCACTGGATCTTCTTGATGGGCGTATTCAACTCCATCGACTGGTTGTAGCCGGGCGACGACGGGTCTAGGTACGATCCGCCAAAGTCGATGTCGATGTCCATGGGCAGAAGGTGGATAGGTGTGGGGGGTTCTTCTGGATTGGAGAGATTGGTTCACACACTAGTTATAGCTCTATAACTTCGTCCACTCTCCTGTTCGTGTTCTAATATCTTTACTGGACTAGGATAATGTTTAATTTTTGATGGATGGGTATAATATATCAATAATGCCTAATTGGGTAGGAATGTAAATAGTGGAAAGTCACGTGTGCAGCATCCCTGGTCCGTGATGATCAGATAGGCGAAGAGATGGTGCTGGGGAGCGGTGCAAGCGGGTATACGGGCCGTCAGTGGGTTGGGGTTAGTATGTAGCGCTACAGAAACTCTAGTTTGTTTACGTTGTTGTTTTGGATGAAATGGCCAAAAAAAATACCATGGTGAAACAGTCGGGTGTAAAAGCAAAAAAACAAAGCCCGATACGGGGGTCGAACCCGTAACCTTTTGATATCCTACTTAAGAGTCAAACGCTCTACCGATTGAGCTAACCAGGCGCTTTGTTGGCGGTTAAATTTTCCGAACTGCTAGCCAGCGGCAGAAGCAAGGTTGACCGACCCGGAGAAACTAGGTTCCAGTCTCGAGATACTGGATATTGGAACAATGGCCAACCACAAAGGCGGAATCACGGCACCCGTGACAAAAGCAGGCTTTGATGGGCATCACGGCTGGCAGGGGACGATTGGGTGATTTGGAATTGCGAGTTGACCCGGCCTTCGGGCACCGCCAGTTCGTGCAACAGGCGAATGGTCCGGGAACAACTCGGCTAAGCCCACGGCTCCGGTGTCAGCAAACCGTACCCTGAACATGCAACCCACCTGGTTCCGGCCACACCACCGGGGACGTGCCCGTTATCTACAACATCCCAAATTAACTTTAAACTAAGGTTTATTGTTCCGTGGCCCGACACCGCCAATCTGGATCCACTGTCCAAAGTCCGAGCTTGGGCCCACGGTACCGGAAACAACAAGCGACACACCACACAAACCTGTAGAGCAGACGTGCTTGTGGCACAGACTAGCGCTGGCCAAACCCCGACCGACACCCTCCCCCCACCCAACAGGCCCGCCTGGGCGAGATCGAGGCCGCTTCGTGGGTGGTGGTTACAGTTTTGTCCCCATCTCCGAACCGCGATGGCGTGACAACCTCGTCGTAAAAGCCCCCTACCATCGCAAACGGACGCCCGTCGGGGCCCCCCGGTGGTTCGTAGATGGCTCCACTATCAGGAGAGGTCCGGCTGCGACAGTGTCGAGGGCTAATTTGCAGCAGCAGCGCAAGTGGCCCAAGCGCAACGGTGACCGTACCGTTTTCCGGCGCCTGGCCTGGCCACGGCTTCCCCACTTCTGACTCGGCCAATGGGCGTATCTGCACTCTGCAGGTTGGCTTGGGCAGAAAAAAATCCGGCCAATGCATTCGGGGGACAGGTCCGGAGCTGGCGCTGCGACATCGACGTGGTATGCTCGGCGGTTGTGCCTCGCTAGGGTGTCTCGATGCAGCACGGCGGCGCAAAAAAAATGGCGGGTGCCAGTGGCAAAGTCACACGAACCCACGGATGGAACTGGGGCCGTGCCCCAGCGGCAGAGGGGCACGGTGGCGGCGATGACTCAAGGTCACCATCTCGGTGCCGAAACTCCGAATCATGTGCTGCTCGCTTGTCATGGCTTCGGAGAATTGGGGCAACCGTAGCGATTTGTGCGCAGCTCCGAGAGATTATTTTTTTTTGGCGTCTCGGGGAAAAGGATGTCTCCCCCCATCTGCCGCGCGCTTGTGTGCAAATCCCCGTCCCCCGTCATTAAATCGCTCGGAGGGGGAGAGGGAGGGGGGGGGGGTGGCCCAGAAAAGGACCCGTACCACAGTACTTTGGCACTCCTCCCGCCGTCCCCTCTTGCCCAAGGTGGAGAACGTCCCATAACCACGGTCACAGCCTTACACCCGCCAAAACAGAAACGGTTCCCCAGCACCGCTCCACGCGGGTTTCCAACCAATCTCGAGAGGGCGTTCCAAGCTCCGAGCCTCCACGGAAGACATTTTTCCATCCTGTAAGGCATAATTGTGTATTTTGCCTCCCCTTCGTGTGATATTGTAGTGCATATAGCACGGAGAAAGTAAGTTGTAGTGTGAGTGGTATGGGTGCGATTCCGACTTCTTCCGTAACCGTTCGGATTATTCAATGCCACCTCTCCAATCCGGAGGGCGACTCATTTGCCAAAAGTGTTCCGAGGTTTTCCTATGCCGAAGGGAGGAGTCGTCCGAGCACATCGGTGGCGGCGAGCTCGGGGGGTTTTGGGGCCTGAGACGCCAGAGAACATCGCCAGCACCACTCCCAGGTGTCGGCGGTGCCCCACTGGCGAGTTTGCCCGACTTCTCCACCCCAAAACCCCCCCGGCTATTACTGTCGGAGTACAGTCCTCAGCCTGCACCGACTCGGAGTCGATACAAGGTGGCTCACCCCCCTCGTGTCGGGATTTTTTCCCCAGGAATATCTAGTTCCGTATAAAAAAATTTGCAGTTAACCTGTGCCGTAAAAGCGACTTAAGATATAAAACCAGGCGGGAAACTCCTCTTTTTGAAGCCTGTGATTTATCTTTAGGTATATATTGTGGCGACCTCCAACCGAAACGTCTGTCACAACAAAACAAAACAAAACACAACACAACACAACCAACACAACCACCACACCACAATACTCGTACTACCACTCCACAACATGTCGCCCAACGATTTATTGTCGTACTCCATCATGAACCCCAAACCGCACACACAACCGCCGGTGTCGTTGCCGCCGTTGTCGCCCATAATAAGACAGTTGAACTGGAAAGACGCCTCCGCGCCACCAACGGTCTCCAAACCCGTCATCTTGCCCCCCATCACCTCCAACTACTCCGGCTACACCACGCTACCCCTCCCCACCCACGCCGCCATGTCGAGCGGGTCGATAACCCCGCCCTCGTCGCGACTCACCGAGCGCAACCTCTTGCATTTGGGGACGGAGACCAGCGGCTTGGGCCTTTTGTCGTCCACCATCGCCGCCCACATCGACCACCACAAGGCGGCCCACCACGGCGCGCAGACCCCGCCGCTGTTGACGTCGGCGTCGCTGGTGTCGCTGGTGTCGCCGATGTCGTCGCCCAGCTTGTCTGCGGCCTCGCTCCACCTCTCGCCCAAGCAGCAGCAGCACCAGCAGCAGCACCAGCAGCCGCCCACCACCGACAAGGACACGCTCGCGCTCCTCAGCAAGAAGCGCAGACAGCGCTTGGGGCCCTCGTGCGACTCTTGTAGATCAAGAAAAGTCAAGTGCAACGCCGAAATCACCATTCTCGCCAAGCTGGTGGCGGCCACGCCGGCGCTGGTGTACTCGCTCGACTTGCCCCCAGCCCACGTCGACGAGCTCGTGGCGCGCCACGCCACCTCGTTGACCGTCGCCGACGAGGCCGTCAACTACATCATCTCCAACGACAAGTTGATCCGGCTCTACAGCTGCAAGTCGTGCAACGTCAAGGGCTTGACGTGTTGT
Organism: Teunomyces kruisii; assembly: GCA_003706535.2. Lineage (NCBI taxonomy): Eukaryota > Fungi > Ascomycota > Pichiomycetes > Serinales > Debaryomycetaceae > Teunomyces > Teunomyces kruisii. Next base: position 294,577 of record PPLR02000006.1, read on the forward strand.
TTCTCCAAGGGCTTCACCAAGGAAGACATCATGATCAACAACAAGAAGAAGTCCGGCAGTGTGTCGAGCGACGGCGACGGCGACGACGACGACGACGCGTCGGCGGCGGCTGCGGCTGCCGCGGTGCTTGCACAGTCGCCCGCCCGCAAAAAAGCGGCCAAGATCGTCAAGAAGAAGATCGCGGTCAAGAAGCCCATGTCGTCGGCGGTGACGATATCTGTGATATCGGCGGTTTCCGAGGAGGCCACGAGTTCGCGCAAGTCGTCGTGTGTTTCGTGCCGCAAGCGCAAGGTCAAGTGTGTGTTTAACAGCGAGTTGCGCAAGTGCGAGGGGTGCCACAAGAAGAACAGCGAGTGTATGTTTGACAAGAAGTAGGGTCTACAATTCAATTCTGGATAGGTTTATAGAAGGTAATGTAATAATATAATGACAGTGAACAGTGACAGTGAGTGAACAGTGATAATGTGAACAGCGATAGGAAATATTCGTGAAAGACGCAGGTGTCAGATTTGACGTTTTGGTCCAAGCAAATGACCAAGGACGCAAAAAACCGGGGAACACGCGAGGGCGACGTTGTGCCGAGGGCTTAGGTGCAGCCCCAGAAACAGTGCCGTTTTGGGACGGGCCCGAAAAGCGACCTACGGTTACACAAGCCAGAAAAAAAACACCACCGTTTCCCCACCGCCATCTCCACCGCCACCGTCTCCACCGCCACCGCCATCTCCGCACTGTTCCCCGTCCGGCGTCAGGCCCACGCCCAGGCCCAGGTGCGTTCCCCCCGCCCGCGACAACGTCAGCAGCCGTCCCGATCGGGACGCCCGCTTCCAGGTTGCATCCGGCACGCGTCCCGTGCGCGCGCACCAAACGCCAGCGACGTGCCGCCAAAATTAACCGACTGCAACCGCCGTGTGCTTGTGCGCTGGGGGTGCGCGCAGGGCGCGCTGCGCGCGTTCGACTCCCACAAACCGCCCGCCGCTGGCTACCACCCACCTCCCGCCGTCCCCTCAGTTTTTTCCCTCCATCTTTCTTTGTTACCGCCGCCCTCCCAGGTGTGTTTGTACGCTCCGCTCTCCCTGTCCTGCCCTCCACATGTCCCGGTCCCTGACCCCGTCGCCGTCTCCGCCGGGCCCGGCTCCCCATTCCGCCGCCCCAACAAAGCCCTCCATCTACCAGCCCCCCACACACCACCGCGTCCCGTCGCATCTCCGGATTGACGTGCCGCCATTACCGCCACCACCACCGCCGCCGTCGTCGTCTACGGCGCCCACCCCGTCTCCAAACAACGTCCCACGCACCGCCACACACTCCTCCTCACCCTTGGGCGACCCCATCTTGTTCTACTCGTCCCCAGACATCTCGCCCTCCGCCGTCAGCTTCGACAAAATCACCCAGCTCCCCACCCCCATCATCAGCGACGGCTCGTTCCCCCAGTTCCAACCGCTCGACATCCCCAAAACGAGAAACAACACCGCCAACTACAACACCCACGCCCCGGGCCCGCGGGTCATCTCGGAATTCAAGCCCGTGTCGGCCTTGGGCCGCAACAACTCGTTGCTCGACTCCCAGAAAAAGAGATACATCTCCAACCCCGTCAAGCCAACCACCCCGCCAGACTCCACTCCCCTCCACCACCTCGACCCGCCCCCGTCCACCTCCAGGCACGCAAACCACACCTTTGTCTCCCACAAACTCAATGCTTCCTACAAGTTCATCGAAGAAATCGGCCACGGCAACTTCAGCACCGTCGTCTCGGCATACGACCACCACTCCCGGAGCGTGGTGGCCGTCAAAATCATCTCCATCCCCACCGACAACGCCATCGAGATCTCCAACTTCAAGTCCTACATCAAGCGCGAACTCAACATCTTGTACCAAATCAACCACCCTTGCATCATAGAACTCATCGACTACTCCATCACGGTCGCCATCAGCAAGAGCGACATCGAATCGCCCACCGCCACCGACAGCGAGCTGGACGACGCCTCCGACGACTTTGCCAGGTTGAAACAAAACAACGACCAGTTGATTTTCCTCAACTATTGCCCCGGCGGTAATCTTTTCCAGTTTGTGGCCAAGCACAGCCGCAGAGAAATCAACAACATCCACTACTGGCTCACCATCAGAAGAGTGCTCTGCGAGTTGCTTGCATCCGTCAGCTACCTCCACGCCTTGGACATCGTCCACCGCGACATCAAGCTCGAGAACATCCTCCTCACCCAGCACGACGAAAACGAATTTGCCTACGAAATCACCGACCCCTTGATCAACTTGGCCGACTTTGGCCTCTCGAAGAAGCTCAAGACCCCGGACGAACTCTTGACTACACGGTGCGGGTCCCAGGACTACATTCCACCCGAATTGTTGATGGGCTTGAAGTACGACGGCAAACTCACCGACGCATGGTCCGTGGGGGTGGTGATCTACGCCGTACTCGAGGACCGGCTCCCGTTCGACCTTCCGCCGCTCGAAGCGCTCCAATCAGCAGGCATCTCGCCCTCGGTCATCAAGCGCAAGGTCTCCAAACACAACACGGCACACCGAATCGCCATGATAGACTGGGACTGGTTCAAGGTCAACGAGATCTTGAACAGTGACACCACGGACCCCGACATCAAGACCATCGTCGAAGGCTTGAAGAACATAGTCGAGGTCCTTTTGGTCCGCAAGAACCACCGTTTGACCGTCAACCAGGTTGTAGACAAGCCCGAGTATGGCTGGATCAAAGAATGCGTTCCGCCCTGGTTCTGGACCAATCCTGTATTATAAAACTTTAGATAATGTAATGTACCACTACTAATACTACTACTAGTATACAAGGTCGTGTTGTGGCGACAAATTTAATACGTGCGAATTTTTACCTCCAACATAAAATACTAGAAGTACTACGTGAACAACCACACGCTCTCGACTCGAATTGGAACACAGAACTTGGCCGCGTTGTCAACCAATCAAACCACGTAATCATCCGAATATTTCTGTGCTGTTAGCTGCCGCTTTCGTTCCTTTTGTGCTGCAACCATTTCTAGTCGAAACCAATACCCGTCCTCAATGAATGGATCGTCACAACCACTACATAATGGGACCGACACGAAGAAAAGGATAGAAGGCAAGGGCGCCGCCTCACCGCCGGAAATTCCACACATTACCAGCAATATAATACCGCTATCCAACATCTTGAAATTTTACACCCAAGAGGCATACAAACAAATAACAGTGTTGATCGAGAATTTATCATCAACACACGAGTCCGAATCCGACATCAAACGCAAGAAACAGTTCCTCGAACTTATCATCTCGTTGAGGCAAGATTTCATCAAAATTTACACCCTAGTCAAGTGGGCCATCAACTCCAAAGACGTTTCCCGGTTCATAGATCTCTTGAACTGGTTCCGCATGCAAGAATTTCACTTTGAACAGTTGACTTTCCAATTAAATGGCCTCAATAGCTTCTCGGGCGCCAAGTTACCCAACTCCGACTTGATGACGGCGTTGGAAGTCTTGATAAAGAAGAGACCTCAGTTACCCTCCTACAACTATATTAAGGTATTGAAGGTCCTGCCCCAGAAAACACTCGAAGTATTACACGACCTTAATCTTATCTTGATGACGAGATTGGCACTTATAGATATTCCGGAGAGATTCGTCAACAACTACGTCATCAAGGACGGTCGTGTATTTATTTCGGTACCCAACGAATTCCAGATTGCAATCACCGTTGCAAACGATTTAATCATCGAAGACGATAGTGAATACTATAAATCGCCCTTCTACTTTGTTGATTTCAAGTTCTTATTTGGAATCAACCCTGAAACATCACTCATCACCCATAAAGATAACAAAATCGTCACAAAATTACCCAAGTCCTCACACGTCAAATTGGAAAAAATTGTCAACAGCACGTTATTGAACCAAGGATTAGGTGGCTTGTATGATTTATTGCATAAATACTCGATTTCCTTCAAGCTATTCTTGATTGCAAAGCAGTTGAAGGATGTGTCTGTCTACACGAAATGGAGAAACAATATCCAGTTTAATTATCAAACTGGCAAATCCCTAATCGTTATAAATTATTGGATGGGCCATTACTTATCACGTAACTGGAAATCGTTCATCGAAATAGGGATTGACAAAACTTACAATTTAAACTTCAGATGGTTCAAGAATGGAAAGTACGTTTTGAACCACGGCATAACAGACATATTCAGTCAAACACAGGAAAGTAAAGAAGTAGCTGTTGAAACAGAAGAACTTGATGAAAGCTTGGATGAAGCCCAGGACTTGAGTGTGGATTTAATCTTAAACACAATTGTCAACAAACACGCAGCATTATTGATGAGCAGCATCTTCGAAAACTTCAAGACAAGAATAGAAGCTGATGAAGGTAGTGAACAGGTATCTTATATCACTCCCCATCAATTACTCTTGAAGTTATCACCAAAGAAGACTACCATATTTGCTATCAATCCAACAACAGGATTTTTTCACTTTATTGATCCAACTCCGCTTCAAAATCTGGCTACAAAGAAGATCAATTTCCTACCAACGAGTTTTAAGAATCTAAACTTTGTTACGGAATCTGATATGGTCAATAACATTGTTGAGAACTTACTCCAATTGAGATTGGAAACCTTAAACACGGAGATCCATAACAAATTGATCACAACGGAATGGATTTTTAACGACATCATTAAGTTGAACGATTATGAAACTACCAAATTGTTCAACTTCTTAATCGTCAACAACTTCAATTTCAACAGCAGTATTAGCAAGATCCAATTCTATCGCCGTAAGAGCTGGCCTCCAAGTTGGTTTTTGATCAATATGGTTAGTGGAATTGCTTCTACTACAGTCTGGTGGGTCTCGCGTATCAGATCGATTAATGGAGAATGGAAGATACAATGGATTCAGAAATTACAATTCAACAAGAATGAAAGCGGTGACGATCAAATCGAAGTATCGTTGAACTTGGATTATGCATTCTTCAACAGTCTCTCTACTTTATGCTCTAATATGATCATTGACCATATGATATTGGAAGAGTTGAAGCTCAGAAAGATTAATTTCTTGAAGTTAGACAAGGTGGAACAAATATTGCCAAAGTACAATATTGAATTGCCAAATGAAGATGATGATGATTCCTTTAAGAGTGAAGGACCAGTTAAACTAGAACTGGATTCAAGAGAAAAGCCTTTGGTTTACGAGTCGATCTTGATGTTGTATAATAATAATGATCTCCTCCCAGTCTACAACTCGTCGACCAGTTTGTTCTTGAAGATAAAACTCATAAATTTGAATAACATCACTCAGATGAAAATCAAGCTCTTTGGACATTTGCGCAACCTATCAATTAAGAATTCGTCTACCGACTTCCTGAAGTTGAATTTAACACTTGATGACGTCAAGAATTATTTCGAAATTAACGAGATGGTTAACTTGTCGGCCAAAATTAATGGAGATGAGGAAGTGATTAAGAAGGATAGCCAATCGAAAAACTTGTTAGATCAGATCTTCAATAACTTGAACAAGTTGAATAAGTTGATCAAGATCTTAGATCAATTGAATAAGAATGGAATCCAAGTTGTCAATAACTCAGTTGATGATATATTGATCAACATTGATGATAGCTTGGCCAACTTAAACATCAAATTACCTGAATCTTCTAAGGAACCTATCTATTTGTCTGCTGAAGGGAAGGAAAACAATGAGTTTAAACTTGCATTGGGATATTTGAACAGATACTTAAAAACGTATTCTGACGATTTAACCCAGGGAATGGAACTTAGTGTTGGAACTAAGGTGGCCAGTCCTTTAATTGTGATGATCAAATACTTGAAGGAAATGCACCCAATATTGAAGTCCATTGAGAGAATTAAGGCCAATTACAGTCTACCAGAAAATCAAAGCAAACTCCCCAATGGGTTATCCAGGATCAATTTTGAATTTAAGGTTCCAACCCTTAACGTGATTCAATATATTTTCTATTTGAATTACATTACAGTTAACTCTTCCAAAAAGATTCACAAAGATAAGATTGTGATTAACCTTTCGTTCAAAAAGAATAAGTTTGATGTTGAGGAACGGAACTTAATCCGGGTATCCTTGAGAGAAAACCTTAATTCTCGAAACCTCAAATATAAGAAGTTGTTTGAGCTAATTATTAAGTCGGTCAATTCATTTGATGCTGAAATCCAACGTAATGGTGGTCAAGTTCAGATGCCAGCCACTTTACATGAAACTATGACAACGTCGTTTGTGAAGTTGAACTACGACTTTCTCGTCCTGTCGGCATATATTGAAGAGCTTATGGTGAGAATTGCAGATTCGTTTATTGTCTATTTGCAAGCCGAAGCCAAAAAAGTGACATAGTGTTCATTAAATTAATAAAGGATATACTCGTTACATGAAACCTTCCAATACCCGGAGCGCCTTTTCCAATCTCTGAATCCCGATTTCGTATCTACTCTCGTCAATCACCATATCCAGTGTCAACCGAGAAAGAGCATCCACAATCTTTTCGATAAGCTGTTTTTCCTTTACTGGTAAGTTTAACTGACTAAACTCTTCCCCAATAATGGTACCATTCATACTTTCCAAAAGGTTTATCAAGGTCGAGTAACTGAAAGGCTTGAGTTCCGACGACCTCTTGGATTTACTGGACTTTGGTCTGCTTCTGGTTCTTCTGTGGCCTGGTTTGGTGGTGGAGTCCTTGACGGATTTGACTCTGGTTGGGTTCCGAACCAAGACAGGCTCGCCGATATCATAGTATTCGTCATCATCTTGCTTGGCTTGGAGTTTGGCCTGAACAAGTTCACTTGGCTTCCCCTCGGTGTATTCGCTGGTTGGTGTGATATCTCGAGGTTTGGTGTCTTGTTGAGTGTATAAATCTTCTTCAATTGCAATGGGCTGTGCTTGTTCGACGATTTCTGTAGATTGTCCTTCGCTCTCATCAACCACAGCGCTCTCTGTTGGTTCTGCTTGTAACAGTTCAACCCGAGCCTTTGTAGCACTAGAAACCTCACGTGCCTTCAATATATTATCAAGAGACGGACGTGGAGGAAGACTGGTGTTGGACCCATCACGTTGTTTGGCGTATGGCAAAGGTACTTCTTCGAATGGTTCTGATTCAACAGATGGTACTCTCTTTGCAACAATGTCGCTGGAGGCCGACAAGTCCTCTCCAGGAACCGTCAAATTGCTGGCACTCTTCATCAATTGGTCAAGATCATCAGTAATACTAACTGACTGGTGTTTGCGGTGTTTCTTCTTCTTAAGTTCTTGCAGAAGAGCTTTCTTCATTTCGGAAGAAAGAACCTCTGATTTGGGTCTCCGTGGAGAACGGGCTGGAATCGCTCCTTCAATATTGGTAGTATACGTATAGTCTGGTTGTGCCCGGCGTGAGTCAGGCGTTTTGGCTTTGCTGGTAGGAATTTTGCCCACTTGGTAGGATGCCTCTGATTCGACATCGGAGAGAGGAACACGAATCTGGTGCACGGTCGGTTGGGGGACTTGGTGATGGGGCTGTGGTTGCAACAATTGCTTGTTCTCAACAAGACGGACTTCTTGAGGTTGTCCCAAGTCCTCGACACTGTTGACTCTACCCGAATAGTCAGAAAAATGTGAGATCATAGACTCTCTGTTGACGGCATTTGGAGGTGGAGGGGGCTGGAATGCTCTAAACTCAGATATCTCAGGTTTTTTAACGGCAAAGTCCGAAAAGTTTGAATATTCTGATTGCCGACGGGCTTGGGTGTTGATGGTATTATTGTCGCCGTCCTTGGTAAAGGTTTCTTCGCCGACAATAGCTGGTGATGCTGGGATAGGGACGAGCTTGGGCAACGACTTGTTCTTACTGGCCGTCTGGTGTGTATCCGCATGGTCGTAGGAAAAGTCCGAGCTGAATGATTCGTTCTTGCTACTCATCTTACTAACTTTAGCTTAAAGAATACACCGTCTTAAACGTCTATTAATTGGACTCCCTATGGTTGAAAATTAGGTTTGTTGTTAACTCGTCCCATTTAGGAAATGATATGGCATGCACGAGAAACCGAAAATAAATTCTGCCATCGCATTCTAAAAATTGGAGCTACGTACGTGCGATAAGCCGAGACTAAAATGTGCTATGAACCGCGGGTACTTCTCACGGCTGCCTCTCAACTATGAGACCTATCTTAAACGATTAAACAGGTTTACCCGAAAGGGCTCGAGAGACAATATCCTGGCGTTGTTATCCGACTGTATCGGGGCCAACAGATGGTTACAGCGTGAGAATCTAACACCTACATCCACATCAACCAAGGAATCGGATACCAACTTCTTGCACTTGAAACTACATCCAAATAACGACCAACTCGAAGGGAAACTCTGGAAATTGTTGTACCACAATCATCGGCCCGAATTCTTCTCCGATGAAACCATCGTCAAACAGTACTTGACGACAAAGCCTGCGCCAGACAAGGTCAACAATCTATTCACATTAGCAAAAGAAGGGTTTGAGCACAATTTGGCAGCAGGAAAGGTTTCCAAAAGTCCAGTGTATATTGTGCTAAATTTGCTCCTTGACAACAAGGACTATCACAATTGCCTCAAACTCATAGACGAGACATTTGTCTCGCAACCATATTTGAATCATCGCAAAACAATATTGGTACGGCAGATATTGGCATGGGCGTCTGCAGGTTCGGTGTTTACAGCGGTGGAGTCGATCTTACTTCCCTCAGTTTCGCCCTGGATCTGGCTCGGTACCAATATAATAGCAGCGGGAATGGTCTCGGTCGGTTTGCTCCGCATCAAGCTTGTGGAACATCTCGGCCGCTTGAGCTGGCGCCCACACAACTCCAAGCTTTTTAATTATTTGCATCAGGATGAGTTGCTTGCTATCAACAAGGTGGTCACCCACTTTGAGGAGCACAACGAGGTGAATATACGGAATTTCCACCACAGCAAAGTGCGAAAGCTCGCAAACCTTAACACATTTGACCAAAACAACTTCATCCTAGAACTTCCTAGTGGCAGTACCGAATTGGTGTCACTCAACGATTCGAAAGAAGACCACGAGATCCTTGAGCTCCATACGTTTCTCCGGGCAAAGTTGTACGATAAGAAAATGGTCTTGAACGACTTGCAGGAAGAGTTGATCTTCCTCGAGTTCTGGTTGACCCACGGTGAGAGCTTCGAGTGGGTCGAGCCGGATCAGGATCCTGCCGAGATTTCGAAGCTCGAGATCCGCAACCGATGAATGAGTAATGAATTGTACGAACAGTAAATTGACGATAATGTAGAAATAAAATTCGCAGCCAAAACGTGGACCGACCACCCGACCGTTCTGCATATATATCTCCGAGCGTATCCACGATAACCCCATCTCCAGACGATCATTCCCCTTGTTAAACGAAGAAACCATGGCAAAATTCATTGAGTTGCAAACTCCGCCTGACTTGGACATTGTGTCTGCGGTGGATTTCTTGCCCTCTGCATCACACCTCCTTGTCTCGTCATGGAATAACCAGATCTTGCTCTATGACTGTTCTAAGGCCAAGGATTCCACTAATCCCGCCGGCATCACCATGATGGGACAGTTTCAGACACCAAGTGCTCCGCTCAGCTTGGTCAATTATGGACCCAATTGCACCTTTGTGGGTCTTTTGGATGGTAGTGTGAGGGAACTCGACTACGAGAACTGCGCTCTTGGAACCGACAACTTGGTGTCACTGACGGAGACAGAGGTGGGCCACGGCATCAACAACTTGGCCCGAGTTAAGAACCAAGATAACTTGATTGTTGCCAGTTCCTTCGACGGAAAATTCCGTGTGATTGATATACGGCAACGCAAACTGGTTCTAACTACCCTGGTATCACTGCAAGATCCGCTGAAGAAGAGCAAAATCTTCACCATGGACACCTCTCAAGACTACTTGACATTGGGATTGAGCTCTAACAATGTTGAGATCTACGATTATCGAAACTTGAGCACTCCCTACGAGAGAAGAGACTTGGGCCTCAGCTACCAAATTCGAGACTTGCGATGTTTCCCCAATAATGAGGGCTTTGCTCTATCAACAGTGGACGGAAGAGTGTCGATGGAATACTTTGATTCGTCACCCCAAGTCCAGAACACCAAACGGTTCACATTCAAATGCCATCGTGCTCACGATAAACTTACCGACACCGACGTGGTGTACCCAGTAAACTCGCTTGCGATGCACAAGACTTATAGTGTTCTCTTCACAGCGGGGTCCGACGGTGCGTTGTGCCTTTGGGACTACGAGAAACGCAAGAGAATGAAGCTCTACAACAAGTTTTCCGAAGATGGACCCCAAAGTATCGTCAAAATCGACTTGAGCCACGACGATCTGATGGTAGCAGTGGCCACCAGTGATGACAGTTACATGAGGGCACGCCGGTTATCGGATAGTGTTAACCGGAGGACACCCAGCAAGGTCTACTTAAGAGTGCTCGAGGCTGACGAGTGTAGAACCAGACTTTGATGTGAGATGTAATTTATGACAAACTTTAAATGCGAATGCGAAATTGTAGCTCATCTCATCACCATGTTGAGTACATTAACCAAAATATACCGCTACTTCTCGCCCATACTGTTTGAGGAAGAAACAAACAACTTCACCTCCTGGTTGGAGAATGAGGGTGTTGTTATTTCTCCAAAAGTGCAGGTGGCTGACTTGAGAACTCTGCACCAAGGACGTGGTGTTGTTGCTGTACAAGATATCGAAGAAGATGAGGTATTGTTTACGATTCCAAGAAACATCGTGCTTAACATTGGCAACTGTGCCTTGGTCGAAGATAAACCTGAGTTGCGTGAACAGTTGTTGGAGTTACCCCAGTGGGAAGCCTTGATCTTGATTATCTTGTACGAAACTAAGATCAAGAAGGACTCGAGCAAATGGGCACCCTATTTTGCTGTATTGCCCTTCAGCAGCGAACACGACTTCAACAAGTTGACTTTCTGGACCAAGAGCGAATTGGATGCTTTGAAACCATCGCTCATCACCGAACGTATTGGACTCCGTGAAGCTGAAGAAATGTACAACAAGCTTCTTCTTCAGATGACTGACCTGGTCACCTTTGAAGATTACAACAGGGTAGCCACCATTATCATGTCGTACTCCTTTGATGTTGAACGTACCGACATAGTGGAGAAAGAAGACAATGACGAGGACGAAGAAGAAGAGGAGGAGGAGGAGGAAGATGAGGATGAAGATGCCGCCTTCTTCAAGTCCATGGTACCATTAGCAGACACATTGAATGCTGACACCAATCTCAACAACGCCAGATTGACTTATGAGTCAGATACCTTGGTGATGAAGAGTATTAAGGCTATTCCTAAGGGCCAACAAGTCTACAACACTTATTCCGACCTTCCCAACAGTGAAATCTTGAGACGTTACGGATACGTAGAGTTTAACGGCTCGGCGTACGATTTTGGTGAAATTCCCTTGCTGTGTATCAAGAATTACTTTATCTCACAGGGATTAGATCTGGAAAGCTTGGATAAGGTTTTAGAGTTTGTAAACGAGCTTGCTGTTGAAGAAGAGAGCGCCGAGATTGTGGTGGACTCTTATGATTGTTTCCGTACCCATGAGGTTATTATTGAGTTGGTGTTTGTCATCCAAATTTTGACCATCGTCACTGCTGTGATGAAGGAATCAGGTTTGGATCAACAATTGATAACACGAATCTACAAAAAATGCTACCAGTTGGTCGAGTCCAAGAAATTAACCCACGGCTTCGTTGCCAACTACAAGGCCATCATCGAATCCAGAGCCAGCGAATATCCTGCTGGCGCCCGTGAGCCATTTGGAAGTGTAGAGTTAACCAAGGAAAACTTGGCTCTTACTGTTCTCAAGTCGGAATACCAATCGTTACAGAACTGTCTCGACATCGAGAAAACGCTTACCGACGGAGACGAAGTCTACAAGTTTGTTGATGACGGCAAGTTGCTCAGAAACATCGTCAAGAAGAGACCGGCTGAATCCAAGCAATCTGCTTCCAAAAAGCATAAAAAATAATCGTAATTAACCAAATAATAGTACATAAGAACTGAAAACCCCTAATATGGTAACCTATTTTACCACTTCTCGTGTATGTCTGAAAACACAGTGTCGACCTCGGAAGAACTAGTACTACTGTGACCATTTCTGCGTTCTCCGACGGGACTAACTTGCTTCTTTTCTTGCTTTTCTTCCTTGTCTCTTTGGCGTTCCTGTTGAATCTGGTCAAGGGTTTTGACAACAAGCTTTCTAGGCCGTGCCACTTGGAATCCCTTTTGCGGTGGTTCCTCTCGAGTATGTGTTAATGCGCTCTTAACTCTAGTAAATAGAGATACTGATTCTTGGTCGCTTTCCTTGTGGATAAGATTCTTTGCGCTACCCATGTCCCAGTACTGTCTCGAATCCCACAACTCCTTCACTTCTGCATCGATGGAATCGTCAAGGAAATATTTTTTGTAAATCATATCCCCTTCACGAACACGATAATCATTTTTCTGTTTCCGAATGTTGGAGTACTTCTGTTCTTCCGTAAAAGATTGCAACTCGCTCAGCGAATCAAACAATCCGTTTAACTCATCAGTATATTCGCTCGGAAGTTCAGCCAGATTGACCATGCTGCCTTTGAAAGAAAACAACAGCCTGGTGTACTCTCTCTGTAAAGCGATCTCGGGTCTTTCGATGGAGTCTCTGGTCTCACCCTTCAAAGCTTTTACGCTTTTGGACCGATAATAGAAACTTGGGTCAACTTCTACGGAATCCAAGAGCACTGTGTTCCCGTTGTTATCAAACTGATCGTCCACCTTCCGTTCCTCTTCCAATTCTGTTTCTTCTTTAATATAGAACGGCTGGTTATTTGTGTTGTGGATCTCACCCAAATCTCCCATGTTCGTATACTGGGCAAATTCCCCCAAGGTGTTGGTTTTTTGAGAGTATTTTGCATACTGCGATCTTTCTCGTTTGATCTTCACGATTGTAGCAATGGTGCCAGCAAAGCAGTAAACCATCTGAACAATGAAAACCAAAGCAACAATCAAGTGAATGATCAATTGTGCGTATGCCACGTAAGTTCTGCTCTTTTCTGAAACATCCAATTCCTTGATGAAGCCAACACACAAAAAGGTGACTAAGAATTTGGCCACAGCTAACATCCAAACAGATGATGACAAACTTATCTTGACAAAATAAGGCCTGAGTGTGATCAATGCCACCAAGTCACAGAATTCAAAGATGATTAAAGCAATTACTTGAACCACTCCGCGGTCTTGACAGCACCCAATAAACATCAGTTTTGCAAACAAAATGAACAAATAATAAGCCGTATACATCACTCTGCTTGGATGAAATTGATGGTATAAGAATGCCCACAACAAAATTGTCTTCATTGACGTATACAACCGTGAAACCTTTGGATTCAACACAGGTCTCCATTTTCTGAACGAAATCAAATAATTGAAGATGAAGAATAAAGCCAAGCCAACCCATGCGGCGAATAATAGAGTTCCTGTCACTATACTTCCAACTGGAATGGTTGTATACTGTTCAACAAGGTATGCTTTCGATGTTGAGTTGCTTTCGAGTGTGTAGTTAGCAGGAGGGTGAGCGATAGTACCATTCTTCTTTGTCTCTGGAGTGGGTCTATTCAAAATGTATGCCGCGGGAGCGAAGAGGGCATCGTAGTCCATCGATGTATTGAATGCACCTGCGTTCAAACTGGCCAAGTTTGGGAAATACTTGTGTTTCCCATTCAAACTTCCAGCGGTCGCAAACATGTAAGCAGTCAATACTAAGAAAGGAAGCGCAAACAAGACAAAGAAATTGTTCAATATCTGGCCTGCTATGAGGTAGATATTCTTGCGGAATGTAATTTGCACCTCTGGCTTGGCCCGGTTCCCATTCCTAAAACTGGTGAACCTGTCAAAAATATACTTCACAACAAATAAATTCAACTGCAAAACCACCAGGCATGAAATCCAAATGATAAGACAAAGGATGAAATTTGGCCAGTTAGACTGGGCAGATGTGTCGGTATTGAAATAAACAATCAAACTTTTCAAGCCACCCGTATTAATTGTTCTGTAAATATTGTCCAGAACAGCGTTTGCTCCGGAATCACGATTGATAATAGGATAACCCAAAAGAGCACACCATCTTAACTGACCGATTAACGGTTGGAAAAAACCAGGGTAGTTAAGGTCCAAAGCTGCCATGAATAACGCAAATTGTAAGTACATGATGATTCCAGGTACTGTTGCGTCCAACTGTTTAAGTAACTTTTCGTTACATATAGTTGATGCTGTGAATAAAAATGGGTTAGATGATTCTTGGTATGACGAGAAAGCTATGGTGAATAAATTCACTGTTGCAGTGACAGCTAGCAACACAATGACTCCCACCATAATGGCGTTGGAAACCCAGTCAGGTTGAACCGGAGTTACGTAGACTTGATTGCAACCAATTACATCTGAATATTGGTCATTGCTGACGACTGAGAACTTCACCGAATATGAACCCAACCGGTGAAAGTGCTGGCTGATATCAGCTTGATAGTATAGCACGATGGAGTCATTGACGTACAATGGACACTGGACTAGTTCTCCTGTTGAGTTTGAAAACAAGTATTCTATGGACGCGTTGGAACTTGCCAACGAATTATTAAATCCCGGTGCTTCTTCACGTTTTACATTCTTGGAAGTTGTGGTATTATGCCCCGGAATTCTTGGGGTTGCAGAGGGTTTCAGGATTGTAAAATATCTCGGCCCGTTGTAATATTGTTGTGTGTCAGTTTTGACGGCAATCATGTCGCAAAACCGGAGGTCTTCTGTTATGAAGGTCTTCCCCATGAAGTCGATTTCGACGTGGAATGTTGTGAATGTGTTTGAAGTAGTATTGACGTCGGTTATCATTGGCTTGGACGGGTCGATGTTAGGAACTGAGTAGATCTCTTCCACTTCGCTAGCGTCGTCGTCTGAGAAGTATGCAGCCCACCAATAGTTCATGACCTTGGAGTTGATGAAAAACTTGAGCATCTTGTTCTTTTCGTCGATGGCAGCATCTATCACAAACAGTTCAAGGATGAACATGTTGTCGTCGATGTTGCATGATGACGTCTGCACAAACGCCGCTGAGGCAGTCTGTGCAAACAATAGTAGCACTAAGCTGCCAAATGTGAACAAATGTAGCATCAGTACATCCAAGTGACGAAACAGGGTACAAGATAAGAAAGAATCTAATAGTAAAAAGAACGAGATTAAAAAGGTGGTACTGTATCACTTTATTATTTACCGGGAAGCCTCTTTTTTTTCTTGGGGGCGAGGGAAAGGGGGGTTCCTGTATTTCGATGTTTCACGCTTGGAGCTTGTGGACTGTTTGCCGGGCAAAAAGCGTGTCGCCGAGGGTGGCTACTAGTCGGCCGGGAAGTATATTGTGTTTAGAGAGAATATTGGACGAATAAGGTCCCGGACTACATTAAGCTTCAGATTTTAGGGAGATGTGCAGGAGTATGTTTCTTGGATGCCGAAAACCTCGTGGATGAAACGCCGGAAGTCGAATTTTTTTTCTTTTTGGGCCCTTTTGGGCACCGGTCCAGGCCCGGCCGCTTCCTCTCCTTCTCCTCACTTCACCATTGGTGGTACGGGCCTGGCAAAGCTTTTTTGACTTTATCCGATGTACTTGGGGGCTACTAATTTCTCGACATTGTATTTTGATACTAATGTCTTTGTTACGGGTTAATTAGATCTTCGCTAAGTTCCATCAGGTGTGTCATCCGAGTACAAAAAAAAATGATTATTAGCCCATTTTAAAAATGTGGTAGCATGCGAAAAAAAATGTTTTTTCTCGTAGAAAGCGGTTTTAGCTCAGTTGGGAGAGCGTCAGACTGAAGAGATTCAGTCACAGTTAATCTGAAGGTCCTGTGTTCGATCCACAGAAATCGCATTCTTTTTTTTTTGCATATTTGGTTTCCTTAAGACAGACATGGTTCTAAATAAAGTGAAAATACCACTAAGTCCCTTTCACTGACTTCCTTGTCGAGTCACGTTTGGCTCCATCTTGAACTGACTATTTCTTTGTCAATTTAACGAAATTTACGTTTTCTTCTTCTCATGCAATTGTATCTTCCACCATTTACTCTTACATCTATTCTTGGCCTATCCTTTGGATCTCTACACAACAATGCTGACTTTTCAAACTTCTGGCTATGCCAGTTTCTGTATTTCGTATCCATTATCGTTATATACAAGGAATAACACCCCCTGGTGCTATCTATATTTTCTATCTGGTTAGTCGTTAACCTTACCTCTGAGCTTAGGGTACAATCTTTGCGCATGGTAGTTGATAGTACTTAATCTCTCGGTCTTTGGTCTCTGCACTTCCATGCAGCTCTTCAAGTCGTGTTCAAAAGACGTGCATTGCAAAGCTCCCTCACCGTTGGATGCCCAACAGTTCAATAACGACGACATCAACACAAAACATTGGTTGGTAGATTTGGCCACGGTTGGTCTTCTGAGCTTCAACCTTGGTAATGGAGGAAGATTCTTGGGCGGTGGGCCTACCTTCTTGTAAGCCATAGTTGGTTCGTTAGGATTTTACTAGCGTGGAATAATTTTCAATTTTTCACTGAAGAAAACCAAAAAAAATCGGTCGTGTGCACTACCATTTATGCTATTACTTGGGACCTAACTAATAATCAATCAAATCATCAAACTTCTTCAATTTCAACCGCTGTGCCCTTCTAGAGTGCATGTTGGCATTCTTATAGTCATGAGAATGTTTGTTGTTCACCAACGGATATAACCGCTTGAAACACATTGATCTGTTCTTGTAGGGACTGAAAACCAAAGCATCGTAGTCGTAGTATCCTGAATGCAATGGCCTGAACAATTTCCTCAATTTGAACTTAATCACATGGCCAATGTTCTTCAACATCCGCTTTTTAAACTTGTTCAAGCTGCCTTCGTTATAATATTTTATTCTAGCAAGTGTGGCCACTTCGTCCTCGAGGTTGATTAAAAACAACTTGAATAAGTGGTTTCTCAAGTTCTTCACTTGTCTGGCAGAAGTTAACACAAGCCCATAGTTGGGAATTAAATTGAATTCTTTAAGATGGTAGTTTATAATCAATAATGAACTGGAATCTGGCGACGGTTTCGAACTCGTTTCGCACAATCTAAACTGGTTGTATTTGATTGCTTGGTTGCGGTACATTAAAATGTTGGATGTGGTTTTGATAACAGTCTCGATCTCGTTCTGCAACGATTTTCTCATGGCAAGAATCTCATTCTCAATCCGTATCACCATATCTTTGTTCAAAGTAAGTGAGTTGTAATTCTCGATGCCATTAACCAAAATCGTATTCTTGGGCACTTCAAACACGTTATTGAAGATCTCACTGACTTGCTCTCCTTTCAGTCCATTTTTCAGTTGTTCTTTGAATCTCTGAATTACCTTAGGATCGATATTGGTTGACTCTTCATCATGCTCGATAACATCCAAATCTCTCTTGTGGACGGGTATCTTAGTCCTGAACATCTGCAAGTCCTCTATAAACTCCTGTGGAAAAGTGGCCTTTTCATCAACAGGCCGAAGGGGAAATCCAGAAATACTTTTATCAAATCCCACCACATTATATGGCAACTTAGCCAAGTTTGCATTAAATAATTTATAGTCTTTTCCAAGATAAAAGACATCATGTTCATTTCTTCTTAACAAACGAAACTTCTTGGTGATTCCGTTAAATTCCTGGATTAATCCTGTAACAGGGTCATCATACTTGGTTGTCAGAGCTTTGAGAAGCTTTAACTGTACCGTCTTATCGCTATCGAGTCTATCAAGGTCCTGGTATATTTCTTCAAGCCTATCCATATCGTGTGGGTTAAGGATATCGATTTCATCTGGTAGATTGCGGATAATATCCTTTCTATCAAGAAAATGTTGTGATGCATAGCCAAAAAGCTGTTTTCCTTGGTCAAAGTTCTTCTGGATCGTTAGGTCATTGGAGGTCATATAGGACACGGTATCGTATAAGTTATTCATTCTCTCTATATTTGCTTGATCATGCAGTAAGGGATGGAATGTATTTGGAGGTATGCTGGGGGCGGAGACAGAAGCCGATGTCGGCGGGGGCGACTCATGGTCCTCCTCATCCGGTTTGAGATTGCCCTGTTGGAGTGACAAGCCCAAATTTTTCAAAAGTTGTTTTGACTTCTCATCTTTGCGTAAAAGAGCCGAATAATGAAATAACCTTGTCTGTCTCAAAGGTAGTACTCTCATAAGGGATGCTGGTTTGCTGGTGTGTAACCAAGGGAGAGATCATTTGATTTTCGGGGCACACGAATTGAAAGATTGGTTATATGCAGTCCGTTGCTGAGTCCCAAGCTTTATAAGATCTGAGGAAGAAAGGCACCTGCAATCAATACTGAAAAATCATTAAAATTTGAAGCTATCGATTCCAAATGGCGGAGACGTATCAAGTCCATGTATTTTAGTCCTCTATTTAATTCCATTACAAGCAATTTTTAGCTGAGTGTGTTATTTTAACTACTCAATAGAAATTTAGTGGGCTTTAGGACCAATTTTGATCGACTAACT
The DNA here is from genome assembly GCA_003706535.2 of Teunomyces kruisii. Taxonomy (NCBI): domain Eukaryota; kingdom Fungi; phylum Ascomycota; class Pichiomycetes; order Serinales; family Debaryomycetaceae; genus Teunomyces; species Teunomyces kruisii. The sequence goes on from PPLR02000006.1 coordinate 313,167, forward strand.
ATCACTTTCGTCAACATCCCATTGTTGTGTGTCTTCTTCGTGTAATGTTTTTGTTTACTGCTCTATACTTTGTTGTTACTCCTCTTTGCCCCAAATTTCATGTGTATTTATTTTTATCGTTGCTAGGTGGGTGTATTTACTATCAGGTCTTATCTATTTCTCAATTTGGATTTTTTTGCAACATTTATACAAAATAGGAAGATTCACTGACGCTGAAATATACGTGTTACTAGAGTATAACTGTTCACATATAACAATACACACCAAGCAAAGCATATTTACGGTGGTTTTGTTCCTGATTTGCTTAATTTGATAGAGTTTAATCGTAATCATGCAATATGAGACAAAATACACCCATACCGCAATAGTAACCAATGAGGAAATATTGCAACAACACAAGAAATTGAGAATAGTTGCCTAACGAAGAATTACTTAATTAGTGCAAACAGAAGTTAAACAAAGAGCCTAGGTCCCTTGGTCGCCTGTTATCACACCCACATAGAGCTAAAGTACATAGATAGGTTTGCATTCTCCTCAAAGTGGTATCATACAATTCATGGGACCGACCAAGTCTACTTTGTAAATGGGTGAATTCGTGAAGTAAAATGGTATTGTCTAATATACATGAATATATAATGAATTAAAATCGTAAAGTCCGTAACCCAAACCGTGAGTGTATTATTGTTTATAAGCATATGCTGTCGTTTGTGACAGGTGATTATTGTTGTTCAACTTGCGCAACAATTTATTCAATTCAATTTCTTCCTTAAGTGCGGTCAACTCTATTATAGGATCCACAGCATTTGTATCTTTTGTAGGCGAAGGGGTATAGGTGTATGAGTTTTCCATGAGGGAAGAACTCGAGCCCACAGAGGATATCGATGAGGAGGAGTTTTGTCTATAATGTTGTGAATGTGGTGGAGTTGTAGGACCGGCAGACAACAACGTGCTTGAGGAAGAAATAGAAGAGACCGAGGACGATCTGGTTGGAAGGTCCAAGTATGAGTTTTGTTCTTGTCTGGTCTTTTGCTCCCTTTTCTTTTGGGACATGTACTTTCTCATCTTGGCCGACTTGATAATATCGTATCTGATTGGTTCCAAGAAGGAGTCGATGGCTTCGACCATCTCTTCGTTGGTGACCTTAAGGTCCCAGTTGAGCAAGTACAACAATTGTCTTTCCATGAGATTAATGTCCTTGGTGGAGAATAAACCGTCAGTGTACTTGGCCCAGTGGACGTTCTTGGGGGACGAATCGTTGTGGAACTTGGACGACAAAATCAAGCAACTCAAGACGATTCTGTGTCTGGTGCAGGGCAAGCCCTGGGCGTTTTTGGGCAACTTGGACTTCAATTTGTTCAAGTAAACCAAGGTAGCCATGAGAGTGCCGGTGTAGACGTTAGTGTAGCGGACCAACTTAGTCAAGAAGGTCATCAAGGAAGGTAAAGGTTTAGTCTCAGTGGAGGTGGCATAGGTTTTGTTTTTGGAGTCCTGGCAGGGCAACACCTGTAAGGTGGCCACCACCAACTTGTGGATCATGTCCTGCGAGACAGGAGACGAGATGAAGACATCCAAAGCTTTCAAATCAATTGCCGAGACCATTATGGGATAAGATAAACGAAGTAGTTTTCCAGGAGGATGGAAACCGTTCCATCTTATATGGATTTTCCAGACTCCTGCTGAACGGTAAACAACGGTTACTGTTTGGGATAAATTAGGACGCGAATGTGGCCGAGAGCCAGACCGCGCAGAAGGAGTCACATCGCGAGTCGCGGTGGTAGCGATGTGCCAAAAAAAATTAGGAGCCTGCCGGTTTTAGAACAAATTACCCGCAGGACGAGGCACAGTTTCGAGGGCCGAGACAAGCGCCTGTGGCCTGAGGCGGAGGGGAGAAGGAGCCAAGTTGTAAGTTGTCGCCTATGGCGGGGGCCGCGGCAAATCGGTGTCGCGCGACTAAGGGATACTGCAAGCGACTTTTTTTGCACTTATAGGGGGAGACGCACCTAGCGATAATACTGGCTTGGTAGTAGGTATCCCTCCTGATGGAAAAAAGACCTTCTAGACCTTCTCCTGCCTTCCCTAATTATAGACCCGTCCTGTCCTGTCATACCAACTCTCAATTGCGCGCGTCAGTTACAACGCCATACCACCTCGGATGTGTTCTGGTTTAGGTTATATTAATTCTCATCTCCAGATTGTTCCTGACTTTTCGTTTGGTGGCAGCATTGTACTGCGATTATTATTTAGCCTCCACTACTCGTCTAAATTTTTCTCCTCTGGGTATGGTCAAAGATTTGGTGACGACGTATTATTCTGCCTGCAATTAATACCAATTGGGCATTAATTGTCTTCTTTCAGTGCCATTTAGCACTATATACGTCATTCTTCTCTCCCACCGTCTTCCATTACCTCCCATCGCCTTCATTTCCCCGTGTAACATATGCTGTTTTCGGCCAAATGCCCAGCAGCCCTCGCTTCGAATCCCCAAATCGCCCCAGTCGTCTGTAACCTTTGACAACCGCCGACAATCTTCACGTTCAGCACCAAAAGCCACCACCTCCAGTCTCTGGGGGGAAAATCACGCTCTCACCTGGAAAATTTTCCACAAACTCACCTTACAACCATACTCAAAATCTTGTTCTTGGTCTTGTGCTAATAACGCTACACGCTTTTCTTTTTACTCCGTAATACTTTGATTCTACGATTCTACTTCCCTCGGTCCGCATTGCTTCCCTCTTCGGAGTTCATTAACAACACGTTCTTGCTCCTCATAAAGTAAAAGAAATAAACTAACAGCTGTGTGATTTATCAGAAATTTGGGTATACTGGGTCTGTCATGCAAAAGAGTACTCAGACTGGTGCACAGCGTTTTGTCGTCACTTAAATCACACAAGATGCTAGGTTTATATTTTCCGCTTCGTAGGTCGCCAGACCTCTGGAGTAGAACTGTTGTTGTAGAATCTCTAAGGAACAACATACACTAGAGAAAAATCTCCATCTTTATATACTGAAAATTTTTTGCTGGGGCGAAATATTTACCCGGATACGATATACGCAGGATTTTAGGGCTCGTTATTGTTGCAACATTTTTCTACTCTCATATCTTAAAGATTCATATTCTATATATATTTCATATAAACGTATTTATTCCATAAAATACTTGCTCAAGTTGTTTTCGTTATTATGAAGCGTCATGATCTGGTCAAAATGCAAGTCATTATAGATTTCAAACGAATCCAATGGATATCCGAAGATATTAACATTGATATCACCAGAGCTTGCAGCCAAACTGTGCGGACTCAATGGATTGGTATACGGCGTAGGAGCCTTAGCGTAATCGGAGTCGCTGGCACCAGTTCTAGGGAGTTGTACATCACCATTTCCAAATAAAGAATTGACACCATTCGAACCAGGAGCAGGAGTATTGACAATATTATTATTGTTACTATTGTTGATTTTGGGATCATTCTTCATGCTGGCCATCTGGTACCACATCTGGTCAATTTCGGCATTTTCCACAAACTGAATGTCCTCGATTTCCGAAGAAGAGCCCACAGATGAAGCATTGGTACTGCGATTACCCATTCCGACACTTGAAGGCGGCGTTTGCACAGATTCCTTTTGGGGTTCAGGTGCCGAGCTACGCTGGAATTCCTTATACTTCTCGGTGGGGTGCTTCAAGTCCAAACTGCCATCATAAACCTCGTATGTAAAGATCTTCGACTTGCAGAACTTCTTGAGAGAGTGCTCCGTAATCAAAATGACCTCATCAATTTGTTCGATTGAAAAGTCAAGGAATCTAATCTGTTCATCTACCAGCGCAAACTTGTAGTACTCTTCTCCAACGACTAGTCTCATTATGTAGGTATGTGCCTTTGTCACTCTCCAGGCATAGTAATACCGTTGGCTCATCCGCGACATCGCTGCAATACAGAAGTTTGCAATCCGTTCAAGTATCTTGGATAACTTACACAACTTCCCATACCGCATTTTGTAACTGAAGTTACTTCTCAAGTTTGCTTCGTGGTTGTCGGTTTGTTTCATGCGGTAAATAGTTGTATTCAACTTCACCAACACTGAAATCAAAATGTGACTGACCCGGTGAATTAAGTTCTCGATGGTAGGGTTCAAGAATAAATCGGCAGCTTCTCCAAAATTGACACAGTTATTAGCAATCAACTGAAACAATCCAGGAATGATTTCCCCACAGCAAATGGCCAAAAGTTTCTTCATGTAGAAGAATGAATAATCTATATTATCCTTTCTTTCGAAGTAAAGATACAAATGAAAGAATATAGTGAGCAAGAACCCCTTCAAACTCATATAGTTTTTACATTTCATCACCTTGATGAATGAATATTCATAGGTATCTTTCGTAAATGGAATCAAGAAATGACTCAACGTTCCATAACTGTCGAACAAACAGGCCTCCAAGTCAGCAACCATGGCTATCAATTGTGGGAATTTGACACTTTGCCTTATGTCCAATGCAAGGTCAATAATCCTGGACACTTTCAGATAATACCTTCCAAAATAAGAAAATGTACTAATGACATGCTTTTCCCTTTCAATATCCGATATATTCTCGTTTCCCAGTTTGTAATATGGCAACTTAGTGTCGTGATGCATCTTGTTGATACTTGGGGGGTTTCCAAACATGTAACCTTGTCTCAAATCACTGACTCTCAAGAAGAACCAGATCTTTCTGGCCACGTTATTGGACTTGTCGTCATTGCAAACATCGTTCCAGTTATCTGGTTCCCTATTAATCCCCATAGAGTAAGCCATTTGAACCAACATACCACTGTAGATTTGGGAATCACCACCATCTGCCCCATCACCGTCTTCGGGAGAAAACATGTGATATAATCTCATGAAAAATGCACATTGCAAAACAACCAAATTAGTCTTTCTCAACAAATCAAATTGATCAAGGCATAATTGAGCCATGTCAATAATGTCAATGTTGACAGGATTTGACAACAAATACTTAAGTTCCTGTGCTTTAGGAGAAGGGTCTTCAGATTTCAAATTGTTCTCATTTTCCCCGTTTCTATTAGTGAACAAAGACAAGTACGTCAACCTCAAGATAATCAATAAGATGCCTACGTTTGCCAAATCCAATCGTTTGGCAATTTTTAAGGTTTCAATTTTCTTATCCAGATATGCTTCTGGTCCCAAAATTTGAGCCATTTCAGTCTTGAAATCGTCTTCATCCAAGAAAGGTGTGTAAGGGTAGACAGTGACAAAAAACTTGTTTATCAAGATCCAAATGACTTTCTGTTTGGGTAACATCATGTTGATCTTTTCAATCAAATGTAATTCTTGATCCACATCTTCTTCATAAACTGTGAGGCCAAGAGCGATGGCATGCTTATTCATTGCTTTCCGTTGAACTTTACTCTTGTCACTTTCGGAGACGACGATTTTATCGCACGTATCTCCACAATCTTTGTTTCTTTTGCCTGGCTTCTCGCAAGTTCCCGTTGGCGCAGTTCTTAAGGAACATGAGTCCTGAACATTTCCATAAAGCCTGACATCGTTAAAGCCATCTCTATCAATTGCTTTTTGACGAAATATGGTTTCCGATTCGTGTAATTCTTCCTTTTTCGGTACTTCTACTGGTCCTCCTCCACTGGGAGTAACCAAAGGCTTGAAATTTGTCATGGATGTAAAAACGGATTCATTAAATGCAATGGGTTTGGCTCTTGCTGTCTCTTGAATTTTTCTGATAACTTCAAGCTTGGATGAAACCATATACTTCCAAAGACTACGCAAGCCTGGGTCAATTCTCATAAAAGAAAGCCATGCAAATGGTCCATAATTGACTCGTCTAGATTCCTTGACGTAAATTGGGGTGTAATGGTCGTAAAAATTGATGGTGTCCTCTTCTGACGCGTACGGGTTCACTCCCACAAAGGCAGGATTGTTGTCAGGGTTGTATTTGTAGATTCCGTAATTGAGATTGGAGTGTGGAGATTCAGATATAGAGGTACGTGGTGGAGACCAATTAATAGGAGGAAGTTGAATACGACCATTTTGTGCATGGGTCTGCGATGAAATAGTATTGGGCAGGTCGGCAGGCGGAATGTAGCCGGATAAGCGAGAAGGGGGAACATACGGAAGTGGAGAAGGAGCTATTGGAGGAATGGTTGACAGCATGCTTGAAAACGAGGATTTGCGGCTGTCCTGTGGCGATTGGTTTTTGCGAAGCATCGAAGACTCTATTTCTCTGATCTTGTTCTTCAACTGCTCAAGTTCGGTCTGAACTTCAGCATTAGCATCTTCTGCTTCATTTGAATACCCATCGGCCAGTGATACAGAGGTATGTTGGGATACAGGTGGAGGCCGGTTTTTCAGAACGTAGAACGAGGTCTCTAACCCCGCTGGCTTAGTGGTAAGCGGTTTATGCTTCGGGCGGACCAGAAACGAGGAATAGTTCGATGTTGGTGCACTCTTTTTCCTTGGAGGTTTCTCCAGTTTGGATGAGAAACGTTCAGCAATGGTTTCGGGATAATCACACAGATCAGCGACATTATACTTTAAGCACGACAGACACGGATGGCCACGGTCGCACTTAACTTTACGCTTCTTGCAGTAGTTACAGCTGAGGGTCAAGCGATTCCTCTTCTTTACCGACTGTTGATTTAGTTCGATAGACATCCTTTGGGTGTTGTATTCTCGATGTAAAGTTTTCCTTCGGATATAAGATATGAATTAGGCATCCGAATAAAATGGTCTGTATGCAAGACACGGCTCATGGGTTTTGATGCTAAGTTTAATTTTTTGTTGTCTTTCGCTTGAGGTTATTCGGCATTTGCTTGCAAACCATAAATTAAACGGCATGATTATATTAAGACAAGAGAAAGAAAGAAAGAAATAAATAAATAATTAACATAGTACATATTAGTTAGAATTCGGTGCTGCCAAAGTCACCATAAACTTCAAACAACTTCAAGAGTTCTTCGTTGCCCACGTTCAAGTTGTCAAACACTCCGTAGTTCCAGCTGTTGGAGTCGGGATACATTTTATCCATAAGCAGATCGTCGATTTCTGAAGTTTGTGGGACATCTTTGGTTTCCTCCTTGATGGATGATGGATCAAGCCCCGTTAACTGCAGAAACTGGCCACTTCCCGCAGGCGTGCTGACAGTACTGCTAAAGGCAATCGAGTTAGACCGACTGGCAGGCGTTGGCTTGGGGTTGTAAGAATCGGGATAAGGAAGATGGAAGGTTTCATTTGCAGGCCCAGGAACACCCGGTCCGGATTTAGAGCCGGGAATTGGTGCAGGAATAGCAGCTGTTGCAGGACCAGATGCAGCAATATTGCCCAATCCAGCCTTCAGGGCCTTTTCTTGCTCCTTGGCAGAGCGGAATTCGTCACACAATTTATAAAGGTAGTGTAGTTCTTGGTTGGTGAAAAACTCCAACATGTTTGTACCTTCATGGAAGTACCTAAGGTCAGCCGTCGACTGTTCAAAAAAGTGTTGTGGGTTTTCCATACACTGCTTGAGGACAAAGTAAACAATGACGTAAAGCTTGTACGAATTGATGTACCGACTACTCAACTTTCGGAAGTTGCCCACAAATAATTCCGCCTGTGCTAGCACCAAATTGAAGAAGAGATCGACAACCTCCAACCTCGGCTTTAATGACGGATCAGTTTTAAGGCGGTCAGATACCTCCTTTTTATGATGCAACAATCTGACAAAAAACGAGGATAAGAAAGAATGGGTCTTGATCATACTCCGTTCACCCATGGAGGTCAATATATAATCGTAGTTTCTTCCAAACAATTCTACCGAATTGTCCAAGGCATGAGACATGATGTATACCAATTGAACCACAGATTTGATGTATATCTTGAAAAGTTCGATCCCTGCGTTCATTGATGGTGTTTTTGACTCGTTATATTCATTTTCATAATGAATAGCAATCATATAGTACATGCATGACAAATTAGCACGCAACTGAATAAATAAACAGTATTTCATCACTTTGAGATAACTTTCCTGATGATCCAAACTGGAGATATCGAATCCCAGACTTGTTGCCGGTACCTTAGCCGGCACGCAAATGCAATCTTTGAAAAAGTCTTTGCCAAAAAAGCCAAAGAAAATCCGTTCCAAATGATTAGTTTCGTGCAAAATATCAATAACTTTTGGCTTTTGTTTAACATTGGTAATTAGATTGACGATTTTCCGATATGACTCACAAATTTTACTAATTTGCTCAAGTGTTTCTTTACCCATGTTATTGTGGTCATCGTCAACTGTAGCAGGTTCAACATCGCAAATATCCAAATTGGGCACGCATAAACTCGTGCCGCAATGAATTGCCGCCATAGCATCGTAGTTGACCAAATAGTTCCACAAATTCCTCCAAATCCTAATAAGGGGTTCACGTTTACTAATGGACTCATGTGTGACGTAGTATGTTGGGTCCCGATTCAAACCAATGGCCATTGCATGTTGCATGATAACGCCAAATTGGATATGTCCATCTGCAGATCCCAAGCCAAGCGAATCATCTGGAGCCACCAGTCTGTAAAAATGAAGAAGGGTCAAGCATTGAACCAATTTAAAGGAGGATCTAGATGCAACAATTTTGTTTGATAAACAAAGATTAACAACTGATACAAACGTTTCAGTATTAAACTGCTTCATATCTCTGATTATGTTTCTTTCTCCTTGTGTATAGTGATTGTTATCCTCCCCATTGTGAACCAAACTCATGTATCCCAATCTCATAACAATCAAGAAGATACCCATTATACTCAAGTCATTTTCAGTTTCAATAGTCAAACTAGTGTACTTTTCAGTAGCAAAGCGAGGAAAATCGGGAAAAAGTGATCTAACATCCAAGAGTAAAGAATTTTCATCAACAATAGGAATAAATGGATAAACATACTTGAAGAAACGGCACATAGTCAGAAACATGGTTGTACCTTTGGGTAAGACTCTCAAGATTGCTTCTGCAGCAACCTGGTAGTAGTCCTTGCGAGATTTCTTCCCTGAATAAATAGACTGAAGTCCAGGAAGAATGTGAGGCAAACTTAAATGCTTCAATTTGTACTTTCGGTTTGCAGACTGTTTGGTCTCATCAATCACCAACTCACGTTTTGTCACTGACGCGACATGATCGACTAATACCGAGCCATTCAAGCTTGCAGGCGTGGTTGAGAATTCTGACTTTCCACTGTCAGTAAATGCGGCCCATTGTTCTCCAGAGTCTTTCTGACCATTTTCCTCTCCTTCCTCTACTTCTTCTTCATCGTTGCTGATGTCGTTGCTATTGTTCTCCATTGCAGCAATTCTCTGAACAATCAAGGCATCTTCCTCGACGAAGTCGCCAGGTTCGTTATCCACATCTTTCTTTGATTCTACTTCGGATACGAGAGAGTTTGGAGACGATATGTCCACGCGCTGGCGCTTAGCGGAAGTCTTTTGAATAGCACTGCTGGCACTAGTGCTTGGTGACATTGAATTTGACGGAAGCCCACCGTGTTTTTTTTGTTTCATCGATTCACCCTTTATAAAGTTTGCCATTTCACCCGACTGGACAAGCAATACAGCAAAATTTCTCATAATTTTAATGAAAGGGTCGCTCTTTGTTAAACCAAGAAAGGAAATCGTGCCCTGTTTCTGCCACATAGGGCCTTCAATAGCCAAAGAGAAACTTGCATTTGTGAACAATATAATACGATCTTCTGGATTAACATGCACAGTCGAGTGTGGTCCCAAGGGAATGGACACTAAGGACAATGTTGACAATGACTCTTGCACATTATCGGATTTATCCGTAGAATTGGACGAAGAGACACTTTGTGTTTCTCCTACAGAAGTCGGAAGGGGAGGAGGAGGCGGAGCTTGCACAGGAGGAGCCTTTAAAGGAAGTGCTGGTAAAGGAGGAGCTTGCGAAGGAGGGATTTGTGAAGGATGTACCTGTGAAGGGGGAGCTTGTAAAGTAGGGACTTGTTGTGGATGTTCTGTATTCGGCGAGTACTGGCTGTTTACAGAACGAGCCGAGGATGACAGTGAAGAACCGGATTGCTGGCTTCTGTGCAGATAGGGAGCCTGTTGGTGGGTTGACGGGCGGAATGGTTTAGCAAACTGGTGATTTTGAGCTATTTGAGCTGTTGGTGGTTGTTGTGGTTGTGGTTGTGGTTGTGGTTGTGGTTGGTGTGGAGGTGGGGGAGCCTGCCCCTGTTGTGGATTTTGTATTGGATGGCCGTAAGCAATATAAACATTCTGTCCGTTGGCAGGTTGGTAAGCCGGAACGGCTTGTGCCAAGCCCTTGTTTGGTGGTTGTAGGGAATTCTCCTCCGGGTTTTGGTAAGTATAAGCAATGGGTTGGACCTGTTGGATCTGTTGAATCTGTTGGATCTGCTGAATCTGCTGGGGCGGTTGCAGGTACTGATAATGCTGATGCTGATGCTGATAGTGTGGGTTCTGATGCTGGTGATACTGTTGTTGGTACTCCTGGGGAAGTTGCTGAACGTGTGGTGGGGGTGGAGGAGGAGGCGGCGCCGGCGGCCCTGACATAAGGCCCACGGGCGGATTAGGTCCTGGAGGATGTGGTTGTGGATGGTTGTGATTGTTGATATGATTGGGGTTCTGTTGGACTTGGGGCATGAGCTGTTGTGGGACGGCGTGCGGAGGGGCCACCGGAGGCACCGCCAGGACTTGCAGTTGTTCTTGGTACTGGTGGAGATGGGGAGGAGGTTGTTCGGCGGCATCCTTACCTTCATTTTCATAGTAACATAGATGTGCTATTGATTTGGTTCTACAGGAACCGCAGATGGGCCGCACTCTGTCACACTTGGACTTGCGCTTGCGACATACCGAGCAAGAGGCAGGCACTCGGAGTCTCTTTCTGTAAGACGAGTCCATAGTGGGGCAACAAGCTGTGTGTTCTAAGTGGTCGATCCCGTTTCGTTGGCGATTTTTATGAGTGTGGATAGAATAATAATCTATTTAAAAATGAATATTATGGCGAGTTGCGGGTAAATTCAAAAATTGCGGTACCAGATTTTGTTGCGTTGGTGCGTCACTAAAAACACAACCTGCTGCTTACATAATGTGCCGATCCCTTCCTGCCAGCAACCGTTTATTATTGCCGATTACAATGACTACGAAACTAGCGCTAAACCTTGTGTGAATTGGGACAAGATTTTTCCACTCCAACTTGGTCAGACGGTGGTGATGGGGGGGAAAAACTATAAAAATTTACGGGACGTGATCACCCTTTAGCGCATTTCACCTTTCTGATTTTAGATACAAAGTTAATCGTACATGCAGCGAACAAACTGGGGTCCTTCCCGCTTAGTTATAGAAGGTTACATTGTTATTTTTTTACCAATAACTAGTCCTAGTAGTTCTGAGGGGACTTAGGTACTGTTTGCTACTGCTTCACAACAATCGTTGTCATCCGACAAAAATAAAATCTGGCAACTTCCAGAGTTTAAACTTCTTGCCGAACTTAAATTATCGCCAGTCTCCTGTGCTCCCACCCCGCCGCTAACTTCCTCTGGTCCTATAATCATGATTAAACTTCTGCATATTTTCGCCTCGGTTCCATGCTGACATAATCTGCACCACTGGTAAAAAACCTCTCTACGAGAAAAACCAAAACCGAAACCAAAACAAACGAAAAGTTCTGCTTACATAATGGTTTACAACCCGCTTACATAATACAAACACACCCACGTCAAACAAAAAATCATCCTAGACGTGTCTACCATACGCGTACTCATCACCGTACACACGAACGCAATGAGCTCGGATACCGAAGAGCAGTATGCGGATCTAGAAAACTTTATTATTGACGATGAGCCCAGGCGAGAAACGGAGGAGATTGAGGAAGAAACCGTCGACCAGGACCGTATACGACTCATGAATACCTCGTTAAAACCTAACGAGTCCCAGGCCCAGAAAGTCTTGAAAGCACACATTTCCATTTTGGTTTCTGCCCTAGGAGGACCCGACCATGCATCTCCTGTTAGTCCCCCGCCGTATAAATTGGGCCACGACGCATTGGCTTGCTTGAAAGATATCAAGCGCTGGATCAAATCCGTCGATGAAAAGAAGAATAGCTACGAAGTGGCATTGGCGTGTGCCGAGTCTAACTTGGTGACTAATGACTTGATCGTGATATTGTGTCAATGGGATAAACAACACAACGTGAAAAACAAGAGAATCATGGAAAAGATCATGCTTGCCTGCTTGGAATTACTCGTCCTCTTGACATGGCCCGCAGAATTACACCCGGAACTGTCAGATAACCAGAAGCTCCTTTATTCAGACGTGAAAAAGGTTCAGATCACTTATAAAAAGGCCATCTTGCTGTATAACAATGGCCAGACATTGAAGGCAATCATTAGATTGGTGTTACCAACAATAGCTAAGTCAAAATTAGACCGTGAACCTAGGGATAACGCCATTTTGAGGTTGGTGTTGTTCTTTGTGAGAAATATTCTTTTTATTGAACCTGCAACCTCGTCCATCTCCACCAAATCATCAAAACAAGTCATTGGCCAGGATAATTTACCAGCAAACGTGACGTACGACGACATATCGCTTAATGCGGTACTTGCATCTTACAAGAAGAACAAAGTTCTTATGTTATTGCTTACTATTTCCGGTTCTATCGGCAGCGACTTTGACAAAGAAATGTTTGGCCCGGTTTGCTTGGAATGCATATATTTGATTGTTAAAGGTGTCCATGCTACCGATCTAATACACCCCGCTAAAGCCACAACCAATAATCCTGCGCCGGCATCTAATGGAAACGCTTCTGAAGTACTCCAATCGGTCACAACCACGTCAGGATTGCAATTGCTGGATTTATTGCAGAAAGAATCTAAGCGTAAATTAGTTCAAACCCAGAACCTACAAACCAGACACGGAAGATTTGGTTCCTTGCTTTCCATCAGATCTGCAGATTCTGATTCGCTAGTGATTTCTGGACAAGATGCATTGTTGAATACTGACTCATCCCTCGAGAAGCTCGACAAGACCAAGAAATGGAACAGCAGATCCTCATTCAAATACGATTCCGATGATTTCATCAATACCACTACTGTGTACTTGAATACTTCGGGGAAAGAAACATTTAGCGAATTTATAGACCAGTTTTTGACTGGAGGATGTTTCAATAACTTGGTGGAATGTATGAGTTCGATCTTTTCGGGGATAAACGATCTTTCTATCATCAATGAATATGAGAAGTCAAACTACTTTCTTGTCATTGCGTGGTTTTTCAACTACAAGCGGGAACTGATAGGACTGAAGGCCGATTCAGATGACTATGGTTCAGTCGGGGCTGCTCTAAGTGAAGTTACTTTTATTTTGATAATCGGCTACTTCAGAGAATCATTTTCGCTAAGAAGATGGAGTTCTTTACATGTGGCGATGATTTGTTTCCAAGAAATGCTCCTTGTATCCAATTCTTTGTTTGGCAAGAAAAGAACCGATAGCGAGGAAGATTCTCAACACGAGATTGACCGTGAGTTGGCCGAAGGTATTATTCGAAAGCTCTTCTCATTCAACGATTTCCTCAACATGATCGTTCAAATTCCACAGACTGCTTCTAAGCACTCGCCTGAGTATTTGAAGGTATGCATCTCTGTTGTTCACATCATTTTGAAGTCGTTTGAATCTTTTGCCAACGAAGATATCAAATTGTACGTTCAGTCCAAGAGAAAGAAAAGCAAAAAGAGAATCAATAATCTAGACAGACACACGGAAGAATCGTTACGTGATGCCATTGATGGTGGATCTGACGATGAAGAAGTTAGTGAAAGATTGAAGGAAGTGAAACTTGAAAGAAGCCTTGATTATAAGGCTACCGAAGTAAGGTTTTTCAACACTTCAATAGTGTCGACTTACATCGAGTATTTGTGGAGATACGAAGAGTTGACCAATCAAGAGATAAAACGGTGCTTGTCATACTTTCATCGTCTCTTTGTAATCCGCAAAGATTATACTGGACTCTACCGATTGGACTTTATGCAATTGATCCATAAGTTGAGAAACTACTTACCTCGGGGATCTTCCATAAGAACCCATGTGGAAGAATTCATTTATTATTTTATGAAGAAGTTCAAAACTGCCTTTGAACGGTTCCCAAATCCGATTGAGATATTGTTTCCTAGACTTGAAGATTCCGAATGCAAGGTCTTCCTTGGAACCGGGGACTTATACTACAAACCTGAGACAAAGAAATCAGTACCTAGATTAGCCAAAGAGTTGGAGTTTGTTAGGGAGCTTCTGTTGGATGACCAGGTCAAAATCTTGGTAAGTGTGTTGTATGCCCAAGAAAAGGAATTTGTCCTTAAATGGCTTACAGATGAGTTGAAGCGTCTTGTCGAAGAGAGAATCCTTGGTGAGGGCATTCTCGAATTGAAACCTACTCAGCAGATACGCCGTTTGCTTATCAACAATGGAAATATAAGGTTGTTGCTTCGTATGATTGGATTTGACCTTCCATTCGTGATGGACGAGCCCTGTGAATTGGGTCGGTCAGTCCCCAGTGAAAAATTGTCAGAGCATTGCGAGCTCATCATTAAATGGAGTGGATTACAGCCGATCGCGTTTGAAGACGGGAAGGACGCTTCGTATTTCTTGAGAGCTACCGATACATACTACGCACCGGATGACGAATACAACGGGGATGTGGATTTCGACGATAATATTGCGTTCGAAGTGACCCCAACCCAGAGAGAAGACGATGCTGATAACTTGGAAGACTTGGACGCGTTGGAACGGGCACTCGAGGGAAGATCACTTGAACGGGGAAAGGCCCGGGTCAAGAACAGACCCAAGAAGTTAACAAAGAAGCCAAGAGAAAGACACAGCCGTCCACCTTCATTCAAGGTGACGTCCGACGACGAAGGAAGTGGTATCAAATCAAAAGCATACGTTCATGATTCGGATGACGAGTCTGACGAAGAAAAAGAACAACAATTCTTTGAAAGAGAGGAGAGGTTAAGAACATTGTTGAGCGAAACTGGAGGAATCGTCAATCCAAGTCAGTTGAAGGAGTTCCAGAAGGTATGGTCCGCGTTAGAAAAGAATAGCTTTTCAAACACTGCCGAGAATATCTCGAAAGCTATCGAGGCTTCGACATTAACGCTTCAATTGGATGAAGAAGTTGAGAAAGCAAATGGACTCGCAGCGGTTGAAGATGATGAAGACGAAGAAGAAGCTGACGAAGACGAAGATGATGACGAAGAAGAAGACTTGACCAATGATGGAGAATCTCCAGCTCTCACTAATGACACGCCGAATACAGACGTCGAGATTACAAAGCGGATACGTGATGATAGCGAAGACGAAGATGCTCCTGTTACTAGAAAACGGAGGGTGATTATGAGTGATGATGAAGATGACGATTGAATATACAAATAAGCCTTCCAGAGGCCTACTAACTAGTCATCCACACAATGGGTAGGACTAGTGTCTTTTAGACTAGTTCTTATGCTCATGTAAGAACTGATAATCATAACGAGGAAACCGAAAATGACACAGGCGATACTGGGGATGGCCTTGGTTTGGATGAAGCGTTTCTTAGCCTGTTTGTCGGTCAGATCGGTTTGATCCCATTGCAACTTTAGATAGCACATAGGCGGAATAATATATGCCATTAATGAGGCTGAAGTGGCCCCGATAAGTTCAAGAATGATCCCCAAATTGCACGTAAATAACGAGACGGCCATAGATGTAAACACAAGTAGCGATGTAATAATGAAGTGCTGTTTCTTCGAGAGTTCCAAGTGAGCAGTACTGCCATTCGAGCCATCATCCTCACTACTAGAAAGAACGATATCCTTGAGGACGTCTCTGACCACAAATATCTCGAGAGGGAAAGTTGTGAGCATATTGAGGCCGAAACAGAAACGGGCAATGTTGATCCAATTGTCGTCGCTTTTGAAGTTGTTAAGGATGTTCCCCTTGGTTATGTCTCCAAAGCTGAGGAATCCATTGATGCCCATAACCAAGCAACAGACCATCGAGGCCAAGCAGGCGATATGGGTGAGTTTGGAGAAGCGTTCGATGGTGGCATTCTTCATCGAGTTGAAGATGAACATGGTGTTGTGGTGACACACCAAGGCAAACGACATGACGGAGATGCCCTGGAAGAGATTGTAGTTGACAAACCATTCGGGCTTGGATAACGGAGCCTTGAGCAGCTTATCGACGAATGGGGCGCGGACCACGGTGAGAACAACGATGATCAACATGCCAAACAACGCAAACCCCGAGGCCTTGGCCAACTTGGATATATCTCTGTTGAGCGATAACGGATACGATATACAGGTGGTGAAGATGACAATGATGGAGTTACGACGAAACAACCACGCCAACCACGATTCGGGACCCCACACCGACTTGGGAATGAATGCCTTGAGCACATGAGGAATGGTGTCTCCGATAATGACACAGAACGCCATGCAGCCACCGTAGGCAAACGACGAGATCGACACGAGGAGAAGGATCTTGCCGTACTTTCCATAGCAATAGTACACGGTATCCTGGTACGATTTGGTTTGCGAGAGGGTAGCGTTGATGACGATAAGGCGCAAGGTCCAGTCGATAAGAAAGGCAAGCGCCACCATGGCCACTATGCCGCCCACAAGTCCACTGTTTCTGAATGCAAACGGCTGGCCAATGATGCCGGCACCAAGAATCGAGTTGGCCATGTTCATGAACGCCATTTTCATGTTGGAGCTGCCTTCGTCCTGGGGCTCGATCTCGGGGATTTCCAAGTCATGGGACTCGAGCTCGAACTCCACCAGTTCCGGTTCGGCGTGTGTATTCGGTACTGGTTGGTAAGACATGGTTTGGTGATTAAAAAAGAGAAAACGAAAACGTACAAAATGTGAAATAGACAAAAACACGAATACGGACAAATGTGGATCTACGATAAATCAATTACTTGCTAGAGAGAAAAATGGAGCGGGTACAATAGCAGAATATCGTGGAAAAACCGGCAAAATTGAACCGGAACAACCAACACGCCGGCAACAGGAATTGGAACCCACACCACCACAGCTACAGTGGCCTGTAACCAGAACCTTCGGTAACGCGTCGGAGTTCACTCTACCACATCTTCAGGGTCGGTACACTTTGCTGCGAAAACAACCGCGCGGCAGAAAATTGTAACCTTATTTTCGGCGAGGGATCAGGAATCCACGGGAACGTCCCCTGGTGGAGACCTCGGCTGTCGCTAAAAGTAGCGAGACTCTCGGTATTTAAAAAAAACACGACACTAATGCCATGATGTGATCCAGACTGTAGCATCTCACTGCTGTAGGGCAAGTTATAGCGAGCAAAAGAGTTCACCAGCAACTGTAACACAACATCTATATGTGGTAACCACAACAGCCTCTATACCTCTACACCAAAAATTGTGTTTCTTGTCAGTAGTAGTACTACAGTTAACTCTCCCGTTCACTACCGTACTGCCGCCTGGAGGATGTCGCACCAGTACCAGTCCAAATTTTCGTGCGCACTCCAATCTTTTAAACTCATCTCTAAGTCATCTCATCATCGTCACCATGTCATCCAGAGGTAATTACAGAGGCAAGAGATACGTGGATAGCAGGGAGTCCAAGTCCAGGGATATAAGAAAGGCTCTTACCCATAGAGCTAGATTGAGAAAAAACTATTTCAAGTTATTGGAAAAGGAAGGTGTGCCCCAGCCCCAACAAGATGATCACCATGATGATCAAGAAGACTCAGAAACTGAAGGCAAACAAGGTAATGGTCAGCAATTAGAGGAACAAGATGAGAAGTTCCAAAGGCAACTCAAGAAAAAACCAGCCAAACCAGTTAATTTTGCCGAAAGAGCCAAAATAGCCAAAGAAAGAAAGGAACATGCCAGAAAGGCCAAGCTCGAGGCCATCACAGAAAAGCGTAAATCGATCGAAATCAGGTCTAGGGAAAGAGAAAGACAGAGAGACCGCTTAACCAAAACCACCAAGTCCGGGCAACCGTTGATGGGACCCCGTATCAACAACTTGTTGGACAAAATTAGAAAGGATTTGGGTTAGCATTTACTTCGTTCGTCACCACTTTTATTGCATCATCATAGTATATTTATATTTATATTTACAGGGGAATATATATCAATTGTATTTTAATTTAAAATCCGAGACTACGCTTGAATTTGACAAACATCATCACAAAGTCGTACACGTAAAGAGTACTGAGACGCTTCTGGTAGGCCCACCAGTTCTGGACGTACGCAAACGTCCCTTTGACAGATAACTTGCTGGTAGTAGCTGCAATCTCCTCGGTTCTTTCGTCATAGACCACCTTGGCACAGTAGTTGGCAAGAATCAAAAACGTTCTTTCCGGTCCCAAAGGATTATTCAAGTTTTCATCCAAGTTTCTGGTCAAATCGTTGGTCTTAAGAATTAACAACACGATCCGCGGCATCGAGCTCAAGATCTCCATCAAGTCCTCCAAAACACCTTGGCCAGAATGTAATTGCTTGTGGATGTTGGCCAATTCGTCGTTAGATCTTCCTTTGGAAATATCATAATTGAGAGCATTCTCCGGCGCCCGGCCAGTGATGGCTGCTGCAAATATTCGAAATTTCTGGTCGCCTTCGATTCCAGCAAACTTGGCGGCATACTTTCTCATATTGGAAACGTCACCGTCTAGCACCGATAACCAAAAGTGGGAATAATCACGCTTCATTTGTAAAGGGATGTTTCTGTACAAACCATGGTCGTAAAGAACGATTTCGAAATTGTGTCCGTTATTCGAATGGGCCTTGTCAACACTTCTGATGGCCAAGTTACCTCCGTGTGGATCACAGTGCAACCCAACATCAGGGGTGAAGATCATATTGTTGAATATATGCGATAAGCACGACGATACCTGCGAAGGGCTAATATTGTGTTGCTTCAAGTACTCCAAGTTATCCAATCGTGAACCACCAACGTATTCCATAATGAGGATTCTTGGCTGGGCCGAAACAATTTCGGGGATCCGCAATGCTGTTTCCTTCTTGAACTTTTGAAAGTACCGTGCTGTGTTCTGGGCGTTCTTGGCTTCATTGGTGAAGTCAAGTTCAACGAAAATCGAGCTCTGCATCTCTTCACCCAACCATGTAAGGGGGTATTCGGGGAAAATCTTGTACATGAGGTTGAACACAGTCTTGGTCAAATAGACATCCAACGGAACAAATTCTTGTAATGATGGGTGCTGGATCTTCACTGCAACCTTCTCGCCCGTTTCCTTAAGGGTGGCAAGATGCACCTGAGCTAAGGAAGCAACACCTACCGGGTTTGGGTTGAACTCACTAAACATGTCACTTATGGAAACACCAAGGTCATGCTGGAACATCTTTTCGATTTCGTCAAGCGATGACTGGGGACATCTGTCCTGGAGTGGGAGCATGGTGTCGGTCCATTCCCGTGGCAACAAGTATGTTAATGCCGTGATGTGTTGGCCCAATTTGATGTAAATACCACCGTTTTTCTCGAGGGCCTTCAAGGTGATTTCGGCGGCCTTCTTATGGGTCTTGCCCAATGCCTTATACCGGTCCTCCTTCGATTCATACTCCTTCTGTAATGTATCCTTGTAAAGTCCAAAACATCTCACAGTAGCCACCGTGACGACACCAACTCTTTCGGACGTTAACACAAGATGGTGTACGGTATCGTTCGTTGCGAACAAGACCGAGCCTGTCAAACCAATGGCTAGTCCTACTTTGAAGAAGGTGTACTTTGAGCGTCCGCTTGTTTTCGGCACAGGCTGGGTGGTGTACTTACGAAAGCCTACACCGGCTGCCTGACGCGACAACCTGAGTATGCCTTTTCCGAACATTATTACCGTTAACCTCGACTGGATCGTGGAACATGGTGATTTCTATTTTCTTTATAAAAAGACCCATGCGGGGAGCACGTGATTTTCACTGGAAATTATCCTCTATCGACTCGCCGTTATCAAGAGGACCAAAGTTGATCTGGTCGAAGATGGCCTCGTTCTGAAGGAAATCAAAGTCAAAGTCTGTGAATGCCTGGGCGTCAAAGCCAGCCGCCGGGCTGAAGCCTGACAATGCCTCGATCTTGACATCGGGCAAGAGTTCTGACTCCAATTTGGGTTCGATTTTGAGATCGGGATTGAGTGGCAGCGACCGGTGCGGAATGTTGCCTAGTGGCAGACTTTTCAGCGACAGACTCTTCAGATACTGGCTCTTGGGCGATTCCCCTCTGATATTGCTCTCTAGCGATGGTCGTATTCCCTTTTTGATAGCAGTATGGTCAAATGGACATTTTCTCTTCTTAGTAACAATCTCTGGATGTCCCGATGGTGGCTTGACGTTGTCCATGGTGGTGATTTGTGAGATGGGACACCTGGTAAACTTGTTATTTGGAGATGACGAGGGGTCAATTTCGCTTGCTAGCACAGGACACTTCTCGACCGGTTGTAACCCATTGAAGCCAGGCACATCGGAATGGATCTTGGCATAATTGATCGTAGACATCTTGGTCGAGTTTTTGACAAAGGTCATGTAGAAGTTCCAAAGCTTTGTGAGCTTGGCCGACTTCTCCTGGTCAAATAGCGAACTCTTCTCAAGTTGGGCCACCGTCTCTTCGACAACACCGACTATATTGCCAAACACAAAGTCCTTAACAGGAATACCTTCGTCTGAGATGCTTTTCTCCATGATTGGGACCCCATGGAGTTTCACTTGTTTCCGTAAAAGTTCCAGAGCCTCGCTATTTTCGTGGAAGCGCATTAATACACCAACGACAAACTGAATCAATCGAGTCAAGAGTTCAGTGACCGACAGCAACACGTACTGGGAATAGAGTGGGTTAAAGTTTTTGATCTCATTCTGAAGATATATCACATACCCATAATACCTTGAGAACAAGCTAGGAATCAAACTCTGGATAAGGTCTGCATCCACCGACTCTTCACCCTGAAGAAGTAATACATATTGCATAAAGTAGCGAAGGTAGTGGAGAAGGGTATAAACCTCGAACTTTCGTATGTATCTTAATCTTTGTATTGCCGGGTCCAAGAGCCACGTACTACACTGCTTGATCAATTCTTCTATGGTTGAAACAGTGAGCTTAGGATCCCCGATTTTGGTGATTCCATGAGATAAGGTTGAGGAGATTCTAGCAATCAAATAATGGACATGAAGGGTGATGGTTAAATCTTCCAAGTTCTCAGAATCCAATTTGGTGATGTACTTGAGATGGTACAGGACCGAATCGGCTTCTTCGACCTTGGTATACAAAACCTTTAGCAAGGAATCGAGTTTTTCCGAATGCTTAATCAATGGTACTATGCTAAAGGTAGCAAGATTTGCCAATCGTATAAGGTCAGTCCACAAGTGGCAAAGGTGGATCTTGAGGTCTTTGTTCTTTCTTTTTGCTTCGTTTTCGGCAAACACAACCAACTCGGGGTCCTTCCATATTTCTATAGCAAAGTCTTCCTTAAGAATTGTTCTAAGGAGAGTGGTAAGGACGGCGGTGAAGGCAGTTTTGGTTTCGTTCCCTTGCTTTTTGTAGACGGATACAAATCTATTCAAAAGACCAATACTACAGGCAAGGTACCCTAAAGAAGGGTTGGAGAGATCTCCCCTGAGGTTGGTGGTATTGAGGATAAAATCCAGGATCGTGTGGTGAATATTTGTGGTCTTGTATCCCAAACCAGCGTATATGACTTCTGCTGGGAAGAGCGACTTGAAGGTGGAGGCCATGGGTTCGGCCATGGTGGTGATGTGCAGTCGCAAAACATCCAAGGATTCTTCAACTATTATTGCAAGCATGCCCAAGTAGATTCCCTTCATGTTAAGTCTGCAGTAGAGAGTTTCGTCATTTAATTCCTGGGAGGTGCCGTTGACTAGATTAAGAGAGATTTCTGTGCCGTTCTTCTTGATGATGTTTTGGATGTCTTTCTTGTAGAAGGAAAAGAGTCCCTTTGATTCGGCGTCGTAATCATCGTTGTTGAAATAGAAGTCGATGAGGAAGTAGAGTTGTTTGTAGTTGATTTTATCGTTACCTCTAACAAGACAGAGGGTGGAGTTCCAGAGGTTTTGGAGCTTGAGAAGCACCAACTTTCCCTTTTCGTCGGTGTCGTCTGGTGGACTAGGTCTTGTCCTGAGTGGGACGGGTGCCAGGGTTGGAGCTGGGGTAGGGCGGGGAGAATGTGATGAGTGGGGGCTGGGGGTCGACTGTTCTTCGCTCATAAAGTTGAAGTCACACTCGATGACGGGACACCGGTGGTCCAGGGAGTTTGGTGGGGTAGTTGAGTACGTGAAGTCGATTTCGTTAATTCTATAGGGGGATTTCTTGTAAGGGGAGGGGATGTTTGCCGGGGTCTTGAGCATGTTCATCTTGTAGGTGTGGTAGATCTTTTGGAGGTTGGTGATTTTGAACCAGAGGGTGGTGAGTTGGGGGTCGAGTTTTATGAGATTGACCCAGTTGAAGGTATCTGTGTGCATGGACTTGGTGATGGTTTTGGAGAGGATGGAGTAGCTCAAGTCGTCGCTGATCTTGAGTTTATCGCGGTTGAACACCGATGCCGGACAGAGCTTGTTGAGGATGGTGACAAAGCGCTGGGAGTCCAACGAGTCGACGCGGGGCAGAAGCTGTTGGAGCACGGCGAGCTGGCGTTTCAAGTCCTCGATTTCCTTTCTCTGGGTGCCGATAGTTCGTTCAGACTGGAACTGGAGGCGGAGCAACTCTTCCAGGGGCTGTACTGGACTTGGTTGGAGGTCTTCATCGACCGAGGTTGACCATGCCGGCTCGAGGTAGTTACACGAGTGTTGGACTCCGTTACGGATGCAGCCTCCACAGACAGGCTTTGCCTTGTCGCAACGGACCTTTCGCTTCCGGCAGTTTAGACACGAAGTAGGGACTCTGTTTCTTTGGCGAGCCATGGTGAGACAGGGACAAAATAGGTGTATTAAACTGGGGCTTGGTTAGTGGTTGTCAATGTGTTTTAGGTTGATTAGTTTTTTGCGGCCGCACTAATGCGACTCGGAGTAATCGGTTTTCAAATCTCATCTGCGAAAACGTGAATTATTCCCTGGACCAACCAACGAACCGCGGTAACTAATCCATCGCATCGTCGCATCTACACAGCATCGCCATCTACACATTATGTCTGCTGGGATTCCTGTGCGTCTTCTCAACGAGGCCCAGGGCCATGTGATCTCGCTCGAGCTCACCACCGGCGACACCTACCGCGGCAAGCTCTTGGAGAACGAAGACAACATGAACCTTTCGTTGTACGACGTCGTGATAACCAAGGGCCGCACCGGCGCCACCTCCTACATGAACCAGGTGTTTGTGCGGGGCTCGATGATTCGGTTTGTGACTGTTCCCGACATATTGAAGAATGCGCCCATGTTCTTTATGAAGCCAGGCGATAAGCCCAAGCCTCCCGTACGGGGCCCGCCACCAAAGCGAGCAAAGTATTGATGAAAGAAGAAAAAGAAGAAGAAGAAGAAATCGCCATCGCAAACACGGTGGCGCGGGTTACGGAACGGAAACAGAGCTGGCTGGTGACACCGTCGGCTTCACACGGCTTTTACTAAGTCTAGACTGTATAATAATACTACACAACAATCCTATAATTATAGTACTTATCTCATGGTAACCAACTCTTCGGCAGAGGTAGGATGGATGGCAACACAGTTGTCAAAGTCCTTCTTGGTGGCCCCCATCTTGATGGCCACACCGAACCCTTGCAAGATCTCGGCACTGGCATCTCCAACAATGTGGAGCCCAACAACCTTTTCTTCAGGTCCGGCAACAACAATCTTGTACGAGGTAGGCGACTTGTCGTCGTCGGTTTCCATCATGGCATAGTACATGGCGGTGAACTTGGAAGTGTACACCTTGATGTTGTCCTTGCCGTACTGGGCAATGGCTTCCTTGGTACTCAACCCAATAGAACCGGCTTCAGGGTGCGAAAAGATCACCGAAGGAACATTGCTGTAGTCCAACTTGTCTTGGGCAAACACTTCCTGGCCCGAGAAGAGACGGTTCGACAATCTTCTGCCGGCAGCAATGGCAACTGGAGTCAATTCAACCTTACCAACAACGTCCCCGAGCGAAAACACCTTGGGGTTCGACGTCTGCTGGTACTCGTCAACAACAACCTGGTTCTTGTCGTTCAACTTAACCCCTACGTGTTCCAAGCCAATATCAATCAATCCACGTCTACCCACGGTCCACACCAACTCGTCCACTTCCAATTGGGTCCCGTTTCCGAGATGGACAATCTTTTTGCCATCCTTGGCCTCAACCTTGCTGACACTGCCCGATTGCTTGACGACATCGACACCCAACTTATCGGTGTAGTAATCAGTAATGGTATCTTGGATAACTTCGTCGAAAGATCTAAGAACAGTGTCACCTCTGATGACCAAATGCGTCTTGGATCCAAAGCTGGCAAAGATACCGGACAACTCAACACCAATGTATCCGGCACCGACAACAGCAACCGATTCTGGTTGTTTTTCAAGCTGGAAGAACCCGTCCGAAGTGATACCCAAGTCGCTACCTTCAACATTGGGTGGGACGATGGGGGCACCACCGGTGGCAATCAAGATCTTTTCCGATGAGAACACCAACTTTTCATCCTTGTGGAAGGTCTTGTCCTTTTCCACAAACGAGATCTCCTGGTCTCCCGACAAGGTCACTTCGACATCACCGTTGTCGTTGATGAACTTGGCAAACCCGTAAAGGTATTCGACGTTTTCTCTTTCCAAGTTTCTGGCATAGATTCCGTTCAATCTGTGGACGTAGGCATCTCTCTTTTCCTTGATCAATCCCCAGTTGAAGTCGCCATACTTGACTTCTTGGACTTCATCGGCCAAGCCGTATGCCTTCAATTGGTGTTTCTTGTGGGCCAAATCGGCAGCGTACCACATGACCTTCTTGGGAACACACCCAACATTGACACAGGTACCACCCAACTTGTTGAATTGGGCTTCAATTAACAACACTTTGGCTCCATAAGAAGCTGCGCGACGGGCCGAGGCCACGCCCCCGGATCCACCTCCGATAACCAAGTAGTCGTAATGTTTGGAAATGTTGACTGGTGGCATAGTAGATAAGTGTCTTTGGATAGTATTGAGACGGCTTGCTGTTTGTGAAAGGAATCTAGCAGAAGAATTGAACATCCTGATGGCCAAAACGTTGGTCCTTGGAATTTGTAATCTGCGGTGTGCAGATAACGAAATCGCCTCCAGTCCTGGGGCCAGCCACACGCTGACTAAGTCGCATCAGTGCAGTACCGTGAGACGGTGGTTTGCTGTGTGGGTATCGAGGGTCACATTGTGGGGAAGCCTTTGGTACTGTAGGATAAGGGTAGAGTAAGTGATTATGTGTGAATAAAACAGGGATATTGAAGAAAAGGGGAGGATGGGAAACCTTTTCATTCCTTAGTTCGTTCATTCATTCATTCGTTCATTGTTCTTGATACAGTTTCTCAAGTAGGTCGTGGTAAATACCTGTAGCTCTTCGTTGAGATCGTCTGGGTCCTCCACCTCTGTATCATCTTCCTGGAGATACCGATCGTAGATATGGTCGAGCTTGTTGGTGACCAAAGACTGGAACTTTTCCAAATCAAACTCTTTGTCCAAGCCACCGGGAAACTCATTGCTGCGTCTCCGCTTGCGTTTGACACTGATTTCCATTCCCTGGTTCTTTGCTTCGTGGAAGTTGTGTTTGGCCTCTTCCAATGCCTCCGCGTACAGCTTATCTTCGTCCAAGAGAGTAGTGATCTCCTCTTTATCTTCGTAGAACGTCTTTTGGATATTGGTGGTGTTGTCAAGGGCAGAGTACGACGAGTTATTGGTGATATACTCTGGGTTAAGGTTGTTGCTATAGCCAAACATGCGGTAAAGCAAGTCTTTCTTTTGGGCGACCTGGATCTGTCGCCTGGTGGTGAACAGATGGGTCTGGCTGTAGATCCGTTCCTGATTGGTCTGCACCATCTTCTTGTACTCGTAGAGCAATCGCTTTTCGTCGGCCTTGTTGGCATGCTCACGTTGGTTGTCCTGGTACACCCTCAAAATAATATCCAACTCGCCACGTGTATACCCCGGAATGGCCAGTATGACGGGCCCGTCTTCGTCCTCGGAGTCGCTGGCGCCAAAAATGACGTTTCTGGTGATCTTCTCGGCCGACTCCCACGCCTTTGTCTGCGATTCCTTGACTGCCGGAGGAAGATGGTCGCCGTGCTGGAGGTCCTCACCGCTGGGGTAGTTGGTAAACACCGAGTAGTCATACAAATTGCGGTCGATGGGCTTGCGGAGGATAAAACCAGGTACGGACACGTTGGGATGGGTAGGGTCCAACGGCTCGAGATCGTGAGTACTCAGGCTGGAGGAAACGTACCGTCTCAGCGATTGTTGGAGGTTGAGAAGTTTGCTCTTGAGGCCGTTCTTTGATAGCTTTTCTTTGGACGGCTGGAACTTGTGCTGTTGCTGTTGTTGTTTTTGGAGTAACTGTTTCTGGTGCTGGAGACGCCGTATGTTGTTGCTGGGGGTGCTGATCATGGACGTGGATGAAGAGCTCACGGTCCTGGTGGTGTTGATACCGGTGGATTCATTGGCATGAGCATAGCTCGAATCGTCCGACGGTATTCTGTTGATGGGGAGATTGTATGTTTTGGCCATGATATGGGGTTTATTTGTGGTTTGCATTTCCTATTTGGGACCGCGTGATAAGGCTGCAAAAAAGTGGCAAGATGAGTTGGTGGGTGTGGAAATGGAATGGTATGGAGACAGGTATGTTGTAGGTATTTCAGAACATATATACCTGCCATGTGATCATGTAAATGGAGAAACCATATAGATAGAGAGATACAGAGAGTTGACTACAGAAGAAACAACCTTGTTCGTCTCTTGTAAGAAGAGACCGAGAATGAATAGAATAAAACATAGGTTACAATGGGCTATTCTAAGTCAAAGTCAATCATGGTTTAGAGAAATGATTTAAGCCTATTCAGTTAATCATCCACGTATTCAGTTAAAGACTTGGGAAGTATGTATCAACTGAGTTGTGAAGACAACAGTGCTGGGCCCATTGGTGTCTTTCCGTCGGTGGTCAGTCTTTTGTCATGTCCAGAAGTATCTGCCCAATTACATATGGAATTCTAAGAAAGTTCTTAGTATAATTTTCATCTCTCCACCATTGCATTTACAAGGACAGCTGCCTCACAAACCGTGACAGTTGTACCAAACATAGTGGTGCTGACCAATGCCACGGTCCACTAAGCTGTCAAAGTCACGTGCGTACGCTACAAACGAGGGCTGCTGCCCTCGCAATTGGTTATACACACGCCCTGACTCCAGACAAAAATTACACAAAGCCAGACCCGCACACTGTGCGAACATCCAAAAAAAATTTTCAATCTCACTACTAGGTGTAAGTCTTGAAAAGTTTACTTCGTTTTTTATTTCAGCATAATAAGCAATAAGTAAAGATGGCTACTGAATTAACCGTTCAATCTGAAAGAGCTTTCCAAAAGCAACCTCACATCTTCACCAACCCAAAGGCCAAGGCCAACAGAAAGACCAAGAGATGGTATAAAGATGTTGGTTTGGGATTCAAGACCCCAAAGGCTGCTATTGAAGGTACCTACATTGACAAGAAGTGTCCATTCGTCGGTACTGTCTCTATCAGAGGTAAGATCTTAACCGGTACTGTTGTCTCCACCAAGATGCACAGAACCATCATCATCAGAAGAGACTACTTGCACTATGTTCCAAAATACAACAGATACGAAAAGAGACACAAGAACGTTGCTGCTCACGTCTCTCCAGCTTTCCGTGTCCAAGAAGGTGACGTCGTCACTGTTGGTCAATGTAGACCACTTTCCAAGACCGTTAGATTCAACGTTGTCAAGGTTGCCGCTGCTGCTTCCAAGGCTAAGCAATTCACCAAGTTCTAAATTTGATATACTATATTGTACAAATAGGAATTTAAAAACAAGTAATTGAATACGAATTGTATTGTAATTGTAACGTTTACGTTATTTCCAAGTATGTATAAGGATGAATATTTCAGAATATGATATATACATAAATATGTATGAATGTGTAAAATGCCATTTACCGTTTGGTCATTAAATGTTGGATGGTGCCTTGACTTTCTTAACCACCAACTTCTTGTTACCCCATTCGTTCAAGTAGCCCAACAACTCACCTGCCTCGTGCATTGCTACAAAGTCGTCTGCGCCACCTCTGCTTTCACTCAGAGCACCGACCAATACGTTAGGAACGGTTTTTCTGCCGGAAACTTCGCCGAGGTATGTTTGCAAGTCGGCACCGTTGGCATGCTTGTCGAGTTCGACGTATGTTGGTTCTGGGGTGATTTCGTAGTTATCGTGGAGCAACTTCTTGAGTTTCTTGGAGAAAGGACAGTATGTCTTTGAGAACACCGTCATGGGCGATAATGCTCTGATTTGAAGTAAGGCTTCTGCCGGGTCGAACTGGGCGTCTGGCTCAGTACTGGCCACGGGACCGCTGCCGGCCTTGCTCAACTTGGATATCTCGTTGTTGATGGCTTCGTCTTTCTTATCATCGTTCTTGGAGTCGATCAAATCATTGGCCAGTTGGTTCTTGATGGTGGCCTTGCTTGGGGTCAATAACGCAGCTTCCGAGGTGGCGGCGGGTTCTCTATTGGCGGAATATAATACAAAAAGAAGGAAGATAGCAACGACCGATGCTCCGATCAACCTGATATGTCTGGCACTGGTCATTTTGGAGTGGTAGTGGGGTTGTTTGTAAGCAAGTACCTCAGAGTCGAGGTGTTGTTTTTCTGGAGGGGGCAGGGCGAGAGTTCCTGCAGGCGGCGCGTCTCCCCAACTGTTCTGCAGATAACGAGTAGACGTGTCCAGGAGAATGAGGAGAAGGAGGGATAGATAAAAGTCGTGTGCCTGGTCATTCTGTAGTCACGTGGTTTGGAGCGTGTCTGGACCACGTACCCGAGGTTAGACTTGCCGTTGCCCAATTTAGAATACACTCGTGCGACCTGAACACGCGGTGGCAGGCACTGCACAAGACCACATGCGTCATAACAATAGCCAAGTAACAAATTACGGAATCCGTGAGTGGTCAAGGCTTTATGAAAGGCAAAAAAATAAAAAAAATACCACTTTTGCTTGACTATATCCGGTCAGGTTGTCAATGGATCGTCGTGTAATCGGAAAGTGACACTCCACTAATGGGAAAGTGACAGTTTGCTTGGCTCCAACATATAAGCGCGCGGATAAGCAAAAGCAACACGGGGTTCCAGTTCGGTGATAGCCACGCG
Organism: Teunomyces kruisii; assembly: GCA_003706535.2. Classification (NCBI taxonomy): domain Eukaryota; kingdom Fungi; phylum Ascomycota; class Pichiomycetes; order Serinales; family Debaryomycetaceae; genus Teunomyces; species Teunomyces kruisii. The sequence goes on from PPLR02000006.1 coordinate 342,471, forward strand.
AATGAAACCGTGGGTTAAATGTGTTTCCTTTTCTCATGTAAGAAGAAAGAAAGGAAAAAAAAAACGTTGCTGCTGAGATACATTAGTATGTTGTCTGCAGGAGAAATACGAGCCGGTAACAAGATCTATTGATGAAAAAGGTACGGGCTCGCAACAAAACGTGGGCCCCATTTGTTGTATGATTAGCGACACACAGAAGAGACAGATAGTGTGCAATTAAGATGGGCGGGGCCCAACGTCTATCGAGAAATAAAGTCTAAAGCGTTTTTGCTTATTGTGAACAATGGAAGTGTCTTGCTTTCCAACCGGGACGAAACCGTATCCTGAAAAAGCCTAATTTCCGCAACTTAATGGGACCAACCAATCTACAACCCACGGAAAAATAGTGTGCTGAGCGGCTTCAAAACCCGAAATAATGGGGGGTTAGGCGAAACGTCGGCCTGACGACATAAGCCCCTCGCAACACAGTCTCCCTACCCACGGACACACGATGGTTCCGCCGAAAATAAGCTGCACACGTTGGTTAACACCCGCCAAAATGCCTTGGACCACTACCAGAAAAGCCCATATCCCTTAGATGAGCAGAGAAAAACGTGGGTCGTGCGGCCACCGAACAACGTGGGACCTTGCAGCCATCCCATACTAAAGCGCAGCGGCAGCAGAAAAAATATCCCTTATTGGGCAAATGGTGCGAAAAATATCCCTGGGCGAGAAATCTCAGGTTTCGTCCACGTGGGGTGGAGATGCCAATGCTATTACGGCGAAACGGGGGGCATGGGGTTTCGAGTAAAATAGTCCAAGAGATGTGGTTTAGGAGAATGGGAAAGGAGAATACTTGGCTTTGAGATGTCAAGCTTTTTGTCAGACGTTTAACGGCCTGACAATGCCTGGCATCGAAGGGTCCAAATTACAAGAAAAAGTAACTGTCAGATCTGTCAACAACTGTGTTTTTTTTGCCAAACCCAAACACATGCCGATAAGATTCGGCGGGTTTTTTTATTCGATAACCGCCGCCCTTTCTCGCAATTTCAAAGCCGTATACCCTCACCACTTCCGCAGTACTTAGGCACCCGAGCTCGTGGGTGGGTTACACCCAGCTCACATAAAAAAAAAGCTCAATTAATTAAATTCCAAATTAGTTTCTTTTTTTTATTTTTTATCTACGTATTCTATCTTTATTTTTTTTTTGTAAGGATGTTGCCAGGATTTCCTTTTACCCCCAAGGGAATTATATAAATTGAATGGCATCCTAGTTATGTTTAACCTTTTTCTCTTTCTTTTCTCCAGTGTACAACTCCTCTCTCATTCTTGCCTATTTTAGATAAAGAAATATCCCCACCTGAATGTCTGATATTAAAGAACAAGTTCCTTACAAGGAAAACACCTCCGGTGGTAAGACTGCCTTCAAGGATTACGTCGGTAAATTCGCCCACATTGAAGATCCTTTGGAAAGAAGAAGATTGGCTTTGGAAGAAATCGATGCCGCTGGTTTCGGATGGACTCAAGTCAAGATGATCATGATTGCCGGTGTCGGTTTCCTTACCGATTCCTACGATATCTTCGCCATCAACTTGGGTCTTACCATGTTGTCTTATGTCTACTGGAAGGCCGGTGTCATGCCAGCCTCCACCACCACTTTGATCAAGGTCTCCACCTCTGTCGGTACCGTTCTTGGTCAAGTCACTTTTGGTGCTTTCGCCGACAAGGTCGGTCGTAAGGCTATCTACGGTTTGGAATTGATTATCATGATTGCTGCTACTATTTTACAATGTTGTCTTGGTGAATCGCCAGCCATTAACTTCACTGCCATCTTTACCACCTTGAGAATTGTCCAAGGTTTCGGTATCGGTGGTGACTACCCATTATCTTCTATTATTTCCGCCGAATTCTCGACCACCAAGTGGAGAGGTGCCATAATGGGTGCCGTCTTCTCCAACCAAGGTCTCGGTCAATTGTTCGCCGGTATCGTTGCCATCATCTTGGTCTCTGCTTACAAGACCGAATTGATTGCTGCCAACACCGGTGCTGAATGTGTTGGTCCATGTATCAAGGCCTGTGATCAAATGTGGAGAATCATTATCGGTTTCGGTTGTGTTCCAGGTTGTGTTGCCCTCTACTACAGATTGACCATTGCTGAATCCCCAAGATACGCTCTTGACGTTAACCAACACGATGAAGTCCAAAAGGTTGCTGACGCTGAAGCTGCCATTGATGTCCACGCTAAGGAAATCGTTGCTCCAAAGGCTTCTTTCCGTGACTTCTGGTCGCACTTTGGTCAATGGAAGTACGGTAAGATCTTGTTGGGTACTGCCGGTTCCTGGTTCATGTTGGATGTTGCTTTCTACGGTTTGGGTTTGAACACCGCTGTCATTTTGCAAACTATTGGTTACGCTTCCTCCAAGAACGTTTACCACAAGTTGTACAACTCGGCTGCCGGTAACTTGATTTTGATTTGTGCTGGTTCCCTTCCAGGTTACTGGTTCTCCATCGCTACCATTGATATCATTGGTAGAAAGACCATTCAATTGGGTGGTTTCATTATCTTGACTGTCATCTTCTGTATCATTGGTTTCGCCTACCACAAGTTGGGTGAACACGGTTTGTTGGCTTTCTACGTCTTGGCCCAATTCTTCCAAAACTTTGGTCCAAACACCACCACCTTTATCATTCCAGGTGAAGTCTTCCCAACCAGATACAGATCTACCGCCCATGGTATGTCCGCTGCCTCTGGTAAGGTTGGTGCCATTATTGCTCAAACCTGTATCGGTACCTTGGTCAACCACGGTTGTGCTGCCGACGATGCCAACTGTTTCTTGCCTCACGTTATGGAAATCTTTGCTTTGTTCATGTTGATTGGTATCTTCCTTACCTTGTTGGTTCCAGAAACCAAGCGTAAGACCTTGGAAGAAATCTGTGAAAAGTATCACGACGAAATCGACACCACCAAGTTGTCGAGAGACAGATACGCCCCAACCACCCAGGAAGAATCTTACGACTCGGACTTAAAACAATAGACGCATAACCAGGATAAAAACACACAATCCTCGTTGGAAACATAGTTCACTTCTCAATAGCACCTTTTTATTTATAATATAATCTAATAATTGAAATCAATCATGAGTAGAAAAAGCATTTAACAGCAACGGTCACCAGTAAGAGAGAACAAACAGTAGCTACACCAACACTGGTAGTAACCAACACTAGTAGTAAATGTGGTGGGATTTGGCGGGGACACGGTTGGGAACTAAAAGGACGCGAGAAAACGTGGTCCTACTACAGCCCCACCGTACTGCAACCTGATAAATACACACTTTTTTTTCGCAGCGTGGGCTGCCAGTGTTTTTTGTCGCACAATCATGAAGCTCTACTTTACGTCTGTCCAGTTCAAACGGTTCCTTCCCGACTGGGCCGTCGTGGTGGTGTTGGTGGTGGTGTTCTTCCGGGTGACAGAGGTGGCCCGGCCTTTTTCCCGGCAGTTTTCGCTTGCGGATCCCACCATTGGCCATCCGTTTGCCGTGACAGAACGTGTCACCGATAACGAGCTCTACGTGTTGTCGGCATTGTTACCGACAGCGGTCATTGTGGTGGTGGCAGCCGCCTGTGCCTCCACCATGTTGGACCGGCTCCATCTTATCCAGGTCTCGGCCTTGGGCCTCTGGTTTTCCGTCACCATCACCTCGGTCCTCACCGATGTCTTGAAGTGCTGGATCGGGAACCCAAGACCGGACTTTTTGGCGCGGTGTGGGCCCAAGGAGGGCACTCCCGTGGGCCAATTGGTCGGTATCGACGTGTGTACGGCGCCATTGGGCGAGATGTACTTGTTAGACGGGATGAAGAGCACGCCGCTGGGCCATTCGTCGATGGCTTTTGCCGGGTTGGGCTACTTGTCGCTCTGGCTCTTTGGCCAATGGCTGAAGGCCAAGAGAAATCGGTTGTGGGAACTTCTTTTATTGGCGTCTCCTCTTATTCTTGCCAGCTACATCGCGTTGAGCAGGACCCAGGACTACCGTCACCATTTCTTCGACATTGTGTTGGGCGGGTTCATTGGGTTGGTGTTTGCAGCCATTTGTTACCGCAAGTACTTCCGCGACCATCTTCCGGTCGACTATGAGTAGACAAAAACCAAAGACCTACAGTTTTAGCTAGAAAAATATTACTATACCAGTATATTAGATCTAATAACCTTAATGTCCGTTGAGGACCCCTAATTAATGCAATAAAAAACTCTATCCTTTATCAAAAAAGTAAAACAAATCAACATTACGAGAAAGAAAGCTGGGTTGGTTCCGGGAGATGCAACGGTGCTGATGGGGGAGGGTGGTTTGGGTGGATAAAAAAAACACAATCATAAGAGCGAAACAACGAGTTGAGCGTTGTTTCTCAGAACTTCAGGATGTCTCAAACTGAGACACCCCTCCATTCGTTTTGAGTCATCACATTAATCTTTTGTTAAGTATTAAAAGCTCCAGTTCCTTTAAAACTTCAACTTCTTTGGTTGTTCCCATGGGTTTTCTTGGTTGGTGAAGTGACCGTAGGAAGCAGTCTTGAAGTAGATTGGTCTGGCCAAGTCCAATTCCTTGACAATCACACCTGGTCTCAAGTCAAAGTTGGCCTGGATGATTTCAACCAATTGGTCAGAGGTGTACTTGGAGGTACCGTAGGTGTCGACGTAGATCGACAATGGTTCAGCAACACCAATGGCGTAGGAGAATTGAACCAAGGCTCTTCTGGCCAAACCAGCGTTGACCAAAGACTTAGCAACCCAACGGGCAGCGTAAGCAGCAGATCTGTCGACCTTGGAGAAATCCTTACCAGAGAAGGCACCACCACCGTGGGCACCCCAACCACCGTAAGTGTCAACGATGATCTTTCTACCGGTCAAACCGGCGTCACCTTGAGGACCACCAATGACGAATCTACCAGATGGTTGGATGTGGTAGACGGTCTTGTCGTCCAACAAGTGAGCTGGAATAACCTTCTTGACGATGTGGGAGATGATTTCCGATCTCAAGTCAGCAGTGGAGATTTCTTCAGCGTGCTGGGTGGAGATAACGATGGAGTCGACTCTCAATGGAATGACAGCACCGCCGTCCTTTTGGTATTCGACAGTGACCTGGGTCTTGGTGTCTGGTCTCAACCATGGCAAAGCACCGGATCTTCTGGCGGAAGCCAATTCGGCGTTCAACTTGTGTGCCAACAAAAGGGTCAATGGCAACTTTTCGTCGGTTTCGTCGGTGGCGTAACCAAACATAATACCTTGATCACCGGCACCCAATTCTTCCAAGGCTTTTTCGTAGTGCAAACCTTGGGCGATATCTGGCGATTGTTGTTCAATGGCGACCAAGACGTTACAGGTCTTGTAGTCGAAACCCTTTTCGGAGTCGTCGTAACCAATGTGCTTGATGGTGTCTCTGATGATCTTTTGGTAGTCCAATTGGGCCTTGGTGGTGATTTCACCGAAAACCATGATCATACCGGTCTTAGCGGCGGTTTCACAGGCGACCTTCGACAAAGGGTCGACAGCCAAACAGGCGTCCAAGATGGCGTCGGAGACTTGGTCACAGATCTTGTCTGGGTGACCTTCACCGACAGATTCGGAGGTAAAGAGGAATTTTTCTGGAGCAGCAGACATTACGGAACGGAACGAAGCGATTGTTTTGACGGGACAACTAACGAAGATAAAACCACTAATGGTGGAAAATTTTTACCTTTTTATATACGAGTGCGAGCCACACCAACCACGAGTGTGTCGTGCTCGTACCGCGAAAAATCCCATCGAGATCTCTCAAAAAACAGATACCCGATGCGATTGGGTCAACTCACGTGTTCGGGTCGGCATGTGAAAATGGCGCTACGACCAACCAACGGGATACGACGACGCGCGGAAAACACAACGTGCGTAACGGCTATAGGTTGGCCAACAACGGCCACAGGCGGCACACGGTGGGTTTTGTTGGATAGAACGAGGGAGGGCCCGGCATGTATTGAGTTTATATATTTGGTGGGCTATAAATGCGGTGTCTGCCCGAAACCACGTTTATACTTTACTACTCCTACGGGATACGTGGATTTCTCTGGTTATGGACCGCCGCTCGGTACCCTGTCCTTTCCTGTCCTTTCCTGTCCTGTCGTGTCCTTGATCGGATCAGTAAACTTTTTTTGGGTTATAAAATGTGTGCTGCATATATACCGGTATCCATTGGCAGTAACCTGTAATTGTCTGCTGGTGTTTACTTTTCGTCCTCTTTTGCAGTTTTGCACCTTGGCTCAAATTCTGGCAGTTTTTCAAAACGCGACGCGACGCGATCGCTTGACTTTCCTTGAAGTACCCATCTCCACCGCATCTAGTCCTCCCTAATATACCTACTACCAATAATGGACTTGTTGGACCAGATCGAAGATGCCACGCAGAACTTGAACCAATTGCATGATTCGGAATCGGAAACCGAACAGCCGTCCCTCTTGGGGTTCGACTTCGATATCCTGGCCATCTCCAAAACCCTCCACCACGAAGGTGCTCCCGACCTTTTATCCCGTATCAAACAGCGTTTGACCGGAGAGCCCGACACACAACAAATCGACGTGGTTCAGAAACTTCCACAGTTGGAGATAGACGAGTCGGAGTTTCAAGACGACGTTCTGCATGCCCAACCACAAGATACCCAACTCATAGATTTTCACGAACCGTTGGAAACCCAGCGAATTTCTCCCACCCAGGTCACACAGTCAGAAACCCAGCTAATTTCAGTTACCGGCGATACCCAGCTTCTTCCACACCAACAAACACAACTCATTGCCCACCAAGAAACCCAAATAATTCCCCACCAACAAACCCAAACCCAAAAAATCTCCTCGCAATCGCTATTCTTGGAGGCTGACTCTGATTCTGAGCCGGAAGCCGTTCCATTGACAAGCGAACAACGTCAAGCAAGGATAGAAGAGCTTGCCGCACGCCGTAAACAAGAAAGACTCCAGCGTGAGAAGGAAGAATTAGAAGCAGACTTGACCCACCAAACATTAACAGACGAAGAACAAGATCTAAACGCACACAACGATACAGTGGTCTCGGAAGCAAACTTTAGGGAAGGCGTGTCGCGTAAGGAGTTGGAAGAAACCGAAGCGTTTTTGAACATTCAAAAGCGTCACAAAAATATTCGCCCCGATTTCCAAAGCAAAGTCACTTTTACGAAGGACAAGCTTTTATCTGCATTCAGCGACTCGGAGGACGAGCAGCAATCGCTCGGTCTTGCCAATATCAAATCTAGCCCTAACACTTCTCCAGTGAAAGTCGATGTCAAGGCTATTGATGGTCCTCCAGTAACTACTCAATCAAAAAATACCATTGAAATCTATGCCCGGAACCTCAGAAGACAGCTCTTGTCGTCTCCTACGAAGGAAGAACATAACCATAAGGAAAAGCTAATTAACTTGGACGATAGCGATTCCGAGTTAGAAGTAACTCAACATTCGTCTCCGTTAAAAGCTCGTTCAAATAACATGATTCCCTCAAAGAAATATTCTAACGACGGTAAGGAATTGGAAACCATCCCCGACTTATCGAAGGAACAGAAATTCCTTGTCAAACAGGCGTTTTCGAAGAAGAAGGGCCCAAAGCCACTGGCCCCGCTTGATCTGTCAAAGAAGTTGTTTGCCAGTTTACACAAGGCCAACACGAACCAATTGAAAGTCCATCTTTTGAACAATCCTGATCACGAAATCTTGGAAGAATTGGAAAAGGATGAAGAAGTCATGGGTTCGTTATTGGAACGTGAAATGGAAAGGGTCCGTAACATCAGAAGAAAGGAAAAATTACGTGAACTGGCCCAGGCGGCTTTGTTGAACAAGGATAACGATTTTGAAGATGCTGCATACGAAGATGAAGACGATCAGGAAGAGGTTCCTGATAGTGAATCTGGATCTGAACAAGAAAGTGCAGATGAATCAAACGAAGAAGAAGAGGAGGAGGAGGAAGAGGAAGAAGAAGAACAAGACGACGAAATCACCAACCCCAAAAGAACCAGTCACAGAATTGTCGATTCAGACGAAGAAACCGGAATCAGAAATGACGACAGCTACATGTTTGGAAGTGAAGAACAAGATGTCCATCCTCATGAGGATATAATCACCACCGTTTCCCACGACCATGATGTCGAAGAGTTTGAATCTATACCATTTGATGACATTCCAGACAGGGACGAAAGTTTCCAATTATTTCAAAACTTGCAACCGAGATCGGGCAGCATCATATCTCAGATGGAAGAGACATCTTTGGTTGCCGATACCAGCATTACTGTTCCTGTTTTCAATGACTTGGAGCATTCTCAAACACAGGCAGAAACCCAAATCGATGAGACTCAAGCTGATGACGATATCACGCCAGCCAGTGTTCAACATGGTCTTGAATCTCTTCGTGAGAACACATTGGTGAATATCGACAAAGAAATCCTAGATGACGACGAAGACGAAGATCTTGCAGAAGATCCCGAGGTAATTAAGCAGAAAATTGCCATGTACGAGGAGAAGATTCGGAGAAAGGAATTGAAAGCACGTAAGAGAAGAAAGGAATTAGAGAGAAAAGGAGTGAAGAATGTGGTTGAAGGTGAAGCCGAGGAATCGGAAGATGAATGGCAAGGATTAGGAGGACATGATGGTGAATTTTCGGACCAAGCCAACTCTGAAGACGAAAGAATGATCGACAACGACTTCAACATCGACTTGAAGGACGATGAGATCAGAAGAAAGTTTATGGAAGAGTACCAGATCAAAGACCAGAAGGAATTGGAAAAGTTATTGGACGATATCAAAAACCATCGGTTGACAAAGAAAGTTGCAGGCAGTGGGTTGGATATCGAGTTAAGTGACGAAGAAGATGAATTATTGGCAGCATATCGTCGCCAGCGGTTGCAAGAGCAACAGGACCGTTTGCGTCTGAACAAGAAGTTGCAACTGATGGCTAAGAATGAGAAGGTTAAGGCATTTTTCGCATCCATCCAGGAACAGACCTCGGTGATAAAGATTGATGATGCCGACGACGACGAAGAAGAAGTTGAAGACAAACAGGAAGATGATGAGGAGGAAGTTCCCGTAAAGAAGGTTATCCGGGTGGAGGAATCGTTTGTCCAAAAACAATTATCGTTCTTGGTTACACCCGATGATGAATATGAAGTGCTGCAGAGAATATCACGGTACCAGCACGGTGTTGGGTCCGATGATGACGAAGATATCCAAGCGTTAAAATCACGAAGCTTGAGCAACTTGACAAGTTTCAAGAAGTCGGAAAGTCCCATTGTTGTGGAAACAGAATCCCGCAAACGGTCATTGGACTCCAATGCCACTGATGTTGATGAGTCTGACTCTGATGATGAGCTCATGCCGGTGTTCAAGAAACCTTCGGTCGTCAAGTCATTCAAGTCTTTCCACCAGCAGGATGGAAGTCTCGTCAAGGAAGGCAAGCAGTTCTCTGGAGTTACCATTAACAAGCAATACAAGGTTGCTACTGGCTCCAAGTCTTCGATCACGGGTATGGCTCGGGGCGCCAGTTTGAGGAAGTCTGTCACAAGTTTTAAAGAGAGGGAGATCAAAAAGACCTTAGCAGCTGACCGTCTCCAGGATAAGAAGAAGAAGATATTTAGTAGTACTGGGTTCGAATGATGGGTACTGATACATATAATCATAAATAAATACAAATTCTATAATGCAAGAGAAACAAAGGCACTATCTCTCGAGTTTATGGATTTAACCGAGTGAGTGGTGTCTGTTTGTCGTAGAATGCTAGTAGAAGCTCTCTGATAACGCTTCACGGAGTGAGTTGCGGCTGAGTTTGGTCATGACTGGTTTCTTGAACATCGAAGACTCGCCGTGGTTGATGATAGTCGTCTTGTTCGTAATGGTGAGGTTCGAGTGGGCGCCTGGTATTCGTATCGGCATTCGCTTCGACTGGGTTTCGTTCTTGATGGATATGGGTTTGGTAGGATCGGTGATCTTGTCGTTAAACGGATCTACCAGGGTTATTTGGGTAGATGGAGGTGTTGGCCCCACTAGATTCATGAGAGAGTCAGTGAATGACTTGCTGATACTACTTCGTCTTGGCTGGTGGTCGGACTTGACAGGCGATATGGAGAAGTTGAAGAGTGAAAATGGCAGCAGTTTTGACGGAGATGGTTCTGGCGTCGTGGGCTTTTGCTTGACATTCTTCATCATTTCACTCAAGAGTCTTTTGGATTCATCCTGGGCGAAACGGACTTTCTTTTTCTTCTTCTTGGACTCATCAGAAGCAGCACATACCTGGGTAGTGGCTGCTTTGAGGGTCTGTATGCCTTCTGCTGGGTTGTGGAATTTGAATGCTGGGGGTGCTGGTGGATTGAAAATGCTGTCATGAGAAGTAGATTTCTTTATGTGGGGGAATACTTGGGAGAAGTCGACGCGTGACAGTCGGAGGAACCGTTCGTAGTCGTCAAAGTCTTCGTGAGACTGTTTCTTTGGCGAGTAGTACGAGAGATCGGAACAGATCGAGAGGTTGTCGAAGTCGGAATGGTCGTTAATGTCAAATGCAGGTGTAGGAGTGATTTCAGACGATTGGAAATTGTTGTAGCTGATAAAATGCTTGAGACGGTTGAATCTCAATTGGTCATCTTCGCCAAACCCAGCAAGGATACTCTCTTTCTTGTTGTTTAGCGTTATTGTGGTGGCAGACTCTGGTAACGAGTTGGAACGGGCCCTTTCGCCGCCCTCCATAGAGTAAGAAGATACCGTGTGTTGGTCGTGATCTTGGTGGACGTCGTTTTCCATAAAATTGGATGAAATGGTACGGACAGAAGCAGTCACCGGTGTTGTTCGGTCGGGATGGGGTTCCGGCTGGGATTGTGGTTCGAGTTCAGGGCTGACGACCAGGTCTTCATCCATCGTAGATTCTTCGTATGCAACAGGAATGATATTGTAGATTCCCAGAAGTCTATATTGAGACTTTTTCTTGTATACTTGCTTGGTATTGCACCGGATGGGCCTCAACTTGAGATTGGACATCGAGATGGCCTTGGAGAGCAGCAGCGGTGTCGGTTGTTTTTCAAAGGACTCGTCGTAGAGAGACTCTGGAGTTTCTGGCACACTGTACTTCAAAGGTTCTGGAGCAGGAGCACTCAGGGGAACAGGGTATGCATCGTTGGGCTCGAGTCTCTTGACCAAGAGTCTGAACTCATTGGTGAGTGTTTCGAACGAGGTTTGGTTGGTAATGTTGTCGTTCAAATGCAAGTTAGACTCAAGGTAAAAAGACTTTTCATAGAGGTTGGAAAACTGGCCCAAACTGGAGTGGTTCTCGTGGATAAGGCTGCGGATGTCGTCGATGTTCGAGTCCAACAGTGAGATCTCATGGTTGACATGGATCAACGAGTTGACGAGGGCGTTGGAGTCACTGACCGTGCGGTCAGATCGGATGTTGAGATCGTCCACAAAGGCCAAGATCAGGTCTAGCCGTGACATATAGTTGAACTTTTCTGACCGTTGGTGGGACAGATGGTTTGTAGATAATTTACTGTGGACGGAGATGGGAGATGTGATTTGGGGCTCGGCTGTGTGCAGGATGTAAACAAATATACGAGCGCCGCACCCAGAACAGGAAACCAGATACCCAGATGGGTGCGAATTTTTGCGCTAACAAAAAACTAAAATTATTGTTCAATTACGTTTCTAAACATTTGTACTGCTAGTCATTTCTGGCTTTTTTGGATGGGAGGTCGTCGACATCTTCGGAGGAACGCTTCTTCTTTTCCTTCTTTTCCTTCTTGTCTTTCTTCTCTTTCTTTTCCTTTTTTTCCTTCTTGTCTTTCTTTTCCTTTTTCAAAAGCTTATTTTCGTAGGTTTGTTCCTCGGGAGCAGCGAAATCCTTCTCACGCTCCTGCTTCCGGGTCTCGCTGACTTCTTCCTGCTTGTCTCTCTTGTCCTGTAACTTCTTTCTTTCACGTTCACGCTTGCCCAAGAAATATTCACCACTCTCGATCTGTAAATCGACCTTTCTTGGGGTTTGTGCTGGTGGGAATGGTGTGTACACCTTCTTTTCCTTTCTAGGTGCCTTGGTCTTCTTACGGGCAATGTTTCTCTTCTTGAAGCTGGGCAAGAACCGACTCCAGTCCTCCTCAGCAAGCTCGGGCTTCTTGGCCAACTCCTGTTTGATCATGAGCTCTTTGATGTAATATATAGGATGCACGTTTCTCATACAGTCTTCCACGACTCTTCTCACCTCCTTCAAGCCCTTGAATGGACCCATGGCACTCACGGTGTTACCCTGAACCAACACGTAGCACTTGGTCAAAAGTTCCAATGCCTTCAATGTGTTCCCGTTGGGACCCACCAATCTCTGTCTTCTTTTGATGAAACGGTCCTTGTTGTTGACAAAGTTTCCGATCTTGATAACGTCACACGCAATCTCGTCCTCGAGAATCTTGACTGCCTGGGGGAACGGCACTGATCTGGCCAACAACTTGATCAAGTCTCTGGCCTTGATGATCATGGCTGGATCAAACGTCTTAGCGGTGGTTTTGACGGTCATAGAACCCTCAACCAAGTCCAACTCACACTTTATGAAGTGTTTCTCCAATGCCTTGGTTACGTCCGCCCATATCGATCGCAAGTACTGTTCTCTGTATTTGGGGAACAATGTCATGAACGACGACTCTTCGGCAAAATGTTGCCCGGAAGCGTTGTGTTCGGGCTTGAATTCTTCAATCTCCCATTTGTTGATGTCGGGAGTGTCCCAGGGCTTGTCACGGTTGTGGGTAGAAACCATCTTTTTGCTAGTTAGTGATGAGATGAGTTTTTTTGTTCAGGTTTAAAAAAATCATCACCATCTTTTTTTTGCCCGTGAAATAAAAATGCGATGACTTCTGTTAAAGAAGCCATCGCTTTTCTGTATCATGTCCAAGGTCGACAAGAAGGTGTCAAAGAAAGACAAGAAGAAGGCCAAGATCAGTAAGGGTCAGGCAAAGCTGACCAAGGCCAAGATTCACAAGTTGAATGCCAACATCAACGAGATCAACGAAATCAAGCTGTTGCTCGGGACCAATGCCTCCAAGGAAACAAAGGTGTTGGACGTCAAGACGCTAAGAGCCGACTTGAAGAAGGATGAGGAAGACAAGACCACCAAGAAGAAGCTTGACAACGATTTAACGAAACAATTGGAACTACTCACGGGTATGGGTTTATAGGTAATAGATAAAAGAAACCATGATAATAGAGAACTACTGTACAAGTATTAGCAAGAGTAGTAATGTTTACACGAGTTTTAACAAACCTAGTTAGTTGTTACATGCTTATATAACTGTTATGAAACTGTATTGTAGCATCTTTGTTGATGTAGTTTTTATTTAACGTTTCCTGTCAATATGAGAAATATGATTTTAATTTGTTCCATTTCTGTCCAAACCTGGAGAATCGTTGCAACTTTGCAGAAAATTGTCGAAATTTACTAATTTTAAATTGGTTAAGTGAAAACTAAATTAACAGTAGACAAGTAAGAACGAACAATGCCGTGGCATTATTGAGACGTTCTAGATATGGTACTTGCTAATAGTAAGAAATTGTTCTAGTATAGCGGTCCTGATCTTCCTCTGGCTCCTGACTTTGCACCACGTATTATTAATGTTCGTCGTCTCCCTATCGTCTTATCCGCGGCTGCAAAAGTTGCGGTTAGGATGTTTCTGTGTGGGCGTCGTCTAGATCAGACGTTTTCGTCTATTGCCCGTCCGAATCGGTACACCTCACTGCATGTCAAGCACCGGTGCATCTCGTCTGGACCAACGTCCCCATCAATTTACCGTTTCCGGAGCAAGGAGGTGTTTATGCCAGACGCGTCTCGCGTGTGTTTCTAAACACAATTCAGACAAAATAAAAATAAAAATTGGAAAGGGAAAAAATATCGAGGTCGATTTTTTTGAATAAAATCTCTCTTCTTTACCGCCAGCATCGTCCCTACCACACATTCCTTTACACTCGTTAACCTCCCCTACAACATGTCATCACATTCAAGACAGGCTTCGATACTGTCGTCGATCATATCCGCTTCCAACCACTCACATCCCCAGAAAATCGGCCCCTGGAAGCTAGGAAAGACCTTGGGGCGCGGCGCTACAGGGAGAGTCCTCTTGGCCACACACCAGACCACAGGCCAGAAGGCCGCAGTCAAAGTCGTATCCAAGTCAGAGCTCCAGGATGACGACCACAAGCAATCAACTGACGAGGCCGGCTTGCCCTACGGCATTGAACGTGAAATCATCATCATGAAGTTGTTGACACACCCCAACGTGTTGCGATTATATGACGTGTGGGAAACATCAAAGGCACTTTACTTGGTGTTGGAATACGTCGAGGGGGGCGAATTGTTTGATTTGCTTGTAGAAAGAGGCCCTCTTCAAGAAGTTGAAGCCATAAAATACTTTCGTCAAATAATACTAGGCACAGCCTACTGCCACGCCCTCGGAATCTGCCACCGTGACTTGAAACCAGAAAACTTGTTGTTAGATGCAGCCCTCAATGTCAAATTGGCCGACTTCGGTATGGCAGCTCTCGAATCAAACGGTAAACTCTTGGAAACTTCTTGCGGTTCTCCACACTACGCCGCCCCAGAGATCGTTAGCGGATTGAAATACCATGGCGCTGCCTCGGATGTCTGGTCCTGTGGTGTCATATTGTTTGCATTGTTAACCGGAAGATTGCCTTTCGATGACGAGAACATCAGAAACTTGTTATTGAAGGTCCAAGCAGGTAACTTTGAAATGCCCGACGACCTCAGTGACGAAGCCAGAGACTTAATCGACCAAATGCTTACCGTGGATCCAATTGATAGAATCCCAACAGAAAAAGTCCTTTCCCATCCGCTTCTAAACAAATACCCTATTCCAAACGAAGACTTAATCAGTGTAAAGTCCTTACCACACCCGGAAACAGCACACAAATCCTTGGGCTCGGCCAAGAATATCGACAAACAAATCTTATCCAACTTATCCATTTTATGGCACGACAGACCGCAACAAGATATAATAAACTGTTTGTTGAAGAATGGTTCCAACCCAGAAAAGACATTCTACGCCTTATTATTACGGTACAGACATAACCAAGATGGTATTAATCACAACAGTCCTAGGCCATCCAACAGCTTCAATGCTAAACGCGGCATCCCGCGTAGTACCTCTATCAACAGCAGAAACACCCCAAGAAAGGGTAGATCAAGTCAAATTAGTGCATCAAGACCAACCTCCTTCCAATACAAGAATGGTCAATCTAACAGACATTCTGTGCTAGGTAGTCACAGATTGTCTGCTGCCTCCAGTGTTCAAAATTCTCCACGCAAATCACCCAGGAAACACGGATATTCACCTGCTAGATCACCACACAGATCTCCAAGAAAGCTGCAACATAAAGACGATTCTAGCCCTCCTCCAGCAATTCCAAGAAATATTTATAACGAGATTGTCACAGCCCAAAGAAATGGGTCTTTTCAATCTATGCCACCTTCATTGCCTTCAAAGGACAGCTATTTGGCTTCCAAACATCAATACAATTACCAATATGATTACGAGACGCTTGAAGAAGACCCCAACCCAATTGTGGACGAGGTAGGAACCCATGATCTTTTAGCATCTGCCAACATTTCATCTGCGAAGAAGAACAATAAGAACGTCAGTAACCTCGACAATCTTAAGACAAATTCTACGTCAGTTTCTCCAAACAAGAGGTCTTCCATTATCAAAAAAAGCAACTCTAAGAACAGATTATCAAAGAGAAAGTCCTTAAGAGCATCGATGACAACCGGTTTGAAGAGAAACTCCATCACAATGAAATTACTTTCGACTTACGCAAAGTTGTCTGGTGAATCTGATTGGGAGTACATGGATAAACAGACCAAGAGAACTTCGGCAACGTTTGCTCTGTTGTGTGACAAAATCTTCAACCAGGAGACTTACGATGAAGACGATGAAAATTTGGTGGACCAGGAAGAAAAAGAAGCAAGAGAATATGAAAGATTGATGGAGATTGAACGCAAGAAGCACGAGGCGGAATTAAAAGCAAGAAAAGAATTGGACAAAAAGAGAAGAAGGCAGAAGAGAAAATCCTTGTTAAGTTCCAAGAAATTGAGTATCACTGTTAAGGAAGACACCATAAACAACAGCGAGAATGACATTCCAGAAGAGAACGAGCTTGATCAACCAAAGAGACAATCGAAGAATTTGGCTGCTTTGAGATCGTTATCCGAAGGAAACAGGGATGACTTAACTGCTGAAGACGTGGAAGCATTGAAGAGACGTTCTGTAACTCAGCCAACTCCCAGAAGAAGACAAACTCCTATCTTAACCAGAAGACCTGTTTCCAGATTGGATCCATTATGGACAGCATACGAGAATGAAGAATTAGAAAGAGCCAAGGATGCTTTAGATGCAGAAATCAAGGATACCCAAAAGAACAGAAGAAAGAAGTCCAACCGTGAATCAATGGTACACCGCGATTCTAAATATAAGAATAGAGAATCCATGATATCTGTGATGGACGATGTCGATGATGATGACAGAGTATCTCGTGACAGCTACTATGGCAGCAAGGCCAAGTACGAGTTGCCAGAACCTCAAGTTGAAGATTCCGATTTGAGCGAAGAGTACATGTCTGAAATTAGAAAATCGAGATTGTTGAACTCCCAATTGAACATTCATGGCCAGCTCAAGGGTGACTTAGCGCAACAGAAAAGAGCCTCCAGAGTACCGGATACTGGTCCAAAGACCTTGATTGGTGATGTCAAGATTCCAAATGTTACTAGAAAGTCCAGAAACTTCACCAACTCTAACAAGAGGTTATCAGTGTTGTCTATGTATTCGACGAAGGAATCTTATCATGACTTAAGCTTGATTTTGAAGGACGAGAAGGATGGTGAAGCCACTGACAATAAGATGCCTACTTTAAGAACAAGTTTTGCTGACAGATTAAATAGGGCAGGATTGCCTGAGGTCGATGACGAGGAGCCATTGGATGAAGGTTCTATTCTTGACTTTGAAGAGCATTTGGCAAACAAGAGATCATCATACTATGCTGGTTCAAAGAGCAGAAGAAATTCAGAATACAGTACTCTCCAAAAGACAAGCAATGCTAGACCAATCTCTAAGTTACCAAACTTGCCTGGTGATGATGACGAGTACGACGAAACATTTGTCACCAAGAATGACCAGGTTCACAGAAGAAAAAGTCACCATTCTGAGAAGCGTCGTTCCAAGGGACACCAGGTCGAGGATGACAGCGATGAGGAGGACAGTGAGGTTTTTGATAACATCAAGTTGCCTAACGGGAAGTCGAGCAAATCTTCTATTCCAGCACTTACACTTGTTGACGACAAACACGCAAGTAATACTGCTGCTAGACGTCAACAACACAAGTCGATGTTGCCTAGTGCTGAGTCGATGTTGATTCCAGATATGAACAAGGTAGGAGAAGCTTCTCAACCTTATCCAAAGGTGCGTAAGCCAAGAGAAGGTGGTGAAACTATCCCACCTACTCCACCAACACACGCAAAGAAACCATTGGAAGACTCCACCAACAAGCCAGAGCCAGTGCAACAGAAGAGAAACCGTTCGATCTTTAGAAAATTATCTTGGGGCTCAAAGAAGGCACTTGACGGAGCCAACCCGCAATTGCCATCCCCAGCTGATTCTCGTGCTGCTTCGAGCGAAGAGAAGCCCAAGAATTCGTTTTTCAGATGGTTCTCGTCTTCATCTCACGAACACAGTACTGAGTCTGAAATCCAGAGATTCCGCACGATCTTGCCCAAGCAAGAGATGTCTACCGCATTATATGCGTTGTTGAATTCGTGGTCGAACTTTGGGGTGAAGAATTTGAGAAACGATCCGGTTGGGTTCAACATTACCGGGTCGATTTCATCTGCCAACTCGTTTAACTTGAAGAGCTGCAAGTTCCGGATCAAGATCAGTCCTCGTGACATGAACCAGAAATCGGAGATTGTCTGTGCCCGGGTCAAGGGTTCCAGAACAACCACCGAGACTTTGTTCAAGGAGATCGAAAAGGTGTTACGTAAGGAAGGAGTTTTGGACGTTTAAATACATGTAATATAAATCATTTCGAAAACAATTTCTCTCTCTCTCTCTCTCTTATAGTGTATTATTTTGCATAACAAAAAAAGTCATTAGGATCTATTGGTTAAATAAAGTACATTAGAAAATCCCCCAAACATCTTCACAACCATGACAGAACTTGGAACAGGCCACAGAAGCAGACAATGGATAGTCGGAAAGCCCAATCTTCTCATCGACAAACTCATCGGCAAAGTTGTCCTTACCTCTAGCCATGGCACCGACAAAGACACAGATGCTTTCATCTTCATCCAAAGTCTCGACGTAGTCCTGGACGCGCTTGACCTCGGCATCAAACGATAACGTGATCTTACGGCACTTGGTTGGCAAGTGGTCGGTGATAGGGTTCTTGATGACCTTCAAGAGCTTTTCTTCCGAGTTAACAGAACGAATGCTCAACTTATGCAACAACTGAACCATCAATCCGGAAAAACGCTTGAATGTTCTTGGGATTCTGACACTTGGATTGACCTCTATCAACACGCCCCTGGCGGTGTGGATGTATACTTGCAACTTGCCGGCCTTGTTGATGGGCGAGTCCAACAACGTTAACAAACACTGGTGGGTTATATCGGGTCTGGCTTCGGCAATATCTCTACCCATCTTTCTCAACAACCCTTGGTGGTCGTCACAGTTCAAGAGGGCGTACTTATCGCCGCCGGGACCACCAGTGTTCATCTTATGGGTCTCCAAACAGGCTTGCGATAACACAACCACCAATCTTTTGGTGGTTTTGTCGCGTGAACTGATGGTGGTGGGTTGAACCGGCACAAGCGAAGCAGGAGGCGCCGAGTTCTTCTCTTCGGTCTTCTTAGTCTCTTTATCAGCCATGGTCTATCGAGATCTAATCTTGGGTTAAGTATGAAGAAATTTTCAGATGGGGTTGGAGATGCGTCACGTGACACATGATCTTCCAAACACGGTTATTTATATAGGGCCGCTAATACCTGCTGCTGAAATGGCCAAGGTATGTCTTCTGATTTCGACGATGACGACGACGAATTGCTTCAGGCAGTTATTAGGGGAGAGACCAATGTGACTGCCACTGATGGCGACAAAAATGTCCAGGCAAAGTTGTACAGAGCCGATGGAGAAATCGCCATTTTACGAGCCCAGTTGCAACAAATCCAGCAACAGAAACAACTGGAAGCCATTCGGTTCCAGAATATACACGATACATACAAGAAGAGCAACGAAGAACAATTAGAGGCGCTAAAGAACGCGGTCCAGCGTTTGGAAGACGAAAAGAAGTTTCTCAACAACGAATTGAAAACAGTGGCCCAGCACAAGAAACGGAAAATAGCGACTCTGGACGAGATCGACGTGGAAATCTCAACAAAGAGCGCTACTCCACCACTGAAACAGATAGAACCAGTCAGATCCGATGCCAAAATAGTCAAGATAAATAATGACTCGTCACTTTTCACTGACCAACTATGGACTCATTGCATTCTCGGGAGCAAGCGTACTTCTTTGGAGTACCTCAGCAAGATTTGCATTGATACTGACTTGAAAGTTGGCGAGTTGACCATCACAAAAAGGACGGCGATTTCGGCAGCCTTGTACGAGTTTCTTATGTTGAAGAAGTACCTACGTCTAGACGCGTTGATCGATTCCTTCTGCCTAACCATTACCCAGACTATTGAAGAATTGCTCAAACAGAAGAATATTCTCCCACTTCCGTTTCTAATCTCATTGATACACTGTGCTGTGAGTTATCGCCCGGCTGCGATGACTACAGCCTTGATTCGTAAGCTTCTTTCGAAATTCAGAGACATCGCCCTTGGACTCTCTTACGTGCTAGATAGTAACTCGGGTGAGGAAGATGTTCTGAATTACGGGGACACGCCTCATCAAGTTGTGGTGCTCGAGAAGTTTGTGTTTATCTGTTGTCTAGATACGATTGAAACATTAATATCGCTCACAACATTGTTTGATACAAACACCATCAAATCAATTTGGCAAGACGACGTGTTTTCTGTCAACTTACTTACAAAATGCTTACCGGAAAATACCGAACGCTTCAAGAGCAGGGCCCAAATCAACCTTATCTATAACTATGTTGAAATATTGACCTCTTCTATTACTGAAGAAACATTTGCATACAACCAGACCTCGGGCAACGTTTCAGATAAAGTAATCTTTAGCTCCTTGCTCAAGATTTTTCTAATAGAGGTACCTATAAAGGACGATTTTATGTTTTTTGGCCTCAATCGCATCATTGGCAACAATTCTGACTTTGCAAAGGTAGACTCGACGGTGCCGATGACCAAGGACATCTTGAATGACTACTTGGTCCACATCCCACAACCCATCCCATTTGAGCTCTTCAAACAAAACAGCCAATTTGAAGTACAACTGAATCACGAATTCCACTTGGTCAATCTCCGCAATAAGGTTGCCAGTTTGCTTGAATACTACATAATAACCCGCCAATCGGTGGAATTCTTGCAACAAAAGGAGCATTTCAAGTCGCTTGTGCGAGTTATCGGGTTTGAACAGGTAAATATCCAGCGGTCTCCCCGTTCGAAGCTTGTGCATCTCCGTATTCAGATCATCTCTACATTGGTGAAAGTTCTCCACTTTCTCACACAAGATATACGCGAGGTCAGTTTACTTATCTATCCCGAAACCATGTACGAATTGTTTGTCGTACTTCTGAAAATAGCATTTGGGTCAGATTCGCTCTCGATGGATGCGTACAAGTTGCTTGTAGAGATCAGAGACAAGGGATTCATCAAGGATACAGTGTTCAATGGGTGGTGCGAGGTCACGGCCCAGGAATTGAACCATTTGACGCATAACGACTCACAGGGAAAGCTACGGGCAGATATCGAGAGCGATTTCGCCAACGGACTCGAGTTCCCCTACGAATTAGATACCGTCGAATTGGCCCGAGAAATCCTCAACATCTTTGTTACTCACGAAGAGGCAGACAACCTCTACTTCAACATGAACATGCAGGAGGATAACTTTGACGAGATGGACTTGCTTGAATAAATGAATGAATGAATATGTGTAATTGTACAATTTTTTCATGTATTTTTTATACTACGTAACCAACATACCGAATTTCTTTGTATTAAAATGAACCCCCTATGGATGGATTATATATTCCACTGGTCGATCAATTTAAATTAATTTAAGCGGATTGAGGCTTGGCGACACCAGTTTGGAAGTCGTTCTTGAATCTTCTGGTGACGTGCTTGAGGTAGGCCATTCTACCGGTACCGGTAGTTCTTCTTCTCTTAGCCTTGAGAGCCCAGTTGTGAGATCTCAACTTAGCAGCTGGGTAACCACAAGAAGCACAGGTCTTCTTTTGGATGTGGAAAGAACGCTTACCACATCTGTTACACAAAGTGTGGGACTTGTTGTGACGTTTACCTAAAGATGGAGTACCCTCTGAATATCGTTAGTATTTGATCAACTTTTTCATTCGTGGTGATAAAAACATGGACTGCTGGGAAGCTCGATTATGTTCATAGTTCTCTTGTGTATGATGCTCATGCTATCCTCTGTCCACTATCACAGGTTCATTCTCGATGTACATACTACCCATGTTTGCTTATTCTTATTATGGTTATATTAAGAAAAAAGTCTCTCCGATAGGACTTTGTATGGAAAATTTTCATTCCCTGGCTGTTCGGTGTGGAAAAAAAAATGATTTGTGTGCAGGCAGTTGATTACATAAGAAAATTCATTCATTTCTGAGATGGATGGAAATGTGCCAGTTTGAGACACGTGGAAAATATAATTGTTAGGGCACAACCCTAAATTTCTAAAAGTAACACCTAACAGCCCGGGAAACTGTTACATGGGTACATACGATAATATACCGAGGGTAGCAACCAGTGTATAATTACAGTTCCGATTACAACAGGCGAAAAGTGAGGATGATGTTAATAAAGGAGAGAGCTTCATACCCTTGAGTATGGGCAACGTGTAGTAGTTCTTTGTATTGCCCTAGTAACCGTTTTGGCATGCCGCCATTTAATTTCCTAGTTACCCTATTCAAACGATACTTGTGGTCAATTTCCAACCTTCCACCGTTGTATCCTCACATAACGCATTCTACTCTCCTCCTTGACCCTCACTTGTCCTACCATATCTCAGTTCTCGATTGCTAGTCACACCCACTATATTGCCAATGGCTGCAATTTTTGGAGTGACGCGTAGACATCCAGACCGCAGTACAAACACGCAATTTGTCTTTCACCGTGTCTGTTTACAAAACAAACCACGCTATAGACTGGGTCACGGTTTCTCTCCCTAGTCATACATTTCATTTGCCTCTTATCCACACATCTCATTCTTTATACTTTAGGTGATAATGTCGACTTACCAGTTTCCACCATCGTCGCCATTACTTGATGGTGCCTACGATGACTTCCCCTTCGAAGCCAAAGGTTCCAAAAAGCAGGAACCCGTGGTCGAGAGAGGAAGATCACATTACCCAACGCCAAATCCTTCTTCTGCGCTCTTTAGATCGTCGTCTCCCGCTTTAGACAAGGAAAAGGATGAAGAATTTGCCCCCAAGAGAGTCACATTTGACTTGTCCCAACCCCAGAAAGTCAATATCAACACCGACTTTAACGTGTTGAATCCCGACGCCAACGTGTTGAGAGTTCCCCTTGTGGATAACCAGAACCGCATCACCTTAGGAAGATCGTCAAAGGCCTGCGACTTTGCTTTTGCTTCCTCTGACAAGAATATCAGTCGTCTGCACGTCTCGGTCAGTTACAACACCGAACAATTGGTTTTGACGTGTTTGGGCCGCAACGGCTTGGGTATTCGTATTCCTAAGCCATGCTACGTATATGCTACCAATTCCAAGGATAACTATATTGTTATGGAAAACACCTCTGGAATACCATTGAATTTGGACGATTTGAACTTGAAAGAGTCCTACAAATCGATCAGATTAGACTCGAATCACACCGAATTCACGTTGAAGAGAAAGGAAACCATCACGTTACCTCGCTTCAGTAACATCTTGCTTGAAATCAATAAACACTTGATCTTGTTGAATCCTTTTGACCAAGACGAAGACCTCACTGACGAGGAAACTCTCGAATTATTACCACAGTCGATTACCCCGGTGAGAGACCACCACCAACAAGAGAAGGTGCCAGTGACTCCAGCAAAGAAATTCTCAAACTTGGAATTAAGGGAAGATAATGACGAAACTCCAAGCAAACCTCCAAGCTCGGAACTCAGACCTACACCAACCTTGGTCGCTCCACAACCAAACTTTCCAAGCGTAACCAGCGTCCCTTTCAAGATCTTTGAAGACAACCATCTCCACACTCCAACAGACAATGTCCAAAAGAGATCAACCACCCCATTAAACGACAAATCCAACACATTCAGCACACCTTCCACACCCAAGAGGAAGGCCCAATCAGAAGAGCCACAGCCTGTAAAGCAACAAAAGAAGAAGAAGAAGATTGAAGTCAGTCAGAAGGTTGAGATTAACCAGGAATGGATTGCTCACATACAAAACGTCTCTGAAATCGATAACATATTGATAAACCACCTAGCATTCTCGAGGTTGTCGTCAACGCCAGCTTCTTTCTTGAGGACCATTAGTGTGTTGACTACGGAATTGCTGTTGAGAGAAATTAGGGTAATGTTACATAACATTGGATGCATTGGTGTCATCTACAGAGAAGGTAAAGACGCCGCAGGTAAGCCCTTGGAAGAAGAATACTACTACATGCCCGAGAACGACGACGATGTCGAGAGAACAGAATTGGTTGCCAGTATCAAGGGAAGTAGCGGCTTGAGATCATGCAGACGTACACACAAACAGTATTACTGGAAGAAACCTGCTCCTATTAAGAAGTAGAGAAAGCTACTGAAGATTTAGTTTTGAGCTAGTATTTTGTATATTAATTTTATCGTAAGCTATAAACACTCGATGTAGGACCCAAAGTTTCCTTTTTACCACTCACCTCAAGATTAAGAGATTGACCGCGTGGTGACACATCATCACTTACATGGCTTCGGTAGGGATCTGATAGTGGGAAGCCATACTCAGATTTTTCTTCTACTGTCAAGGGATATGGGTCACTAATGCCTCGTATGGGCCCATTTGCACCCATTTCATTTTTTCGCAACCAAATTCTACCACCAACAATAACCAGGCCCACCAATAGCTGCAAAACCCAGAGACTGAAGATAATGACGCTTATGATAAACTCTAGCCAAAGGGCCTTCTTGTAAATGGCGACTGCATTCCGGAACGCTGGAGCCATTTTGTTGTTGACCGGACTGACTGCGCTAAGGGCAACATTGCGAAGGTCTTCTTCAGTAGTATTACTGAGAGGTGGAATACTAATCTCTAAGTGGTCATTTATCCAAGTCAAACCCGATTCAATTCTGAGAAGTTTCCAGCCAATGGTACAATACACAACCGTGTTTATGGGGGAAGCGAACGGTGTGCCTCCAAACATGGTGGTAACAGAGTCATTCAACAGCTTTACGAAGGTATCGATTGTTGAGTTCAAGTTTGTGGTGACATTCTTGACGTGGCCAAAGAGTTCCTGGTTTAAAAGAAAGGTTTGGTTTTGGAGGTACATATTTGTATCCCTAAAGTAGCCCTGCGTTGCATCCGAAATGGTCGAGTTGGAGACATTCCCGGCATCAGCGTATGAAGAGATATCTTGAACAGCATTTATCACGAGACGAAGTATCAAGAATTGTAGTAAACAGGACAATAATCCCATTAACCCGACAAAAAACACGAGCTTTGCATAATTAGTGGTGATGTAGTTGACTAACCAGAGGAGATCTGGCGATCGTACAACGTTAAACTTGTATAAGTAGTATACCGTAGCGTTGTCGTGTCGATTTATGTAGTTGTAAAGTGAAATTGGAGTAGATGGCTGTTGTCCATTCAACCGTTTCACGAGTAAAATGTTTCTTCTCCATTGCCTGAACTCGATCCAGATTAAAGGAACTAACAAAAGAATCGAGGTTATTAACAAGGCTATTATAATATACTTGCTTGTATTTTCAACCCCTTTGATGACTCCATTTGATATTTTTTCATAATTTGCTGAATTTTCACAATAATTTACTTCAAACACGGGTAAACTATCATTGTTCAACAAATTATACTCTCCCGACAAAGAGTCATTCAAGTTGGAGGTTAATGTCTTGGAAACCAAATCAAAAGGTGCAGCCACTGCTTCCTGCGTGATGTTTTCCAACGACGTAAATCCGGTAAGGGTAAAGTTTTTGAAGTTGGCAATATCTGACGTCACACTGGCTGGAATAGAGAGGTTTTGTAGAGCCTTAATAGATAAACTGATCTGTGAAGTGTATTGACTTCCATTGTCGGATGAGGATCCAGTGAAGAAATTTTTCACGTCATTAAATCCGGAAACTATCAGATTCAAGACCGACGATAAGCCGTCCAATCCCTTTTGAATATCATGCGACACTTCACCAACAGTGCCATTTACAGCCACAATGACATCGGAAGCGGTATCTAACGCAAAATTTGTTGTTCCCCTCACTGCAGCATTTAGTAAACAGGTGTATGTTCCGAGGAATACCTCTATGTAGAATATCACCATGTTTTTACATATTTTGATAACCATAACAATCAATGTCAAGTAATTGTACTTGAGGTTACTTAGACTTGATTGAATATAATTGTTGAGTAAAATAGATATGTTCTTTGAGTGGTCCAGGTCGGTACATTGGAGAAGGGACGACAATTGGGAAAGATTTGCAACCAACGATTGTTTGAACAAATATACCTTTAGTATTAGCAAAGCAATTACTAGAGTATATTTGTTAAGATAGATCTGTGAGAGTCTTTCTACAAATGTGAGGAAGTGATGTGGACTTCCCATTCTGAGAAAGTACTCGAATGGTAGGTAAGAATGGGATTAAGGGTCCTGGATACCCAGACAGTTTTTATATGAGGCGTGATGAAACATACTTGAAACATTGACACCAATCAAGAAATAAATACGAGTGAAGAGTAAAAAAATAAGTAATACAAGAGTGTAAAGTGTGAAGAAAGAGTGTGTCGAATCGAAATATTCTAAACAGCACCAACATTTCACCAAAGGGTGTTGTTTGGTACCAAGATGGTCGATTCCGGGTAAGAGAGAGGCGATAGGTAGTGCACGAACCAAAGATCGACGCAAAATGTCAAATGTTTGCCGCCATCAACGAGCCAAAACATAAGTCAACGGTCAACTACAATGTCGGACAACGAACAGCCTAAGGAAGAAAAGCCAGACAACACACACATTAACTTGAAGGTGTCGGATGGATCTGCAGAAATTTTCTTCAAGATCAAGAGATCTACGCCTATGAGAAGATTGATGGAAGCTTTCTGCAAGAGACAAGGGAAGGACTTGAGCAGCTTGAGATTCTTGATTGATGGTACGAGAGTTTCTCCTGACAACACCCCTGATGACTTGGATTTAGAAGATGGTGACACCATAGAGGCTCATCGTGAGCAAACGGGCGGATGTGTTTACTAAAAGGAGGTGTTTAAGGGCATACAATAGTGCACATAAAAAAACACCGAATACACACATCTAATGATGGCCCTGGTACGGGCCTCCCAAAACTCAAGAAGTGTCGTAGTTGAGAGAGAGGTCTCACGATGTATTTCTAGAACAAGACACTCGGTATAGTCTAATGCACAAGCGATCTATTTGAATTGAATGTTTATTTTGACGATGTAATGGGAAAGGGGGGGAGCAAGGAACCCGGCAAGAGTTGGAGCCGAGGTATCGCCCGGCGGTTATAGTCCGTGTAATCTGATGGTGCCATGCGCAGTGAGCTCACTAGCGCAACAATAGTACCGAGAATTCGGCCAATAGGAAACGGCAAACGTATGAGCCAATACCCGTTTGGACATGACCTCTGGTCTGATGACGGGCAGTTCTGAGATTTACTTCCGGGAATGCTATTTACGCAGCGGGAACAAACGCGGGTGGGGCCGTTTGCTGGGTCAAAGGAAGTCATGTACTTTATCCGTGACTCTCCCGAGACCGTTAGTATATAAACGTTGGAAACGGGAGGCGGACGAAGCAATTACCCATCGATAATTATACTCACAAGACAGAACTATGTGTAGAACAGAAATATGTGGCATTTGCCAACACAAATCATGGACCGGATGTGGCCAGCACGTCTCACTGGTGATGGACGTTACTCCCCAGGAGGACTGGTGCACATGTGAACACAATGTTCCAGACGATGGGGTTGCTGGTTATCCACCCAAGGCAGGTACTGGGTACAGGAAAGCCACGCCATCCCGCAAAAACAGCATTATTCCTTAGGTTATGTTCAGTGTGAAACAACCAAGCCAATCTACAAAAACCTCTCATTCTACTCAATGATTTTCCAGGTAGTTTATGACCCTATTATTTAAAATATACTTGTTGCAACATTTTTGTGTGTGTACAATAAATTGTCAGTAGAAATATTAGAAAACTAAATTTTTTAGCGTGCCTTGGCTTCCACCGCGTAAGGGTGTTTTCTTTTCCCCACTAACAGAAGGGAAAGTAACTTTTTTTATCAGAGGACGAACCCCATAGTCCCTGCACACAGCCCCAGAAAAATGAATTTTCCGAACTTCCAACTACGCGAAGTCATTCCACCAGGGCAAAACCACAAAATAGTGACCCCAGCAATAAATAAATAGACTACGGTGTGTTTGAACCAGAAAGCAATTCCCAACCACGACAAATCCTTTCCGCTAGACTTAACGTGTTGTCGCCAGCAAGCTCAATTGATTAGACAAGATACTCCCCTCCACCGTTTCTTGCTATGAGCAGTTTCAATTACCCCGAGTTTTTGCTGTCGTCGCCCAAACTCGACTCCAACCAACGCCCTTCCCATGCCACCAACCCCGAGTCGGGGAATAGTGCCGACAGACGCAACTCCATAAACCTCGATCCAACAACATCAACTTCGTTGCCCCCCGCAGCCCACGCCTCCTCCAATCCCAGAAACCCACCCCCACATTCGGGTGACGGCTTTGACCTCCTTTTTGACAAGTTGTCCAAGCTTGAAGAACCCGACTCACACAACAGCAAGTCACCGACATCGCGCCCCATCAACGATCTTTTCAACAACCAGTTCTATTCCAACAAGGACTCGTTTAATTTGCCGTTGGAACTCCAAGGCGGAATCGGCACAATTTCTTCCAGGAGACCCAGTTATGCTGCCGAGTCCTTCACCAGATCCAATTTCGCTCCCTTGTTGAACAACAACAATAACAACAATATGATGAACTTTAACCAACCTCCGCAATCCAGCAATTATTTCAACAACAATAACACCAACCCTGGAAACATTACAGCAAACACGTCGAAAAATTTATCCTCGTTTGCCATGATGAATAACTACAACCAAAACTTTAACTTTGACCAGTTCAACGACTCGTTCGCCAACTTCAATCTCAATTCAAACCTAAATGATTTCCAGGCTAGAAGACCCAGCCAATTGGTCGACTTCCAGTCGCAACAAACACAGAGCCCATTCCAGTTCCAACAACAACATCAACAACTCTTTCCAACTCCGCCCAACACAATGGGCAATAGCCAGCCTTTTGTCCCAAATCACTTACAACAGCAGCAACATCAGCCTCAACAGCAACATCAACAACAACAAAACAAACTGGTTCCTTTGTCACATCCACAAATCAACCAGAACAATCCATATGCACAGGCAATGAAGTTGGAGAACGGTCTTGTATTGAAGGACCAATACATAGTCGCCTCCTCCGACTTGAAGAACTTGTATGCAAAAACCATCAAGTATTTCCA
This sequence comes from Teunomyces kruisii, assembly GCA_003706535.2. Classification (NCBI taxonomy): domain Eukaryota; kingdom Fungi; phylum Ascomycota; class Pichiomycetes; order Serinales; family Debaryomycetaceae; genus Teunomyces; species Teunomyces kruisii. The sequence continues at coordinate 371,392 of PPLR02000006.1, forward strand.
GAACCCGGACACGACGAAGGAGATTGTTGCGCAATTGCACAATCTTTTAACCAACCAAACTGTTCTCAAACTAATCTCCTTTATCAAGAACTTGAATAACTTGACTTTCAACCATAAAATCTTGTGTCTTGTTATAAATAAAAACGGCAAATTTGATTTGTTGTCATACCCAAATAACTCCAATATCTTTCTACAACGCGAGGATCTTGTTATCGTTGATGGTGATCGTGGAAAGGACTTGGTCATGATTGTTGAACCGTTGGTCAATTTGAACTGTGCAATTTTATTCAATTTTTTGAAAAAACTTGAACACTTGAAAAGTTTGACCATCCAAGATTCTCATCAAGGTCATAGTGGGAAGACCAGTGGCACTCACTCGACTTTATCAGACGCTTCTGTGATTATCAATTCTCATCTGAACGAAGATAATGAATTCATAATCACGTTACCCACGAAACAAGTGTTGAGGTTTGCCACTCCAAAGGAGGTCCACAAGATAAGTGGAAAGTTCCTCGAGGAAAAGAAAGCATTTATTACGTGTTACAACAAAATTAAAGAATTGAACTTACAAAAGAGTATCACTTTGATCAACGTTGAATATCAGTCTGACTTTAAGAAATTAATCTTTTACTATTTTGCCAACTTTAAGAGAATCGATTTCAGAGGCTTAATCAAAGAATTGTTTAAGATCTACAAAACCAGAATTTGGTTGTGTGCTGTTTTGCCACACGATAGACCTGAATTATATGCTAGACAAGAAGAAACCAAGAACAGAAGTGTTGACACCAATGAAAGACCACCAGAGCTGTCGAGTACTAACCAAATCCCTCACGAGTATGAGTTATCCAACGATCAAATCTTGAATTTTTCCATCAATGAGTTTGATAATTTGTCGAGTCCCAACTATTTCCACCTGGCCAATTTGTTGAATTTGATCAAACACCTAAACAAGGACATTGAAGGATATTTTTATGGCTTCAACATCGATACCAAGCAGACCAAACCGGCTGCAAAATGGTCCAGCGTAATTAGTTCAGAGACACCACAAACTACCAATGCCCAAAGTGGCCGGAGAAAGATTGCTCCCAACTTTAATCCCTTTGGCGACAATTAATATTTATTAAGAAAAGTCTTAGATTTTATTTGGGACGGATGAGACTATAGATTATAGACTTAATGTGGCTGCAGATTCCAATCACCTATTTGTTTTAATTCCTTTCTCGATCACGTAGAAATTAATAGAAAAGTTGATTCTTTCACGGGTGCTGTTCCATTACTTTTTTTTTAACGTAAATGATGTTATGACCGAAAAAGATTGATCGTTTTATATACTTATAAAGTTTTGTTTACATATTAATTCAAGTTGTTTCCATTTGATGAAATGAAGCGGTGATTTCTAGCGATTACGAGAACAGAAAGAAAACAAGTGTGGATTATGAGTTTGTCCGAAGAGCCTCAACCTCAGAGAGGTCCACTGGTTCTACATTTGGAGAATCTTGAAAACAGCGATTGGCCCAACTTGCATAAGTGGTAGTACAACTATGTCAAGAACATTCTTTATATATATAAGGATACTTATATAGGATACTATTTTTGGTTTAAATAAATGATAGCTTAGCATAAATGGTTGCGGAAGGCTCTCTAGTATAGAGAAGAGATATCTCAAAAAGATGAAATTGAAATGTTTGAATAGTTAATTGCAGACATTGCATCAACTAGCAGGCAAAACAAACTTGAACCGATAGCTTTCACCTAAGGTTTGATTTAAGCATTTCGCGTCCGTGAAATGATATTGTGTTTTTCGCAACTGAATCAATCGCATCTCATAAACCAACCCATCACCATGAGTAGACGTCCCATATCTGCGGAAGATTTCATACTAAATAACACGCCTTCTTATGAGAAGGACACGAAACCCAAGTTCTTGTCAAAGAAAGAGCGGGCTCAATTGTCGGCGTTGAAACAACAGCAACAGAACAACAAGCGAGTTGGAGGCCCCAAACGCAAGATACAACTAGGGGATGGCGAAATCGAACTGAAACCCAGCAAGGTGGCGAAGAAAGATAAAGAAAAGAAGTTCAACTTTGAATGGAACGAAGATGAAGATACATCGGCGGATTTCCAGCCATTATTGATCACGGAAACCACTACACACGAAATCGGAGCCAGAGATAAACATTGGTCCGAGAAACAAGTAACCGACATGACATTGCGTGACTGGCGTATATTCAAAGAAGACTTCAACATCACAACAAAGGGGGGCGACGGCGATCACCCACTTCGGGCTTGGGATGAGGCCAAGGTTCCAGCCTCTTTACTAGATACCATAACCAACAAGTTGGGCTACGTTGAACCGACACCAATTCAGAGAGCGGCAATTCCGTTGGCATTGAATCAGAAGGATATTGTTGGAATAGCAGAGACGGGGTCGGGTAAGACACTTGCATTCTTGATTCCACTTCTTTCATATATTCTTTCGATAGACTCCAATTACTTGAAGTACGAACATCAACAGGATGCCAACTTCAACAAGCCCCTTGGTTTGATATTGGCTCCAACAAGAGAATTGGCACTTCAAATCACCAAAGAGGCTGAGAAATTCTGCAAATACTTGAACCTTAACGTGGTGAGTGTAATTGGTGGACACCAGTACGAAGAAACGATAAACTCCATCAAGGATGGGGTCCACATAGTCGTTGCAACTCCTGGTAGATTAGTGGACTCTATCGAACGGAACATCATAGGACTTTCAAGATGCTATTACTTTATCATGGACGAAGCCGACAGAATGATAGACATGGGTTTTGAGAAACCGTTGTCGGAAATCATTAGCCACTTGCCCACACAAGAACACCTTACCAATACAATTGATCTGCGGATTTTTTATCTTAAAAAACGGGTAACATTGATGTTTACAGCTACGATTTCACCGCCTATAGAAAAGATCACCCGAAACTACTTGGTCAAACCCAGCCATATATCCATTGGTGGTGCAGGCGAGGCAGTGGACAATATCGACCAGCAGTTTGAATACCTTACTCTGGTTGCTACTACCGAAGAGTTTGACGAGAAGCGCTACAACCGTATGTTGAAGGTGATAAAGCAATTTGCAAAAGGGTACTATTCTATCATTATATTTGCTAATTACAAGAAGGTATGCGATTCGTTATCATTCGAGTTGAGCAAACAGGGCTTCGACAACGTGGTGATCCATGGGTCCAAGACTCAAGAGGCCCGTGAATCAGCTATTTCCAGCTTCCGCAACAACGAAGCGAAAATTCTTATAGCCACCGATGTTGCTGCTAGAGGTATTGATGTACCCAACGTTACCTTGGTTATCAACTTCCAAATGGTCAAGAAGTTTGATGAATATGTCCATAGAATCGGAAGAACCGGTAGAGCAGGCAATACCGGGACCAGTTACACCTTTGTCGATGATTCTGACTCTGATGTGTTGTTGGACTTGAAGAAGTTTTTGACCAGAGGCAACAAAAAGTGTCCTGAATGGTTGCTTCAAAAGACCCAGGCTCAGTATTTAAAGGATTAATAGAAATATAAAGTGGTATCATTCTTCGTCACTGTCACTAGAGTATGCCCCGATGAGAGCCGTTACCGTTTGCGGCTGTGGATTTACTGGCTCCTTCTCTTTTCTTTGTTGTCTGATTCTTGCAAGTGTCTGTAACGAGGAATCAGTGAAAGTAATGCCGGTGGGAGGTGCCGGATCGAGGTATTTAATCTCTTCCAGTTTATGTTCAGATTCTGGCTCCTCCGGTTCCTCCACCACCACTTTCTGTTTCTTCTTGCGAGGTTCCTGGATCAGGCCGAGCAACTTCTTCACGGTGTTGTATGCAATTTCTTCTCTGCGCTGCTGTTCTTCCTTTTGTGCAGCGGGGTTAGGGTCCTCACTGGCCCATCGTATGGTCAAAACGTCGTCACCTCCGAGTGATTGGCTTTGCATAGCCTCCTTGGCAAATTGAGCTTCTGATTCCAACCGGAACGTCACAAAGGCACACGATTTCCCGTACAATACCCGGATCTTCTCTATGGATCCAAATTCCAGAAAGTGTTTGGTGAGGGAGTTCTCGATCTTGTCGTTCATGTGGAGACCGCCAACGTAAAGGGTTCTATTTGGCTTGAACGAGCCTACGCCGTCCATATCGTCTCTGTAGTTAGAGGTACGGTCCCGTCCAAAACAATCTTGCGTGGGAAGAAAGGAGTCGATTTCTTGGGGTAATCTGTGTTTGTAGGGACACTTCTTTCCTAAGTAGCAACATCCCTGGGCAAAGAATATACACAAAGGGCTTTTGGGCTTAGCCTTGGTGTATCCTGAGTCACGCTTGATATCGACCCGGAACTTCAGCTTGACAAAGTTGCGTTTGGAAGAACTATCGCCTCCGCCAGACCACTTCAAAAACCAGATGTTAAAGGTAGTTCCTGATTGTGGCGGCTTGTCATCATCGGCAATTGTGTCCGGATCGACCTGGAGACGGGCCGGCTTTTCTTGTATGGCAGCCATAAAAGTGGAGTAACGGGCGTTGTTAGGTGTTGTTTGTGAGATGAGATTGACGTGGAGCAGCATCTGCAGGACGGCACAAATTTCTTGGGGGTTGCAAGACAATTTCCCGATTAGGAAATTTACTTTACATGGGGAGGCAGCAGGAGACTGATGATGAAAACCTTCAATTTTGATTAAATTACTATATACCCTAAACTTTATTAAATTTGTTTGCCATTAAAAACCGGGAACCCACTCAAGAGAGGTTGAAAAGAAAGGAGAAACCAACGATACCGGCAACGGCAGCAGCCTTCTTCCAGGAACCAGCCTCGATGTTGGCAGCACCGGCTGCCGAGCTCTTGGTGGAGGAGGCAGTGGAGGAAGCACTCGAGGAGGAAGCCTTGGAGGAAGCAGAGCCCGAAGCAGAAGAGGCCTTGGAGCTAACGGCGGAGGTAGCGGAAGAAATGGCACTTTGCAACGAGGCGGAAGCGGAGCTGGCGAGCGAGGAGGCGGTGGAGCCAGAGTCGCCGGCAAGAGACTTAGCGTCGGAAGCAGCGGTCTTAGCAGCATTGTCAACGGCAGAAGTAGCGGTGCTGAAGGCACCTTCAACGGCACTTCCAGCGGTCTTAGCAGCGCCATCGGCAAAGGAGCCAGCGGTGCTCAAGGCACCACCGACAGCAGCGGTAGCAGTGCTGAAGGCACCTTCAATGAGACTGCCGACGTCGGTAACAGCGTAGTTTATAGCGTTCAAACCCATTTTGAAGTAGATAAGTAGTGGATTGTAGGAGGGGGGACTAGGAGTAGTAGTAGTATTAGCAGCAGCAGTAGGAGAGCCGTGAAAAGTAGGTAATTTACTAAAGTAGAATAGAAATTGGATTGACAGAGAGGCGCTAGACACGTCTATTTATAACAAGCGACGACTCGGTGGAGGGGCTCACAGCCTCAGGCACCGAATCAAGTCATTCCCGTAATAGCAACTCGGGCGAGTGAGCAGGGTACAAAATCACCAGCCTTCGTTTCTAAGAATAGGACATGGGGAGAGAAAAACGCGACTTGTACAGGAATGGTGCGCCTACAGGGGGAGTTTCGTCATGGCGTCCAAACTCTAATTACGGCTCGAATGGGATTTAGGCAGGACCTGAAACGCTGGTTTAGTGTTGTCAAACCTAAATCCCGGCACACAGGTACGTTTTGTTGTGGTTTTGGCCTGGAGCTGACGTGACATCGGGCTCCTGGCGCGCGCGGGCCATCTGGCATCCAGCACCCTGGGTGATGAGATCAGCCAGCACAAATCAGTTTACGGTTACGTTGACAGCAAATGTGACGGGCAGACATGTGAAACGGACAATGCGGATGGGGGTTTTTGCTGCTGGCTGGTTTGGCTCCACAGCAAGCCGGCGCCCGGTTGTGTGTGGGAAATGTGTGACGGGAAGCCTCGATATTTTGTGTCACATGGATCAATAGGGAAATATTGGAACACTCGCAATTTGCAAAATGTGGAAAAAAAATGGAACGAGACGTGAGCCAATCACGACCGGCCAAACCCTGGCGGGCGCGAACCGCGAATGGTGTTTATGTTTTGAAGTATGTTCTTTTTATAGAGGAAGGGATCAGCACGGTCGGGTTGGTGGGAACCAGATTCTTCGAGGTGGAATTTGCAGGCCAAGACGCGACAGCGACAGTGGACCGCGCTGCACTAAACCTTAGTTCCATAAAACACGTCTCTGGTCCACGTCTTCCCGGGCCCACACCATGTTCTGTGTGGCCAAACGTTATTGTAGAGATTTTCGGGTGTGGAGATGGAAATCAATTCACACACCTGGAAACCTGGTGAAAGTCACGCTTGTTTCAGCGTGACTTTTCCCCATTCCCATTTGCCATTTCCCATTTCCATTCCCCATTTCTCTTACATTACTCGCATGTCGTTATAAATTTCCCCTTCTGGCGCCAAAACTCCCTCGCACTGTACGGGCGCCGAATGGGGCAGTCCGTTTCCGTTTTCCTATCTGGCGGATAAGGGCGCAATTCGTCCTGCCCAATCGGGTATATCGATCCGCAACGCGCAATCCTATAAAAGACTGAAAAATTCCTCCCCATACGACTCCACACTCATCCCGCTCGCCAACCATGTCTAGTCCTAGTGCTCCTATTTCTAGCTCCACCAAGTCGTCCTCCTCCTCAAGCTGCTGTGGCGCTTCCTGCAAGTGCGGCTCTGCCTGTGCCTGCGCATCCTGCAACACCACCAAGTTATGATTTAATTTAACATTCCCTAATTTATGTATGACTCAATGCTACGAATAATTACGATCCTACCAGTGTAGAAGATGTGTCCTTTCGGCCTCCTTCCAATACTTTTATCCGATTTCTTTCTCTACACTCTTGTCACAATGTACTCAACATTACTACTCATAAACATAAATAACATTATACAGCGAGTAAGCACCTTCTTACTTTCTTGGAGACAAGCTCAAGACTTCCTTCTTGATGTTGTCAGCCAATTCCGAACTGACGTTGGCAAAGTATTCAAACACTCTGTCTTGGATGTGGGCATCGGCACCGGCAGCGTGGACAGCAATGTTGTGGGCCAAGTGCTGTTGTTGGTTTGGATATCTCTTCAACACCTTGTACAATTCACTGGCCTGCTTGTAGTCAGCTGGGGTGGCCTTCCAGTGGAATGGACAGGCGGCACCTTGCCAAACTTCTTGCTCTTCTTGCAAGCTGTATTGCTTGAATTCAACTGGCTTGGAGGTGGCCAAGTAGTTTGGGCAGTTACCCAAGTTACCGTTAACTTGCATAGCACCGTCTCTCATGTGTGGGTTGAAGACGGCACCGGTGACTGGACAGTTGACTGGGATCTGGGTGTAGTTGGTACCCAATCTGTGTCTGTGGGTGTCTGCGTAAGAGAACAATCTCGATTGCAAAACAGGGTCAGCAGATGGTTCCATGTATGGAACGGTGTGGGCTGGAGAGAAAGCAGCTTGTTCGACTTCGGCAAAGTAGTTCTTTGGGTTTTCGTTCAAGGTGAACTTACCAAATCTTCTCAATGGGTAGTCGCCGTGGGGCCAGACCTTGGTCAAGTCAAACACAGAGAATGGAGCAGCCTTGGCTTGTTCTTGAGTCATGGTTTGCACGTAACAGGTCCAGGATGGGTGGTTACCGGCAGCAATGTTCTTGAACAAGTCTTCTTGGGCAAAGTCTGGGTTGGAACCGGCCAAAGCACCAGCTTCCTCGTTGTTGAAGGTCTTGATACCTTGGTCAGAGATGAAGTGGACTTGGACGTAGTACCAGTCACCCTTCTTGTTGGACCACTTGTAGGTGTGGCCAGAGTAACCGTTCATTTCTCTGTAGGAGGCAGGAGTACCACGGTCTGAGAACAAGATCATGACTTGGTGGATAGATTCGTGGTTGGAGGTCAAGTAGTCCCAGAACATGTTAGGGTCCTTCAAGTGGGTTTCTGGGTTTCTCTTTTGGGTGTGGATAAAGTGGGGGAACTTGGATGGGTCTCTGATGAAAAAGACAGGGGTGTTGTTGTAGACCAAGTCCAAGTTACCTTCTTCGGTGTAGAACTTGGTGGCGAAACCTCTTGGGTCTCTGGCGGTGTCGGCGGAACCCAATTCACCACCGACGGTGGAGAATCTGGTGAAGATCTTGGTCTTCTTGCCGATGGTGTCCAAGAAGGCGGCACCGGAGATGTCGGTGATGTCGTCGGTGACCTCAAAGACACCGTAGGCACCGGAGCCCTTGGCGTGCACCACTCTTTCTGGGATTCTTTCTCTGTCAAAGTGGGCAAGGGAGTCGATAAGGTTGAAGTCCTGCAACAAGAGGGGGCCGTGTTCGCCGACTCTCTGGGTGGCGAAGGGTTCAGGGATCGGTTGACCGTTGGAGTTGGTAAAGACAGGGGCCATTGTGATTGTCTGTTTTTGTGGAAGAGGGGGGGGCTTTACAAATTAAGTTGGTATAACTGGAAAGGTCATCAAGCGAAACGGCGACTCCTGGGGTATTTATATAAAGAAGCGGGGGAGAGATCCGTCTTAGTTATGCGACGCCTGCGATTGGGCGCGCCCGCGATAAACAACCTCGGTGTGTGCGTAGTGCGCGGGCGTGGCTGCGGTGGGGAGTCTAGAAATGCGCGCGCTTAGTGAGAGATTTGTCGTGGGAAAAGCTGGCCGTAATTAGTGAGCCGGTCCAGGCTTATCTTTGTCTTGGTCAGCACCAGGGTCTGGTCGTTATTGGCGCGTTCCTCCAGCAGACGTAATTACGCAGCATACGCCAGTCCAGGTCCAATTACACCGTTTCTGGCTAGCTTGCACACGGGCTTTGCTGACATAAACCGTCCATGTGTCTGGGCCGAGCTCCATTATTAATCGTGAGGATGGAAGGAACAGGCATGTGAATCGCGCGCGGTTCTCCGCTATACCTGCCGCATTAGGCAACCGGCGCTTTTGTGGTCGCCAGCCGCCGATATCTGCGCTCGAATCACCCGACTACATGGAACACGGGACACCTGGTCAGTGTAGCATGCGTACCGTTGGTGCGATGGCCAGATCCCATGGGCCGTTTTGGGTCCATGAAGACTGTTTATTGTTGCTAGTTACATAATGTGGTGGGGCCACCCAGTACTGGGACTGTGGCTATGTACAGGCACCCATTTCTCCCCCGCCTCCATCCTCGGTAACAAACGATGGTTGCGAAAAGGCCAAAAGCCAGTTGTGTTTGCTGCTTCCTTCCAGCACTAGTTGTTGTTTAACGACGCTCTCCAGTCACGGAACTCCTTCGGTATCATCTTGTCAGCCACCGCCTTGCTCTCTTCCACCAACTCTCTCAACGAAAACGTTCTCGACCCGGGGTCGTAGCTCAATCTCCACACAGACTCGCCGTCACGGGGCACTTCGGCCACAATCCAGTCTATCACGGCCCCGTACCACTTCAACGCCCCGGTACAGTTCAATTTCTGGCCCTGGTTCTGGCCCTGGTTCTGGCCCTGGCCCAGGTTGGCTCCCGCGCCGTTCTTCAACATCACCGGCACTTCCTCCGTCTCAAACACCTCTGCTGCCTGCAAAATGAGGTTGTCGTCGCGGAAACCATACACAATGCGCTTGATACCCATCAAGAAACACTGGGCCCACGTCTTGAACAACTTCTTTTCGAACGTGACGGCGTGGCCCTTGGTTTCCACCACGCGCGTCGTCTTCAACTCGACGTAGTGTGCCAACACATCGCCGCCGTCTTCGGGCACGTAGTCCCACACCCCGTCGACTTCGCCCGCCAACAACATCTTGGTGCTGCCGATCCCCGTCTTGATCACCGAGATGTACTGCTCGTAGTTGTTGACGATCTTCTTGGTGCGCTTCTCGATGAGCTGGCGGGAACACTCGGCCCACGGCTTCGGCAACATCGCCACCGCCTCGAACTTGTAGCCCGAGTACTCGCACCGCTTGGTGTAGTCGTATTTGTCCTGGGGCATGTCTCGTTTCTGTCTTTCGTCCTGCTCCTGTCTGCGTCTGAGCTCGATATCGTCGTCGCTTTCGATGAAAAGCTGCCCGTCAAACACGGCAATGTTGAAATCGAGCGCGTCTGTCAAGTTGTACGGCAACACAAGCAACTTGGTCATCAAGCCACGGAAGGTCACGATGTCGAGCGGCACCTTGGCTCCCACCTGCTGCTCGTGCTTGGTGAGCGCCACAAGCAAGCTGGCAAAGTCGCCCAAGTTCTGTTCTTCCGGAATACGCTTGAACTTGGCATAGCCCGCCCCGAGATCTATGCCTGTTTTGATGCTGGCGTCGGGGAGGTAGTAGTACGACACGGCGTCCTGGACCTTGTCGTGGTCGTAGATCCATTCGTTGTCGATGTCTCGCGCGTAGGCAAACACTTCCTTGGGTGCCTTGAGGGCCGTGGTCTTGGCTCTGGCTGTGAGTGGTAGTGTCTTCATGACTGATTGGGGGTTGTGCAGACGGGTATGGTGAAGGGTGGTGGTTGGGTTTGTTGATGGTGAATTTTTGCTCATCTCGAGAAAAATAGCGGCGGGCTCGCTAAATTAGTGAACGTCTCATTAAAGAGTAGCGAGAGATTACATGAATCCCCACTAATTCGCACTAACAACACCGGTTTTCTCCCTAGACTAGCGGAAAAAACACAATTTTTCGTCGCTAAATAAAAATGCTTCTACGACAATATCCTGCACACAACCGCCTCCAGTATACCAAAATTTTTCAAGCTACAATTCAACACCAACCAACATGTCTACCAAAACCCACTTGATTAAATTGGTGGTTGGTGCTGGCAAAGCAGCACCTGCTCCGCCCGTCGGGCCCGCCTTGGGGTCCAAGGGGGTGAAAGCTATCGACTTCTGCAAGGAATTCAACGCCCGTACGGCGCACTACCAGCCCGGCATACCCATCCCGTGTCTCCTCACGGTGAAGCCCGACAGAACGTTCACGTTCGAGATGAAGTCGCCTCCGACATCGTGGTTGCTCATGCAGGCGGCCCAGATTGAAAAGGGCTCGGGAAACCCCGGCTCCGACAAGGTCGGCAAGCTCTCGTTGAAGCACATCTACGAGATCGCCAAAATCAAAAAGACCGACGACAGACACAAGAACGTCGACTTGAAGGCGATCTGTGGTGCTGTGTTGTCGACGGCCCAGATCGTGGGGATCGAGGTGGAGCCATAAACCTGGTAAAATACCCCAGCTACATGTATATAAGAAATTACAATAAATGTCAAGTTACAATGATTAATAATATAGTGAAGGGTGGCAGAGTTACAAGTGGGAGGGGGGCGATGAACCGATGACAAAATGACGAAATGACGCAAGTGAGTGTTCTACTTCTTTTTGTTTTTGTCGAACGCAGCAATGTGGGCCTTGGACTGGTCCACCTGGGTGTGTTCGTGGTTGTGTGCTTTGAGGACCTCGTAGCCGAGCGCACCGTCGGCACCGAGCTGTTCTTCAACGGTACACATGACAATGGAGTTGATCCATTCGTCCTGGAAACATTCCTCGATGGTGATACGACATGCGGGCGCCAACTCGACCATGCGTCCGATCAAGGTCCGGCAGTCTTCGGGCAACGCCAACAACAATCTGCCGGCTCCGGTTTCGGTAGAAGTGTGGGCGCTGCCGTCGGGATCGCTCGATGGCGCTTCGGTGCTGAGTTGCTGGCCCTCGTCGATGTTGTCCAACTCGCCGGCAGGAGTAGCACCCTGTTGGGCGTCCTGGGGCGTTTTCTTGAGCATTTCCGAGATGGGCGAGAACTCGCCACGGCTGGCAAACAACTTGAACGAGTTGTCCGACAACTTGGGCACCTTCCAGGGGAACTTCTTCAACATCATACAGCAGTAGATGATGGCTGCGGACCACACGTCGACCGGTCTGGGGTCGTACTTGTTGAAGACACACACTTCTGGGGCCAAGTACGGGTCCGAACCGACGATTCCTTGGGCTTCGATCAACGTCTTGGTGAAGGGGTACGAAAACACCACGGCAGAGCCAAAGTCGATGACCTTGACGATCCCGCGCTTGTCTATCACACAGTTGTCTAACTTCAAGTCACGATGGGACAACCCCATCGAATGCAAGTAGTGGATCCCGCTCAAGATCTGTCTGAAACAACAGTTGATTTCGTCTCGCGACATCTTGTTGGACATGACGATGGCAAACAAGTCGAAATCACAGTACTCCATGACCTGGAGAATGCGTTCGTTTTCGTAGCAGATCTCGACGGTTTCGATGATGTTGGGATGCTTCAAGGTGGATCCGATACAGTACTCTCCCGTGATCTTCTTGGCGTAGTCCCGCTTGGTTTCGTTCTGGTACTTGGCCCGGAACTCCTTGACGGCAAACACCTTCTTGTCGGTGAGGCGTGTCACCAACTTGACGGCCCCGCCAGCGCCGGCCCCAAGACTCTCTCCAAACTTGGAGTATCGCTTGGAGAACGGCAACTGTTGTTGCGGGTTGATAAGCGGCAGGACGGAGCCTCTTCTTTCCTGGTAGCTGATCTTGTTCTGCAACGTGCTGGATCTGCTGATGGAGCTGGCGGCGAAGCTGCCTGTCTGGGGCGACTGCGAGTACGAGTGGTTCGACGGGGTTTCGGTCAAGGTGAACGAGGACGACTGGAACGTCGACACGGGCGTCGACGAGCTGTTGGGGATGTTCATGCCGTTGATACTGTTGGAGGACGAGATACTGTTGGCCCTGGAGATGCCGTTGCCCCTGAGCGAGCTCGAGAGGTTGGAGACGGTGGTGGTGGGAGGCTGGGGCCCGTTGCTCTTTTTGAAGAAGCGTTTGAGGTTGGCCATGGAGTTGTGTCTGGACTGGGGCGTGAACTGGACGGCGGACTCGGCCGAGGAGATGGACGACGGCGACAGGGCAATGGCCTGTTCCTGGTACGAGTTGTTGTAGAACGAGCCCAAGTCGGTAGAGGAGTCTCTTTTCACCAGGGGCTTGGATTTGGAGGAAAAGAAGTAGGACAAGCCGGACTGGGAGCCGCTGCGCTGGGCCGACGTGCCCAAGGAGGCCGCCTGGGCTGCCTGGGCCTGTGCCACCCGTTGTTTGGAGATGACGAAGCGCGGTTCGATGGAGGACGAGCTCACCTGGGGCGACTGGATGTGGATGGACAGGATGGGCTGGCCGTTGGGCAAGTTGGGGATGTGGGAGGTTGGCGTGGAGGGCTCGAAGCTGGAGAAGGAGTAGTTGGGGTTTGCGGACGTGGTGTTGTTGGTGCTGGAGGCCGAGTTGGCGGTGGAAGCCGAGCCGCGGCCGCCGCCGGGAGCGCCGTAGGGGATGGACGACGACAAGCTTTCGCCGGTGAAGAACAGCGACGAGTGCGAGACCGAGTTGTTGCGGATGACACGGGGGCTGGCAGCACTGACCGCGACGGGCGGCGGTCTGAAGGCGGCGTCGCGGTTCTGGAACGCCGAGTTGGAGCTGGAGATGGAGTTGGAGTACTGTCTGAGCTGGGACTTGGGCGAGGTGGGCGAGAACACGGCCGTGGAGGCGGTGGCGGGTGCAGCGGCGCCAGGAGCAAGCCCAGGCACGTTTACCGACGTTCCTGGCGACGGATCGAAGCCGTTGATGACCTGGGTGGTGTTGCCGGTAGCGGCGTACGGGTGGTCGGGGTGGATGTCGATGGCGAGCTTGTTGAAGAGCTTGGGGTTGTTGGCGATGTCTTCCAAGTCGGCCGGGGCGAGGGTGTTTTGGTTGGTGTCGGAGGTGGCGGTGTTGGGCGCCGGCGTCAACGTGCCGACGGAGTGTTGGTCGAGCGACACCTGCGACGACACCTTGGAGATGGTGGCGGAGGAGACGTTGGAGTTGGATTCGTTGAGGAGCCGGGTCAAGGACGACATGGGCTGTTTGCCCGGGGGCACGGGGGTGGACATCTGGCGGGTTGTACGTGTAGTTCTGGCGACTTTGGAGGAAACGTCCAATCACTTACCACCTGATAAGCCAAAATGGAGCGGTGAATTTGGTGAACGAAGATAAAGGCACGTGACGTGGGCGAGGCGGCGGCGGCGGCGGGAGCGGCAGCGGCAGGCGACGAAGAAAGTTGGCAGCAACACAACTGGCGGCTAGCGGGACACGGGAAGCGCTTTGGGGCGGGAGTTCGTGGTAGGGGGCAGGTGGAGGTGGAGGTGGAGATGGACGTGGTGGTGCTGGTGCGGACCAATGAGAGGCGGCGGTGCCGTGGCCACGTCTTGGTGGGCCCCATGCTGCCGCGATGACTGTGCGGCAATTATGGAGGGGCCGGAACAGGTTTGCGCCGGCGCGCGGCCGCGACCGATGCGGACGGCGGGGAGTTAGCGAGAAAAATAGCGAGAAAGAGCAAGCCGGAATTCGCGATAAATAGCGAGAACTAGAGACAAAAATAGCGACAGACCGGGACAGAAAAATAGCGACAAATATCGCGAGGGAATGGGCGGAAATTAGCGGGCATTAGGGGGGATTAGCGGGAATTAGCGAGAGATGTAGATCTCGAGAATTCAGCCAAAACGGTCCCTAGATTTCGGCAGCAGATGCAGTTTTCGTAGCAAAAGTGGCATTTTCCAAGGCGGGGAGTGCCAGGAAACTGCTTGCATAGAGTTGAGCTGTTTGTTGTTGGTGACTGCGGTGGTGTGTCGTTTAGTTCTGTCGATGTCTCGTCTCATTGGCATGGTTTTTTGTCTTTTCTAGTGAAGATAGCGACACCACTTTTCTGTTATCCTCTCTTCTAATCTACTACTTTACTTCTACGTTCTACGTTTCTACTCTTCTACTTTACTCCTTCAGGATTCTAACCAACTACTCTTTCTCTTCTACGTTTCTCTTTCGTCTCTTCTTCTCTCTTCTCTCTTCTATATTCAATGCATGGCCTATACCGCTACCTCTCATCTCTCGTGTATCTATCTTCTTCCCTTCTTTCCCTTCTTCTTGGCCCCAGCCCCAGAACCTCCGCCAACACTTTCACTTCCCGTGCTCAATCCCTCGGGAAACAACGGCATCTCGCCGCTGGAAATCCCGCCCATCCCAATCAGGCTCCGGAGCTTGGCCAACTTGTACTCCAACTCCTCCGGCGTCTCGGGCTTCGCATACACGTCTTCTCGTCTCGTCTGTTCGGCCTGCTTCTTTCTCAACTTCTCGGCCAACGGCACCTTGCGCTCGGCCTCCTTCTCCTGCCGCTTGCGCTCGATGGCTGCCTCTTTCTCCAACTTCTCAATCACCTTGTCGGTGTTTTCCACCACTTTCCGCTGCAACTCCTCGTCGTCAATCTCGTTCCGCACCTTGGTGACGATCTTGCACTCCTGGACAAGGTTGCCCCCATTCAACTTGAGGAAAATGGGCGCATTCAACGCAAACATCACCGACTGCAACCCTTGGCCAGGACTCTTGAGGAAAACAAACCACACCGGCCACAACAACAAGTACAACACCAAGCCCCAGATGCTGCCCATCGAGATGAAGCGGCGGGTCAGCGGCGTCCGCATCAACCCGGGGTTCACGAGGTTGATTCTGACGTTGCACGGCGCCTTGTCTTTCCGTTCGTACTCCATGAGCTGGCGCTGGTACTCGCGAGCAAACATTGCAAGCAACAACTTCGACGTGCCGTACACCTTCCAGGGCTGTGTCGTCGGGTACCGTCTGGTGTCCCACAACAAGTCGTCGGGGTCGACGTCGGCCAATGCCTGCGACGAACACGTAGCGATGACGACCCGGACATCACGGTCTGGGGGCTGGACCCGCAACAGCGGTCCGAGCAATGTAAGTAGATGGTAGTGGCCAAAGTAGTTGACGCCTAGCTGGCGTTCTATGCCTTCGGCAGTGACCTGTTTCTCCTTTCCTCGCGGAATGGACTCGGCAGCACAGCAAACCACCCCGTCCAACCGGCGTGGCGGCTGGTTGTCCAACCACTTGGTGGCAAACAACCGGACCGAATGCAACGACGCGAGATCACACTGTTCGGCGTAGATCAAGAAGTTGTTGGTTCTCTCCCGCATGTCTTCGACAAAGTCCACCACCCACGCGTCCTCGGTAGACCGTACCAACAACACGATCTGGGCGCCCTTCATGGCCAACTCGTACACCAACTGCTGGCCCATACCAGACGTACCGCCCGTGACGATGAACACCTTGCCGTGCATGTCTCTGTCCCAGGTGTTGGAGGTGCCGGCGAAGTAGTACTTGAAGCCGGCAACCGTGGCCGCCACCGGGCCCCACACCTTGAGTATGTCCCAGCCGGGAATGGTCTGTGTGCCTTCGAAGGCGACTTTGGTGAGGAAATCCACTGGCATGATAGTGGCGTAGTTGATTCGCGTTTAATTTGGGTTTGAATTTGGATTTAGACGCGATGAGAAAAGGAAGACGCGAGATGCACAAGAAGAGTAGAGAAGATGAAAGCAGAAGGAGAAGGTGATGGTAATAAAGGAAGAAGAGAATAATGTAGAAGAAGAAAATGAAGTAAAAGGAAGGAAGAGTTAATGGTTTGAACAGCTACAGCCGTAGTATTTGTGGCGGTAGTGGAGTCTATATGGGACTGCGGACGAAGCAGCGTTCCGCACCGCCAGTCTCTCGCTAAATTTCCATTCTGGATCTCGCTAAATTCCCACCAGATTTGTTCCATTTATCATTAATTTATTTATCTTTTCTTGGGTTTCTAAACATTCTAAACATATTCTAATAACATTGTCTTGTTTCCTTCTCTAATCTGCGTGGTGTCCAATCTCCTTGGTGTTCTCTAATCTTCTTTCTGTTCCGTAATGACTTCCTTCTTCTCTGTGTCTTTCTCTCTCTCTATCTTCGCCTCCTTCTTCTCTCTAATAAACATCTGTTCCATAACAGTGGGACCCCATTGGTCACCCTCCTTCTCTTCCGCCAACTCAAACCCGTACGTATCGTACAACTTCCGTGCCGCATCCAACCCTTTGAACGTCCAGAGCTTGGTGGCTGCAAAGCCTTGTTCGTCGCAAAACTCAACAGCACTGGCGATCAACTGGCGTCCAATCCCACTGCCTCGACACCCATCGTCAAGAATGAACCATCGCAAGTGGGCTACGTTGTTACCCAAGTCCTGGCCATCGATGGCCAACGAACCAACTATCCGTCCGTTGAGCGTAGCGACCCAGATCCGGTTGCACGGCTGGTCTAGTCGCTCGACAAACTCTGAAATTCCCCTGGCCACCCAGCCTTCCAAAACCATCCCGAACCCTCCAATCTTCGAATAATACGAAGCATGCATCTCGGCCACCCGCCCAATGACACCGGGCTGGTACCCTGTGGTGATGGTGATGAGAGGCTTTGGTTTTGGCGAAGCCTTTTCTCCGTCGTTAAGCCGACGTCTCTTGAGTGCTTCGGCATAAGTACTGAGTCCCCGCGCCGCTTCCTTCTGGTCAGAATTGCTCAAGTACTCAACAGCTTCGGAGACTTGCGTGTTGGCATAAGCATGCACTTTTGCAACCGTTTCCTTTCCCTTGTCGGTGAGCACCAACTGCTTGACACGGCCGTCGCCATCGCCCGACGTTTCCTTCAACTCTCCAGCAGCAACAAGCTTTCCGAGCATCCGACTGATCGACGACTTATCAAGCTGCAACTCCAGCACGAGCTGCGCTGCACTCAAGCTTCCCTGGGCCTCGATCTCCAAGAGCGTATGGACGGCCGACGCTGAGTATTGCGTTCCTCCCAACGTGGACTGCATAAATCCCCACTCACGGACCATGGTCCTGGAGGCTGTACGTATTTCTTCTACCATAGATGAAGTGGTCATTGTTGTTTTTGTAGTTATCGCTTTCAGTATCGAGAGAATTTGCAGCTATTTGTATCGGCCAGAACAAAGAGGAGATTGGGGCGTGCGCGGCCCGTGAAAATTTTTGTTGTGCAATGCAACTGTTGTGGCGTACAACCAATTACCCCATTGGGAAGGTTCCACCAGATTCCACAGATTTCACCCGTCACCGTCCCTATCTTTCTCCAGTATCTCTGTTATCAATACCGTATAGATGAGTCACCGTGGGACTTCCAGAATTTTCCGTTGTGCTTGTTGACACGTTTCAACACTACCGATATTGGTGGAGAACTTGGAGAACCATTACCGGGATCCAAAAAAAATCGAGTGGGGATCGGTATATGCTTGGTAATTAACCGGACAATACCCGCAAAACAGCAATGGTATGCCGGCCCGCTACCGGTGATTACTAAGAGAGGAATAGTGGAAATTATCCGGTACGAATCAATATCGCGGCAGTTTCTACAATTACGTATAGAAGTTGATTTGGTTGTTATATTTTGACTATTCAGTGATATTACATATTTTACAAGAAATATCAAGACTCCATTACCGATACGGTTTAAATATATTTCTTCTACCATATGCGTGATAAAAAGACTGGTATTACTGACACTAAACTTCCATAACCACGTTCCTTGAATACTTTTCAAAATATTCCTTTTCCATTCCTTAATTATGTTCCATAATTACATACCCCATCATTAGTTTGGTTTTGTTACATTGACCCTCTTTGTTACATTCACTCTCAAACCTCTCAATTCAGGAAAGGAGTCTCTTAACTAACAGTTAATTGCTTGTGTTGCCAGAGAAAATGGCCAATATTGATTTCTTATAAATGGGATACAATGTGAAATGATAAAGTGAGGCAAGGGTAACCAAAAGACGAAAATAATACTTAGATACATCCCGATAACTGGATTGTCTTTTTAAACTCTACTCCGAATCCAAGGGAATGGTTAGCGTCATTATATACTGGGTTTTATTGCACAGGTTTCAATCAATTGATACTGAGATATCCTTCTTATTCAGTTTTAAGATTCTGATGCTTCATAGCTAGAAATTTGTTTGGAATATCTTCAAAAGCTCAATCTGTAAACAAGCTTATTGTTCCAGCTCCACAGAGTCTCACATAGTGGTAATTATAACCAACGTATTCTCCAATATTCGAAGTTTGTGGACAAACAAAAAATATAACGAGGGTTAAAACTCCTGAAAATTATAGTAATTCAGTAAAACATATACCTCTATATTCATTGTATTGTCCAACTCACTGGATATGCTAGATATACTTTACTAGGTCGTATGGTTCGTATGGGGGTTTACGAGGGCCGTATCTCTTCCACCTGCATACAATCTATGATGAGGTCCGGCATATACTCCAAGATCCATCTCATTAATTTTTCAGCCCAAGTGCTATACCGATCGATAGACACTAACAACTCTACATATCACCAGTTACAATGGAAGAAGCTGTTTTCTACATTGGACAAGGCAATCCTGCCGACAAGCATTCGCAAGAATCGGTGGCATTTTCTGCCTCCTTACACACCTCACAGCAGCAGGCCAGTTTCAGACAGGCCGACTGTCCCCGTAACGGTGCCGTGCTTACTGGGGTTGGAAGAGGCGAACGTTTGATCACCGCCAGCACCAACAAGGCGCTTCTTAACGTATACTCCTGGGGCAAAGAAAGTCCTGACCAGAAGATCCCCGTGCCCGAACCATTGACATGTTTGGCGTTGTGCCACCATCCACAAGTATCATCACAAGAAACCACCCACAGCGTGCCGAGCTTCAGAGTGCCGTGGTTGCTTGCTGGGGGCTCCAAGTCGGGAAAGTTCTATATCTGGGAAATGTCGTCCGGAGACCTTGTGTGTGTCAAGGAAAGCCATTATCAACTGGTTTCATCGATCCAGTTCTCGAGCTGCGGTACGTTTCTCGTGACTGGAGGTGACGATGCCCGTGTCATGGTGTGGAGAACGTTGGACTTGATCAACTTGCTGAATGAAGACAGAAACATAAAGCCATACTACGCCATTACCGACAACACGTTGCCCGTTACCAGTGTGTTGTTATCGCAAGCCGGTACCGTCAACGACTTGAAACTCTACACAACTTCGGGAGACGCTACATTACGGATCTACGATGTTGCCACCAAGACATTGTTATCCACGTTTATATTGTCTGCGCCTATAGAAAGCGCTGCCATCGACCCGGCCAACCGTGCTGTGTATGTTGGCTTGGCCACCGGTGAGATCAGAATCATTCCTCTCTACAGAATCAACGCCAACACGTCAGTATTGGAGAGTGTTGGCGGAAACAAGAAGATCGTGACCGTCGAGGCCGATCCCGAGTTGAAAAACACCTTTGTCCACCACCAACAGAACCAGGAAGCCGCCGTGACGCAGCTCAGAACCTCGCTCGACGGCTCCAGCATCGTTTCGGGCGATTCGATCGGAAGAGTGTTTGTTTCGGACATTGTCACCAGACAAGTTCTCAAGACATTCCAGCCTTGTAACGCCAGTATCTCGTTCGTGGACGTTAATGCTTGTCCGTATGAAATCGTCAATGCTACCGATGCCGCCAGAATCAAGAATGACAAGAAACATAGACTTATCCCTGCGCTCAAGAGAGTGTTGGCCGATTCCACCACCATTTCGCATCAGTTATACCTCGAGATTCCCAACGAAATTGAACAGGAAAATGAAGAAGAAGAAGACTTCCAGGCATGGCTTGCACGCAAGGCCGAGCAGGAACTCAGTTTCAAGAACTTGAGCACGATAAACTCGTCGGTCAAGACATTGAACACCAATGCCGGCTCGGGTCTCGTCAACAGCAAGGTCACGGAATTGCAGGAGACGTTGGATACGGTGTCGAACGCCTATTCGGAATTGAGAACCAAGCACGAAGAGTTGTTGAAGGAGCATGCAAAGTATGTAGCACAATAAATAGAACAGCTGTAAACATTATGCTTTATGTTTAGTTACCCTTGCGGTTGGGCGATAGCGGCCGGTTAAAGCCCTTGCTCCGGTTCATGTACTGTCTGTATTCGGTCTGTTTATCGTGTTTGGCAGTGCCTCCCTTGGTTCCCTTGACGTGCTTGCCCTTGGTGGACCCGAACCCGGCAAAGCCCATGAGACTGATCATGTCGTTGGAGTCGGACCCCGAATCGTCGTTGGCCAGGGCGTCGTTCCCGTCGCTGCTGCGGCCGCGTGGGCGTCCCCTCGAGTCCTGTTCGTACTGAAACTCGGGCTGCTTGATCTTGTTGTTGTAAGAAGAGTTCAGGAGCGGTAAGTCTTGGTGGGACGTGTTTTCCTTCTTGTAAAGCGTCGATTTGTGGAGTTTCTCGGTCGAGCGGTCGCTGGAACGGTCACGGTACGATTTCAAGGGCGAATTGAACGGTGGCGTCCGGTTGGAGTCTGGCAGTCTTGACCGGGACCGTTTTTCCCTAAACAGGGAGTCCGACCGATTGGAGGGCGACATGTGGAGGAGGAGTCTTTATGGGTGAAGGTCTGCACGTTTGACATGAGTTTTCTTTGGGAACAAATCATGTCGCGTGATTTACGGCACGTGAGCTCATCACCACTAACCCAAATATCCCAGCTCGAATTGATGAGCAGGCTCCAAGACAGGTGCGAAGCGGAACATGGACAAGCTCACCAAGAAACAACGTAAGGCGTTGGAGTTCAAGCAGAACAAGTCCAAGGAGGAGAGAGAAGAGGAAAAGGCCAAGAAGGTGGAAGAAAAAGCCGAGGAAGAGACCAAGAAACGGCCTGCCGAAGACAGCGACGAGCCCAAGAAGAAGCGCAAGACGAGAAGAGGAAAGAAGGGCAAGGGTGTGAATGGTGGAAAGGGACCCAGATTTATTCTCTTTGTTGGGAACTTGCCGTATGACATAACAGAACCGGAGTTGTTGGGCCATTTCAAGAACAGCAAGCCGGACAGACTGAGAATCAGAACCGACAAGGGCATAGCGTTCTTGGAGTTCGACAACGACACCAAGGAGATCCAGAGTAAGATGGAATTGGCGCTCAAGATGCATCACCTGACGTTGAAGGGACGTAAGATCAACGTGGAGTTGACTGTTGGTGGCGGAGGCAACTCGGAGAACCGGGTGCAGAAGTTGAAGCAAAAGAACGAGACGTTGTTGGAGGAGAGAAAGGATAAGTTCAAGAAGGAGAAGGAGGAAAAGGACAAGAAGAAGGAGGCGCCTGCGGGTGTGCATCCGTCGAGAGCAGCATTGATGAAGTAGAAATATACGAGAAATAGAAGAGAGTGTAGGAGAAGAGAAAAGAAGAAGAGAAGAAAAGAAGAGTAGAAAAGAAGAGAAAACAGAAGAGTAGTTGAGAACGGAAGATATTTCAAGTTACTGGGATTATGTTGGTCCAATATATATACAACGTACTAATACCAATACAGTCTATTCTAAACACTGCCTTGGTCATTTCTGTACAGTATCCACGGATCACCAGTCTTGCACGCTACCCCACAACCGGCCAATTGGACGCAACTCTGCCGTGTAGCGGAATGCAACCCAAATGGCCCCATTACCGTATGGGTGCGAAAATGCTTCCACAACTGTTGCTAGGTATCGTTGCGGAAGCTCCATCACTGCGACTCCAAGCACCAGCGAACCATCGTGAGATGCCAAGACTGGGTGCCAAAAGCTTATTGAAGTCTGCTTTGTTGCAACCTACGGTGTTTTGCATCCATACCGGGACAACGTTGCGGTGTATATGTGAATAACTATATAGGATAATACATGACCATGCTGAAATAAAGAGCATTAGAAATCTATGGATCCACGCAGTGGATCGGCGTGCACGAGTAATCATCGGTGAAACTTGGAGCTGTCTAGTTTTTTGTATCAGGGTCGGGAGACGCAGGGGAGTCCGGATTGGAGCCGCGGCGGGCTCAGCCAGCCTGTAGTAGTGAGCAATACAGCTCGTTATTATTAGTGGAATTAACGTCGAAAGGATAGTAGAAAGGATGGAGGTGGTGGGAGTGTTCAAACGATGGTGGTCAAAGGTGGAAGTGGTTAGATGGTTGGGTCAATAGGTCAAAAGATTGTGAAGAGACATTTCTCTTTTGGCAAAAGAAAACGAAGGTCGTGGGCTCTTGGGAGCTAGTCGGATAGGTACCCGCTAATTACAAAATAGTACATCTCTTTGCCTTTTTGATCTTTCTCTTTCTCTGGACACCCTGCTTGCCGACCCCAGCACCAGCACCAGCACCAGCACCGGTGGCAGCAGCCGGAACCGAGTCGGTGATGTACTCAGAGTCAGACTTCAAGTGGGGTGGATCCAACACCGTTCTGATGGCATAGTCAAAGATCTCCTTGACGCCCTGCTGGGTAGCAGCCGAACACTCCAAGTACTTGACAGCACCCAACTCCTTGGCCAACTTGGTGCCCTGTTCGTAGGTGATGGGCTTGAGGTTGCGTTCGCCCAAGTCGTCGGCAACATGGGGGTCGTCTCTCAAGTCAATCTTGGTTCCAATCAAGAGAATAAGAATGTCCTTGGACAAATGGTGCAAGATCTCGGGTATCCACTTGGACTTGACATTGTAGAACGAGTCGGGGCTGATCACCGAAAAGCAGCACAAGAAGATCTCGGTCTGGGGATACGAAAGCGGCCTCAACCGGTCGTATTCGGACTGGCCTGCGGTATCCCAGAGGCCGAGCTTGATAGGCTCACCGTCAATCATCACCGAGGCCGAGTAGTTGTCAAAAACCGTGGGAATGTAGTCGTTCGGGAAGGTGTTTGTGGTGTAGGAAATCAACAAACATGTCTTACCAACACCCCCATCGCCTACTACAACCGATTTGATAGATCTCATTGCTTGTGGGTTGTACTTTGTAAATTAGTTTGGTGGTTAAGGATTGTTGAAGGGAAAAAATTTACCAGGTTCCGTTTTTGGCTTTGTGTCATGTCCCGATACGACGGGGGGCGGCCCGCCGCCGCGCCAGCGTTTTAGTCGCCAGCGCCAGTGGTGCCAAAAAGTGTCGCCGCCAGTGTCTGCAGCATTTTCCAGCCGCGCGCGCAGAAACATCCCTTCCGCAGTACACATGCCAAGAAACCCCCCAGTGCCATTATCAAGCCACTCCGGTTATATAGCACACCATGAGGAATGCGTGGACCATTCCGGGGGTGGAAGAACGACATGCTGGCACAAATATGTATGAAGAGCGTTTTACAGCGACCAAAAAGGCGGACCCCGGAGCGCTGGTGCCGTGGAATGTCGTTCGATTTCATGTCTGTATAGCGACATCTCGTGGTGGGCGATGAGCCAAATTTCACACCGAGCCGCTCCGGCAGACACTTATCTCGCTGACCGGAATTCGCTGCGACAAATGGTGAGATTTTCTCAGACGATGAGACTAAAATCGGCGCATGAGACGATCGCGGGCGATGAGACATTTTGCCGGGGTTGCGCGTGGAGGGACTAAATGGGGGCCAGGACCGCTGTACATTAAGTATCTAACCTGCAATCGCACCCGTCGCACTCACGCGCCACAAGCAAATCAACCAAAAACACTTTCAGACGATAACAAAACCACCCCCACAACATCGCATGTTTCTCCCCAGACAGTTTGCACGGCGGTTCCTGGGCACCAGAGCCGTCCGGACCGACTTTTCCCACATTGTGATTGGTGGAGGAGCCGTCGGCACGTCAATTGCCGCCGAACTCCAGCGTGTCGCCGGCAACTCCGTCCTTCTCGTCGAACAACACGCTGCTGTCGGCACAGAAACAACCCTGCGCAACTCCGAAGTGATCCATGCCGGGATCTACTATCCAAGCAGCTCGCTCAAGGCCCAGCTATGCATTGCCGGCAAGAACAAGCTCTACGAGGCCGCCAAACGCGGCAACTTCCCCGTAAACTTGCGCCAGTGTGGGAAGTGGGTGGTGGCCCAGGACGAGTCCGAGGCCGAATACTTGGAGAAAATTGCAGCCAACGCAGCAGAGGTCGACGTGCCGGTGCTGTTTGTGTCTCCGGCGGCCGCCCGGGCGAGAATTCCGGCGGTGCTGGCTGCTGCTGGTGCGTTGGAGAGTCCCACGACGGGCATTGTTTCTTCCCACGATCTCGGGCTTTACTTCCAGGCGCAGTTTGAGAACGGCGGCGGCACCATTGGCTTCAATACGCAGTTGGTAGGGCTCGAATACGACCCCAACTCGCGCAGCTACTCCTTGCAGTTGCACGACAAGCTCGAGAACCACCAGTTCAGCCTCACGGCCGACAACGTCGTCAACGCAGCGGGACTCCATGCAGCCTCCGTCTCCAACATGCTCTTGCCGCCACACAGACACTTTACAAGCTACTTTGCTAAGGGAACGTACTTTAGTATTGATGCTACACTGCGGTCGACCAGCATCGACAAGTTGATCTATCCGTGTCCCAATGCCAACGCGTCGTCGTTGGGGATCCACTTGACGTTTGACTTGGGCGGGCAGCTCCGTTTCGGGCCCGATCTCGAGTGGCTCGACGTCGAATCGGCCCAAGATATCGACTATACGCCCAGCGAGCACAACTTGATGGCTGCGTACGAAGCCGTCAAACGCTACTTTCCTGCAGTGACTCCGGACGCGTTGCAGCCGTCGTACTCGGGCGTGCGGCCGAAGATCTTCTCCGAGGCCGACAACAAGAAGGAGTTTGCCGACTTTATCATCCGTGAGGAGGAAGGGTTTCCGGGCTTTGTCAACCTTGTGGGCATGGAGAGTCCGGGCTTGACGGCTTCGTGGGCGATAGGCGAGTATGTCAGGGACATCTACCATCGATAGAGAGGCGTGATGGTGTTGAAAGCTGTAGATAGGGCTGTAGATAGAACTGTAGACGGACATAGAAATCCATGTATTCATGAAACAGAACATTCAAGAATCAGTAGTGGTCTGTTCTTATACATTTTAAAGGTTGTCTATTCTCTGTTGTCTTGGATCTGTTCTCTGTTTTCTCTGTTCTTCTCTTGAAGTACTCTCTCTCTCTCTCTCTCTCTGATTCTTGTGTGTTCTCTTTTATTTATGCTCTCTCTTCTATGCTTACTGTTCACAACTTCCTCTTCTTGTTCGGTTCCTCCTCCTCCTTTTCCTTCTTCTTCGGCAAGTCCTGTGGATCCGACGGACGTGGCGCCTCCACAAAGTACTCATGCATCAACGCCTGTGTCAGGTCACACCGGCGGCTCGGATCCAACTGGGTCATGGAAATCATGAGGTCCAATGCCTTTTCGGTGGCAGCACTGAACCGGTTGCGCAATTCTTGCCGTGATGGCGGTGGATACACCCGTAAGGCGTTGTACAACGGCAACAGCGACACATTGGGCCACACCTGCTCGGTGGGCGTGCCCAAGGCCCGGAAAGTGACGTCGAGCTGGTCGACATCGTCCTTGCCCGGCAAGTACGGCGTTCTCAACATGAGTTCGGCAAAGATGATGCCCACAGACCACATGTCGACCGCTCCGGTGTAGTGCTTGGCCCCAAACAAGAGCTCGGGCGACCGGTACCACCTGGTAACGACGTTGGACAGCAAGTCTTCGTTGGGGTTCCCGAGCGATCTCGCCAACCCAAAATCGGCAATCTTGAGCTGGCCGTCCGGCGCAAGCAACAAGTTGTTGGGCTTCAAGTCTCGGTGCAAGATGAAGTTGCGGTGGCAGTGGTGGACGCCCCTGAGCGTCATGAGGAGCCACGACTTGATGTCGGCGGACTTGAACACCACCAGCGGGTCCTTGATCAACACCTCCAAGTCACACGGCAAGAACTCCAACACCAAGTTCAAGTTGTTGGCCGACAGAAACACGTCCACAAGCTCGATGACGTTGGGATGGCGCAATTCCTGGAGATACTTGACTTCCCGGATGGCGGACATGTCGAGGCCGTCTTTGAACATGCCCGTTTTGATTTCCTTGATGGCGATGCTCCGTTTGGTGGCGATCTGCGTGCCGAGGTACACCACGGCGTACGTACCTTCCCCGACACGTCTGTCTTTGGAGTATTTGGACATGGTGGTGGTGGAAGTGGTGGTGGAAGTGGCGATGAGAAAAGTAGCGATGGAATAGCGAGCAGAAACGGAATTAGCGACAGAACGAGAAAGTTAGCGAGGAAAATGCAGAAATAGCGAGTGAAAACAGAATTAGCAGGGAGCCGCGAAATCGTAAATCGTGAGAGAATGCAGAAACAACTACAATAATCAGAAAGGCGAACCATAGAAGCAACCAATAACGTGAGCAGCTTTGAAGAAGAGCATTTGATGGCTTTTACCAGGTTTCTGTGATTATGAACGTGAACCTGACAGAAAACTGGTTTCGTAGATCGACTTTCAAATAGTTTCATTATTAACTACAAATAATAGCTCAGGCTCATTGATTAAGAGCCACAAGATTCCATTACACGAACCAGAACTGTAGGAGAAAAACATCTGGATATTTTCATCGTGGCAGATTTGTAATTTCTCCGTATTCCAACGCATTTTGAAGCTACAGCAGAACTGACAGGGTGTTGCACTATTCTGTCGTATTCAAACTCGACCATGTCCCTGTCGCAGAGGACTACACCAATAAGAAGCGTGCACACGGTGCACCACCGTGTGTGGATCAAGAAAAAGCTCTCAACTGACTGAGACCGTGCCTCAAAATGATGTCGATGGAGGCCGCTCTGGAGAAAGATCTCAACATCATTCTGGGGCCGGTAAACAGAAAGAAAACGGCAAGTAACCGTTTATACTCCCATTTGACCAGGATAAGATTGACATTGTCGTATACCTCCATCATCTCCTTTTGATTTCTTTGTTAGTTTTGGAAACAGAAGCCATGCTGGGGATTTTGAGAGTACATTCTTGTGAACCTATAAAACATCTATACGCAAGATCTTTGCAGACAACTTTAAACTACAGTATCTGTCTTGTTTACTTGGCATTGCTATTTATCACTAGCACCAAAAATCTACCTCTTATCATTAAATTTCGTTTAGGTATTGTCCTCAATTCTTTTTCCAAATTAATTTTGCAGCCATTTCTACACCAAACATACATGCTGTCTTGCGTTAGTGGTTTTCTATTTTTTGTGTATGATTATAAACCGTTGAGGTTCGTGGAATGGAAGATGCTTGTGTTCAGTTGGTAATGGTTCCTGCCACACAGTCCCACTGTGCAAAAACGTACCAGCTGTTCCCACTGTCGCCAATGACCAAGCCCCGGTACATCCCGATCTCCAGACACTTGATGTTACATTCGTATGTCCCGTATGGCTTGCTGGCGTCCATTTTGTTGAGCTTGAAGTACTTGCCGGAAGGAGACTCGATCACCAACTTGAAGTCCTGGTTCAAGAGTCCCGTTCCGCTGTTGACACCCAACGAAGGATACTGGTCGATTTCAAAATTGTACGAACTCTTAACCACGATCTTGCTGGTCTGGGGAAGCTTGATGTACAAGTCATTGTTCTGGCTCTGGACGGTGGGGAAACGGGGCACAAACTTGCACTGCTTGTAGTTACCGATATGGTACAATGGAATAACAACAGCTAGCTCGTGGATGTTATCAAAATGCTTTTGCAAGCCCTTGGGCCCGGCAAAGATCTGGAGGACTCCAATGGTCTCGTTTTCAGGAAGAATGGCCTTGATCTTGGCCACACGGTGGTTATTAACCCACTTGACCTGGCATAAACTCAACTCATTGGTGGTCACCTTTGATGTCTTGACTAATGTAAAGAGCTCAACATCGATAGGGATGTCCAATTCCAACTCAAAGAACTCCAAATCCTTCAAGCGGGTCAATGCATTGTTGAAGTTTCTGAATCCCAAGCCGTTCTTGTAGAAACCCGAGTACGCCCGTGGGAGGTAGAATGCTATGTTTTGATCAACTGGTGGGATAACATGTTGAAGGTCTATGACCGTGGGGATATGCGTAGAAACGAGCTGGAGCGGCGGAGCCATGAAGTAGTACTCGTTAAAGCCACGCGAATTGTCGCGGATGTTACACACGGAACCATTGAGGAAGCAGTAAGTGTCCATGATGAAGAAATGCTTGTCAACCAAGATCGAGAGCCAGCAGTGGTTGACGACGTACTGGTCGTTGTGGTAGAATTCGTTGGGCTTCTTCCAGAATCCAAGAACAATCTCGGACGGAATGCGAAGGGCATCCAAGATCTTCTTGAAGAGATAGTTGAGCTGGTAGATGGAAGCCTCTCCCTTGTGGAGAACTTCATTAAGCTTAGGTTTGACCGTCAGAATCTTGTTTGGTTCTTCGATTATGTGGAACTTGCACAAATGGAGTAAGATACATCTGATTTGGGCAAGTTTTGATGAATGGAACTTGACAGAAACATCCGAGATCAACTCGTTAAGATCAGATGTTGTGTCATAATGCTCGATGAACGCATCGATCTTTTTGGAAGGAATGGTGACGTCAATTTCGTCTAACTCATCGCCGACTATCTCGTTGGTATTGATTTCGGAAATAAAATCCAACGGTTTGACAATCAAGGACCCTTCTTCTCTGACAACTCTGCGTGTTCTCGACTGTTTTTCTTGAGAAGTCAACGAATTCATTCTGTTCAAGTCCTTCTTGAGTGTGGCCCAGTCGATCTCCTCCAGCTGTTGCAACTTCTTTTCTATGGCATGGAGATCTTCGCCACGTTTATGTAATAACTTCTTGAAGATGTTGGGGTGTTTCGACTTTTTATCTTGGAAGATAGAGCCCATGAGATCTTTGCTATTGTGGTCATCATCAAGAGAGAGTTGGCTCATGCGGATTTCCTGCTGTTGTTGCATTTCCTTCTCGTACTTGTGTCTGACAAACGAACCAGCAGAAGTAGCACTGAGCTCCGATAAGTTCAAGACATCGCTCTGGAGCGATTTGATCGAGTTTTTCAATTCCTCTTGCTGGATTTGGGAGAGCTTGAACTCGTCTTCCAAGCTATAACTGTATGTTTTAACCGGAGTGGTGTGCTTAGGAGGAGGGGGAGGTGGAGAGTCGTCAGATTCCTCGTCGGTGGCGTATCGCGATAACTTCTTTCCCAAATCTTCCCTCGAATGGTAATGCTTAGACGAAAGCAAGTCCTCGCTGTCAACAGAAGGGTCGGAGCCCATGTTCTTTGGTGGGGACGACTGCGACGACCGTTTTTTCTTTTCTAAATGCTTCAATTGTTGGAGTTCCATCTCGAGCTGGGCCCGTTTCTGGGCGATTTCGTGGTATTCGTCCAAATATGAGTTTTCTTCGACGGGGAAACATTCGACCGTATGGTTGTTGTGGAGTGGCTTCATTTTGGCGGCGGCCACAGGGACATCGGGGTACGAATGGGTGTGCTTGGGGGCCAGGAATTTTGCCGGCAACGAGTTTCGGTACGATTGCTTCTTGATGTTGTAGTTGTGTTGTTGTTGGAGCAGTTTGAACGCGTCGGTTTCTCTTTCACGGTACATGGATCTCTTATTGTTGTCTTCTTCCTTTCTCGGCAGCGATTTGGGGGTCGAGTTCTTGCTGCCCTTGGGGGTGGAGAGCGATAGGCTGGAGGACGAATTGGTCATGTTTGTTTCTATGATTTGGACGTAGTCCTTGGGGAAGATGCCCTCGGCGTTGTTTCTTCTGAGCTTCCCACTCCACCAGCTCAGGTCGACGATGGAGTAAACTTCGATGATTTCATTTTCGATAAAGCCCAAGTCGCCGTCTTCTTCTCCAGGCCACGAGACATTGGTTTTGACCTTGAATGGAGGGGGTGGTGTGGACATACTACCGTTGGAGTATGAAGGAGTACGAAACAGAAAGGCTGCTATCTAGCTGAAAAAATTGAGATCAGGTTGATATAGGCTTTTCCTAATCGGGCAATAGGTAAATACGCCAGCACTAGGGCTACACCCTGCCGCAATACTGAAACGACAAGAAAAGTAATTCCAAAGAACAATGGACGAGATCGGAAAAAAGCCCTTCGAAACCTCGACCAGCGTTTGCGTAGACGGGACGGGGTCGTTTGGAAGGCTAATTGGTGGTGGGCTGGATATGGGACCAGTTTAGAGTTTGCGCCTCGAATAGGGTTTGGTACGGTTCAGTTGGTTTTGGCGTCAGCGGGTGCTGGTTGTTAGGTACGGGACGGTGGCACCGACGTCATGTAGTGCATAGAGCCGTGCAGTGCAGGTAGTGCTGCTGGGTTTTGGTTGCTGCCTGTATACATTTGGTGTCGCTGCACGTCACTGGTGCGTTCTTCTGTCTAAATCGGAAAAGCTTGAATTATAGCGCCGATTTAGTGGCGTTCCTGGCTGGTGTATGGAGGTGTCGTGTCGGTGTGAGGTTTTGTCGGATGGGACTGTTTGGTAGTTTGGGTAATTTCTACTTTTTTCTCATATGTTCGTGAATTCTTTCTCACGGTACATTTTTCTCTCGGTATACTTTTCACTCGGTATACTTCACTCTCAGTATACGTTTCACTCTATACTCTCGGTATTTCTTCCTGCTTCTATGACTATCTCCGTAGCCCCGTCTATATCTTCCGGTGGCAACTCAATCACCGCCTGAAACAGCCGTACCTTCTAGATTTTTCCCGTGGGGGTCCTGGCCGGAGATGCACGGGTCTCCGGGTATAGACGGCTTTCCCCACTATATATATCGATCCATCCCGTGCCGTATTCCCGTCTAAAAACCATCAACCACAGCACAAATGTTCGAATCCGACACTCTCACATACAAGGAATATTCCTATGCCAACAAACGGGCGCCCATCGCAGTCCACGAGACGTCGATCCCGCTCGTCAAGCTGACGAACGGCTATAACATCGGCCCCGGAAAAATATTGATCAGGACCCATGCGGCCTCGTTGAACCCGGTGGACTTGGTCCTCTACAACTCCTCGGTGTTGCCCAACTTCTCCGGGCGCCAGCAGGGCATAGGGCGGGACTTTTCGGGAACGGTCGTTGCTATCGGCGACAACACCACGACGCAGTTTGCGGTTGGCGATGAGGTATGCGGCTTGTACAAGAAGATGTTCGGCAAGGGAACCGTCGCCAAGTACATCGTGTTGGAAGCCGGAGCGGCGGAGGACGGAGAAGTGGCCAAGATCCCCAACAACTTGTCGCTCACCGAAGCTGCTGCGTGGCCGTTGATCTACGGCTCGGCGTGGTACATGACTGAGGGGCTCGAGTTGAAGGACAAAAAGGTGTTGATCTTGGGCTCGGGCACCTCCGTCGGCAAGATCATGGTCCAGCTCGCCAAACACTATGGATGCCGTGACGTTGTCGTTACCTGTTCCGGCAAATCGGCCCAGCTCTCGTCCGAATTGGGTGCCACCACCGTCATCGACTATACCAAGCACAAGTCGATCTTGCAGCCGGTGTTGGACTCGGCCAAACAGTCCCGCTTCGACTATATCTTTGATACCTGCGGCAACGGCGATCTCTTTGGCAGTCTCGACCAGATCTCGACCGGTAAGGACTTGGTATACGGAACCATTGTCGGCGACAAGAAGTTGGACTATTCGCTGAGCTCGCTCATGCCACAGGTGTTTGGGGCCCTCAAGAGTCTCTCCAAGTTCGCCCGGCTCAAGTTGGGCCTCTTGGGCTATCAGTACAGAGTCACATATGTCCGCACGGGGCCCAAATGGATCGACCAGGGCCGCAAGTTGATTGAAGACGGTGTGGTTACGGTGTTTGTCGATTCGGTCTACGGTTTCGACGCATTCCCCGATGCCCTTGCCAAGTTGAAGTCCAACACTGCCAAGGGGAAGATCGTGGTGGAGGTTAGTAAATAGATTAATAATATATCGTTAAAAGGTATTTCATACTACTGCTGTTGTCTGACACCGCTGACGATGTCGTCGACTCTCAACAACAAACATGCACTCTCGATTCCGGTCTTGATAGACTGTTGCTTGATGACCTCGGGTTCCCAGATACCGTATTCGTTCATGTCGGCAATCTTACCCAAGTCACCGTCAATACCCCAAGTGTGGAGCCCGGCAGCGTGCTTGGCTCTCAACTGCGACAACACCTTGATTGGGTTACCACCACAGTTCTGGATCAAGGTTCTTGGAATAACCTCAAACGCATCGGCAACGGCTTGGTATGGCCATTGGTCAACACCCTCGATGGTCTTGGCCTTTTCGGCAAGCTTGACACTAACGGCCATCTCGGTAGCACCACCACCTGGCGACAACGATGGCTCGAACATGACATTTCTAGCGACAGCCATCGCATCGTGCAAGTTACGTTCTATTTCGTTAAGAATGTCCTTGGATGGACCTCTCAACACCACGGTACATGCCTGTGGTTCCTTGCACTCGACCAAGTACGAGAAGTACTCGTCACCAATCAATTCGACCTTGAACAAACCACACTTGTTTCCAATGTCGGATTCCTTCAAGTCTTCGATTCTATTAACAATGGTGGCACCGGTGGCACGGGCAATTCTGTTGTTGTCACTCTTCTTGACTCTTCTCAACGCAGTGACACCGCCCTTCAACAAGTAGTGCTGGGCCAAGTCACTCACACCCTTTTCGGTGAGCACAAGGTCAGGCTTGAATTCCAACAATTGGTCACAGATGAGTTTCACTTGTTCTTCTTCGATCTGTAATATTCTGTTCCAATCTTCTTCCTTGGTGATTTCTATGTTCGTCTGCGATTCACCCTTCTTGTATTCCAATGGACAGTCCAACAAGATGATTCTGGGGTTTTCAATTCTTCTCTTCATCTTTGGGTGGGTCACATCCTTGTTCAACAAGATACCGTCCAACACTTCCGAGTCGGTGACTTCTCCGCCCGGTATCTTTTCGATTCTGACGTATCTCTTGACGTCTATTTCCTTGTAGGCGCCCTGTTCGATGACCACGGTCTGGACTGCCTTGAGTGAGAGCTCGCACATCTTCTGCGACCACTTGTTGACGTACTTGGTACCGATGGAAGCCTTGATCAACTTGATCATGGCGGCGTCGTTATGGATGTCGACAGGAACAGAAACCTGGTGGATGATCTCCAATGCATCGCTCAATGCTCTCTTCAAGGCCTGGATCACGATGACGGGGTGGATATTCTTCTCGATGTACGGGAAGGTCTGGGCCAAGATCTCACCGGCCAAGATGATGACGGTGGTGGTACCGTCGCCGACCTCCTCGTCCTGGGTACGACTCAACTCGATCATGGACTTGGCGGCGGGATGTGACACGTCTATTTCACGCAAGATGGCGTGGCCGTCGTTGGTCAACACGATGCCGCCCATGGGATCCAACAACATCTTGAGCATGGCCTTGGGGCCGAGACACGTACGGATGATGTCGGCAACGGCCTTGGCTGCGGTGATGTTGGAGATCTGTGCCTGGCGGCCACTCTGTCTCTCGGTGGAGGTGTTCATATACACCACTGGAGCCTGCATTGTTGGGTATGGGAGTAAGGTTGGTGGTTGGCGACACTATTTGGATTTTGAAAAAGTTTTTATGGGTTGGCGACTGCACACAGGCCCAGCGTTTTTGTAGTGGCGACTGCTGCGACTGCTGCGACGGTGACAAGACGCCGCTGGTTGGGGCCCGTTTCGGCGTGTAGGGATGGAAAATGTCTGTTTGTGAGTTGGTCAAGGTGTTGGTGTTGGGCCAATCATGTTGGGTTTTGAAGAATTGACCAATTCGGGCCGCCGGCGTGTCTTTTTGGCACAGGTCTGTTTAGTAATCGTTGGTTCCACGACGCGCACTTTTCATGTATGTTTGTTTCTCTGTTCTGAAGTACACCAGTTCTGCTACAGTAGTTCTATCTGGTTTCTCTACAGCAGTTCTACTAGTTTTGCTAGAGTAATTCTATCTGATTTTGCTTGTTCTGTTCTGGAGGTTTTTGCTTCTGGTTTGTTCTTACAAGTTTCTGCTTCTGGTTTTGTTGATGTCTAATACTATTGCAAAAGGCTGTGAGCCTGAACCTAATGTTCTTCTATCTCATTGCTGCAAACGTTTAAATGTTGCCGTGTTTTGTTTGAACGTTTCTGTTTGATCTCTGTTCATCTGCCAAAGATCACTCTTATTGGCCATTACTAGCCATTCCTACTCGCCGTTTTCTTCTCTGATTATCGTGTCTTGCATAGTATTTTCATTTTCTGTCGATTCTGCAGAATAACCATTCGGTTGTTCCCCCATTTGTAAGTGGATTAATAGAGCGACGCTCTTTGGAGGGCAGATAATGCACGAACCGACTTATTGCAGACAGTTTAGGCAGCTAACTATCCATTTTCAGTGGGAAACAACTTACCCCAAAGCGGAGTTTCGGCAATGGGCTGACAAAAATAACAGACCTGGAAAGCCTCAAACTATCACTGTATCCCAATCGCTTGACTGTATCTGCATTTGTGTGTAGTAATATGGGCGAAGTCGTTGTCGTTTTTGCAGCCAGAAACAACATTGGTCGTGTGCCGACCGATATTTCTATATACCTGTATATAACATCCTGCACATACGTCTTTTCAACTTCCTAGTATAAAGACAGCCAAAATTACCACCACCAACTACCACTCCACCAACACACACCCGCACCATGGCGCTCGACTATATCAATCTCAACTTCTCATCGGTAGAAGATTTGCAAGAGATTGACGCCAAGATTGCCGAGCTCGAAGCCCTGGCGCACGCGGTCCAGACAGCAGCAGACGCCAAGGTCGGCAGCGACCACGCTGGCACACAGCTTCAAGTGGCCGAAAACGGGCCATTGCGTGCTGCTGCCGACGAGATAGTGGCAGAGGTGGCGAGATCGGTTGAGTTTGGCGATATTCTGGCCATCGAGGCTTTGATCCAGCAGCACAACATCGCTCGACTCCACGACATCCACGGCTTGATCCAGCGCAAACAGGCCCTAGCACAAGACATAGCACTCGTTACCGAGGCAAGAGAGATTGAGCTCTCGTTAAAGTCGCCGGAGGCAGACCTTTCTGCAGTGTCGCTGCGCATCGATGCCTTGGACACGTCGCATAGTTCTCCTGAGATCCAACGTGAAGTATCGAGCTTGACCGGCCAGCTCCTCCAACAGATAAACTCCAAGAGAATAGTGTTGGAACCTAAATTGAAACAGCTGCTTCCTGCCGACTGGTTGGGGCTGGATTCTGCTCCATTATCGCCGTCTTCTCCCCAATTTGCATCTATCGCCTCCAGTGCCGCCGAATTGCTCCGTCTACAGGCAATCATCCCTCCCAAGTACCCGGAAACGTGGTGGGCTCTTGATATTCTCTTGGAGCCCGTGGTTACGCGGTTCCATTACCATTTTTCGGGCTCCCGAGAGACTAATAAGCTCGCCAAACCCGAATGGGCGTTGAATTTTGTCGAAACATTCTTGACGGAAACCCTCGACTTCCTCAGCAGCATAGTTAAACAGCCCTTTGTCCAAACTGGCCGCATTGCAGAGTACGAAATCATAACCTCAATCCTTGTCCCAGTTCGTGAAAAATGTTTGGCGTCCATGAAATCTATTAATGACAGTATTGCAAAATACAAGGACGACCACGTCAACAACGAAAGAAGCGGCAGACTTCTCTCTCATCTAATCTTTGAGGTCTCGTCGTTTGACCAGCGCATCAGAAGCTTCTACCAATACAATCCATACATCCAAAACTTGGAAGCACCCACCGAAAAGTGGACGGGTATCACCGGCGATATCCTCATTGGGAATGAAAACGTCGGTGTGACTAACTGGTTGCAGTTTGAGCACGATTTGGCCAACAAGCGGTTCAGGAGCGAGATTCTCGAGACCAAAGATGCATTCAAAATTGATTACGACTACCAAACTACCGACACCGACCACATTTTCAAACCAACGTACTCTGCATACAACTTGGTTAAGTTGTTCGATAACCTCACGACGCATTTCCAGACCTTGGGTATAGTCAAGTACCAGTTGAAGTATGTTTCGTCGATCCAGTTGGACTTGATCCAGCAGTACTGCGAAGCGCTCAACAAGCAGTTCAAAAAGTATGCCGAAACGTACCAGCAGTCGGTGCTATCGTTGATTCCCGGTGGTATTAATGATGACACGAGCGTCAGAAGCAATGTCGATGCGTTGGAATTGTTGACGTCGGTTTATTCGCTGGCCAAGTACGTGTACGGCGCCTTGGAGGAGTGGAGCGTCGAGTTGATCTTTATCCAGTTGTGGAATTCGTTCAAGACCATCAGCAGCAAAGTCCAGAGCGACGACTCGATCTTTGGTAACGCATTACAGCAGTACGACTCGCTTGTCAGCCAGGTCCACGCAAAGTACGAGGACTTTTTCCGCAGAGAAATCCGGATGTCGCTCAAGAACTACGTCAACTCGTCGAGATGGGACCTTGGCGACGTCGATACGAGTGAGCCCTCGAACGACTTGTCGCATCTCGTCAATAACCTCCCCATCTATCTCTCGTTTTTGCAGAGAAGCTTGCCAGGAATGGACTACTTGTATCTTTCGGACAAGATCGTGTCGATTGTTTCTACCATCTTGATCGAGTATATCATCACCAACAACCGGTTCACCAAGACGGGAGTTCTGAAGCTCGAGACCGATTTCCAGTACATTGTCAGCAACGTCCAGGGGTTCTTGTATCTCAATAGCGATAATCTGGAGAACCGCGAGTATAAGCGACTTGTTGGTTCGATCGAGGTCTTGCGCCGGGTGGATGCCGTGACGGCCAAGAACTTTGTCAACCGTGACAAGAAGGTGTTGCGGGAGATGTTTGGGGCGTTTGAGGGCGTGAGCGACGGGGAGTTGAACGACTTGTGTATGAGAATTAGGTAGGTGTGTATAGTATTGCGGTCCTGGTGTTTTAGCAAGATAAATTTTTAATTTTATCCTGTATATAGTTTTTCCTGCGCACATTTTGTTTACCTTCGCCTGCATATCACTAATCACAAATCAGTTGCAACACCATGTCGCTCACGAGAAAGAGAGTAAGTATACGAATAGTGGCTGGCTTTGGGCGCTTTTAGAGCCCATAAATGGACTCCGGCGGTTCCAAAGTCCCAGTTGCGGTTTTTTCAGCGCGTTCTAACCCCCAGGAACAACGATTCCACGACGATGTTGTCAACAAGCGCCCAACACAACGGTACGGCTTGGTGGCGACGCTCTGCTCAACCAATGCCAAACACCAACACATCGCGGTTCCCTCCAAAGACAGCGGCGTGGTGATAGGACGAAGCAGCGCGTGTGACATTCGTGTTGGCGGCGGCGATGTTTCCGGCAAGCACTGTCGGTTGGAGATGAAGGACGCGTTTTTGGTGGTGTTTGACACCAGCAGCAACGGTGTGTATGTCAACGACGAGCGTGTGGGGCCCCAGGGCGTGCTTTTGCGCAGCGGCGACACGCTTGCGTTGGCCAAAACCGGCGGCAAGTACATTGTTCGGTACAGCGGCGACAAACGCCAGACGTTCTTCGATGACTACATCTTGGGGTCGCAGTTGGGAGCGGGCCACTACGCCGTGGTCAAGGAGGCGCGCGACAGGACCACGGGCGACGTGGTGGCGGTGAAGGTGTTCCATCCCAACCGTGCCGGAGGAGGCACCGACACCAAGCTCCAGCAGGAAATGTCGCTTCTTCTCTCGATCTCCCACCGCAACATCGTCAAGTTCATAGCCCACTACGAGGAGCCGGTGGGGCCCCACACCAACACGACGTACTTGGTGCTCGAGAAGATCAACTCGGGCGAGTTGTTCCAGCGGATCGTGGCCAAGCTGCGCTTGCGCCAGGACGAGACCCGCGCCCTCTTCCGCCAGTTGCTCGCGGGCTTGCTGTATCTCCACGGCAACGGCATCATCCACCGCGATATCAAGCCGGAGAACATCTTGCTCGACATCGTGCCGCGGGGGTCGGGCCAGAAGCAGACGGGGCCGTGGGACGAAAACGAAGCCGATATCGTTGTCAAAATCGCCGACTTTGGGTTGGCCAAGTTTATCGGCGAACGCCAGTTCACCAGCACGCTCTGTGGCACGCCGGCGTACGTGGCTCCGGAGATCTTGCAGAACAGCAACTACACCACCAAGGCCGACATCTGGCTGGCGGGCGTGCTTTTGTATGTGTGTCTCTGTGGGTTTCCGCCGTTCAGCGACGAGTTGGCGCCGCCCAACATGAAGGAACAGATCTTGACGGGCAAGTATGCGTTCTACTCGCCGTACTGGGACGATATCAGCGACGTGGCGTTGGACTTGATATCGGGGATGTTGGTGGTGGACCTGGAGCTGCGGTTCGATGTGCGGGCCACCGGCGAGCATCTCTGGTTCGATGAGGGTGTTGATGTGACGGAGTCGACGGTGGAGTCTCCGGTGCGGGTACACACCGAGTCGCAGCCGGTGACGTTGCGAGAACGGTTTACGTCCGAGTTGAACTATGGTAATGAAGGATGAAGG
Organism: Teunomyces kruisii; assembly: GCA_003706535.2. Lineage (NCBI taxonomy): Eukaryota > Fungi > Ascomycota > Pichiomycetes > Serinales > Debaryomycetaceae > Teunomyces > Teunomyces kruisii. Next base: position 410,431 of record PPLR02000006.1, read on the forward strand.
CCACAGAGGTTTATGAGGGTTGAACAATGCGATAGAAGATCAGATTGGTGATCAGCCTGGTGGTTTGCTGTTTGCTGTTTGTCTGAATGGAAACGAAGAATATTCCAGTTATTCAGACAAAGACACAGTTTGTGTTGGAAGATCAGATTCGTGATCGGGTGAGTTTTACTATCTGCTGGTTTAACTAAGTTGACGGACGCAAATGTGGAATAGAATCAACATAGAGACAGAGAAAGACACTGAGAACACTTCATGTGAAGTGTGTGATACATAAGATACATATGTGGTGAGTTTTACCATTTACTTACAGGAATGCATTGACTTTATACAGGGAAGATGAAGAGAAGAACAAGGAGATGAAGGAGAAGAACAGCAGACGGGTTCAGATGGTGAGCTGGCGGATATCGCCGGCTCTGGTGTCAAAGAACACCGTCAACGCATCGTCGGTGACCGAACCCTTCTCGACCTTGTTCTGCAACGCCTCCAACCGCACCAAAACACCGTGGGCAGCCTTGTTGTCGCCCAAACGGACCTGGACATCGAACAGCCCCACCATGGACGTGACGTCGCCGGCAGCAGCACCGAGCCGGAACCATTCCTTCGCCTGGGCGAGGTTTCCAAACACGTCCATCTCCAAAAAGCCCAACGGCGCAAAGCTTTCACGGAGTCCGCGTCCCGCCAGATGTTCCCAGTGCCAGCGGGCCGTTTCCGGGTGTGTGGTGGCACAGAGCTGGCCCAAGTAGTAGTGGGCCACCGGCTGGTGTTCGCCCAACGCGATGCTCTTCTGGAAGTGGTACCGGGCGCGGTCGAGGGCCAGCACGTAGGTGAAGTAGTACGTTCCGAGCGACACATGCACCTGGGCGGCGCGGACGGTGTCGGGCTCGACGGCCAAGAACTCGTGCCAGTACTCGGCCGCCTGCTGGTGGTGGCCCTGCTTGAACGCCATGTCGCCGGCCATCTTGAACACGAGGGCATGGCGCAACTCCACGAGTTGGGCAATCAAGGTGTTGGCATGGCGGAAATCGGCATCTTCCACGGCGGCTTTGTTGCCCACACGCCGGCCCACCGTCTCGAACGCAAGCATGGCTATGGCATCGTTGTCGCCGAGCTCGGCGGCCTGCTCGACCAATTCGTTCTCGAGCGCCACGAGATTCTCGTTCATGGCTCCCGTGGTCAGCCGCACCGCGCCCAACACGTTCTTGCACGCCATCAAGTCGGAGCCACGTACGCCCTTGGGAAGCGTGATGCTGGCCGGCTCGTCGAGGTGTTTGTACACGGCCTCGAGCACGGGAAGTGTTTGTCGGTAGGAGAGGCGCGAGTCCTGGTCAAAGAGCACCCGGTTGAAGATCCGTTTCTTGGGAAGGAGTCCGCGGAGCGGCGGCCGCGTGATTCTCATTGTTGGAGGTGGGAGAAGAATGTCGTGGCCCGTGAAAATGGATGGTGATGTCGTGGGGATCAACAGAATGTCGTGCGTGTGTGCAGGCGGTACGGTTTATTATATGCAGGCGATTATTTTGTTTATATTTGTTTGTATGCAGTATATTGTTATTCTGCCAGGACCAGTTCTGGAACCAGTGCCGATCACCACGCCTCGACTGCTGGACCAAAGTCATCCGTGATCACGCCTCCCTGGTGGGCACGGGCCCAAAAACTAACATTTGTTCCACCTGTCGTTTACGTGAACTCTAAACAATTAAGGTTGGATATTTTTGCAGCTGGGAAGTTAAATACTTTAACGTTTACGGCGCCCGTTTCAGCGGCAGTTTTAGGTTGGATTGGCTACGGGAGGTCTCGACGTGAAATCGGCATCCCGATGCAGCCAACAAGGCCAGTATATGCGATGTGACAAGAAAAAGGTCCCGGTGACAGGCAGGACAATGCAACGGTGGTGGGACACAAAAAATAGAACATGCCGAAACAGACACCAAAACAGACACCAAAACAGACACCAAAACAGAAGCCAAAACAGAAGCCAAAGTACAAGCAGAGAACCCAGGGCAGACAGTGGGAGGAATCGGACAAAATGTCTGTTTCCAACTCGTTGTCCTAACCTCCCTATCCGGATACAATGTCGCGTTTGCAGCCGGTGGCTCTACACCTCCAAACAACAAAAGATGTTCTATTATCATATATTACTCGTCAGGCAGCATTGCTACTGTATATTACATCGCGCCTATGCTCCAAAATCAATAAAGCTGTCAATGTTGCCCTTCTTGGTGGAACTGGGCGCGTTCAATTCCGAGAGCGATTCGCTAAACACCGAGGCGTACTCGTCGTGCTCCAAGCCAAAGTCGAACTCGGTGTGTCCGTGCGTATAGTCGCTGGCGGTGTTTTCCGGGTGTTCGTGGGTGGTGAAGAGGTCGGGCGAGAAGTCGAAGTCGTCGTTGCCGTCGGCGGTGAGTGGGTTGGACGAGGACATTTCCTGGGGATGGTGCGACGACAACTCGTCGTGGGGGAACGACAGGTGGGAAGCGTCGTCGGCGTCGTGGTTTTGGTGGTTTTGGTGGTGGTGGTAGGTTGGTTCCTGGTTAGAGGGGTGCGGTGTCGCAGTGTCGTGCGACATTTCCTGCCAGAAGTCGGAACTCGCCAGAACCGAGGGCCCGTTATTCTCCATGATAAACGCATTGAGAAACTGCAACGCCGTCTTGGATCCCACTAGCACATGGGGGATCTGGACGCCGGCACCGCCATAGTACGCCTGGCTGACCTGCTGGCCCTCCAGGAAGTCGTCGCAGATCGACCATTGGTTCAGCAGCGCCAGCGCCCCGGCGAAAAAGTACACCAGGAACTTGGGCTGGTGGGCGAGCAGGAGCCGGAGCTCGGCGTTGTCGCGCAGGATGTTGTTGTCGACAAGCAGCAGCTGCAACACGGCGGAAACCGGGTAGAAGATCCGGAAAAGGATCTTGGACCCCGCCAGCACCGCCAGGAAGAAGTAGTTGATCTCGCAGTTCTTGCGCAGCAAGATCACAAGGAGATCGACCGCCGGCATGGTGTTGTGGAGGGTGAACGGCGCGAGGTTGACCAAGTTGTTGCGGAGCGCCGACTCGTCGTGCACGCCCAGCTTGATGCGCTGCCACAGGCCCACCAGCAACAGCTGGCAGTCGACAAAGCAGTACTTGTCGTTGATGGCGATGGGCACACCACGCGGCAGCGGCAGCGGCGGCAGCCTCGTGTGCAGCACGCTGTTGGAGCGCAGCAGCAGGGCGCCCGAGCGCTGCAGATTCATGCGTTCAGCCTTGCGGATTTTGGCCCGTCGGTTCTGGAACCAGATCCGAACCGCCTTCTCGGCCATGCCGGTCTTCTCGGCGATGTCTCGCCTTTGGTCGGGCAGCGGGTTGTGGTTGAGCGAGAACTCGTGGAGGAGAAAGTTGAGCACCTCGCCGGATGCTCGTGTTCGCTTGTTTTCCTCCATGTGTGTATGTTTGTGTGTAGAGGTGGGATCGGGGGGGTTGGTGACGGTCACTGTGGTGGCGTTGGTTGGTTGGTTGGTTCGTTGGTTGGTGGTGGTGGTGTGTGGCAGATTTGTCTGATGCAACTTTTCACTAGTGTCTGACAGGTGTCTGCGTTGATGTAACTTTTTACCTGTTTGTGTCTGACAGGTGTCTGCACCCCGGGTTTGGTATCGCCAGTGTCTGATGTACTTTTGTACCGATCTTGGGTCCAAGATGGCGGTGTCTGTCGGAATCGAGGATCGATGTCGTTCCGGTGGTGTCGGACGCTGGATGGATTCCTATTGGATCGGAGTGTGGCTGGGTTCCGTCTGGTCGTGAGCCTCGGACTGTTGTCTTGCTTCTAACTCTGTCGTTATCAGTGATGAAGCCCCACCTCTCTTGTAACGATCAAACTGACCGAGAGGAGGAAAAGATAAAGATAAAATGGCGACTCAAACAAGTCCGACATTTCTCCAGTCAGACAAAAAAATTCCGCCGGCGCCCTCGTCCCAAAATGGATGTAGTGCGCATACCTGGGAATTTTTGTTAGCAGCCATGCAGACACTCGCCAAAAAGGGAGATTTACAACTCCGTCTGCAGGTATCCACACTGGGGCTCCGCCGCCCCGTGTCAGCTGGCCGACACTGGGTGCACAAACCAGACAATTTGCGAGGCATGGTAAGATCCCAAGACCAAAAAAAACTCGGGTGGATGCCGATTCAGCCCCCACGCGGAATGTCGTGGGACACCCAGCGTGGGGGCACATATTCCCGGCGCCGCCTGGCCGCATCCTCGGTGCCTGGCCTGGCCCAACTGGGGCAGGGTTACACATTTTTTGTCGGTGACACAAAACCGTTCCCGCCAGTGAGAGGCGGTTAACGTATCAACGCCGTAATTGTCTGCATATTTTGTATCATCGTATTTCACGTGTTTTAGTCGATACAAAGGTGCGGCTTTCGGTGTTAACGGGCGCACCTGCCGATGTCGTGGTGTGCCATCGCTAAGGGATAGCGACCCCGACAGAAGTTAAGCGATATTCGCCGCGGAAACGAAAAATGTCTATCAC